>JAGFMF010012286.1:331539-366605 GCA_019455555.1 Galemys pyrenaicus | reverse complement strand
CTCCCAGCTCTCTGTGGTGAATCCTCTCACCCCCCCACACCTCTGGCCTGTACCCCAGTGCTTGTATGCATAAATAAATAAATCTTTAAAAAAAAAAATGTATCTTTCTCCAATCTATACTTTATTCTGCTGATATAAATTCAAACTAACTTTTCTTTATAAAAGACCACAACATTATTTAGAGACATATCATTTGCCACAAGTAATAAGAATGAACTTTAGGGGTCTTCCTGGTGGCACAAGGGATTGAGCACTGCACTGTGGGGCTTCCGCAGCCACTACAGCACAAGTTCGATCCCTAGCCAGGGAGAGGACCACATGCTGCAGCAGGACCTCTCCCGTCTTGCCCCCTGCTCCCCTCAGCAGTGTACTTCAGTCAATCTGCCTGTTCTGCTCCCCATTCTGCCACTCTATCTCTGGTGAATACTCTCACCCCCCACTGCGCCTTTGGCCTATACCTCAGCTCTTGTATACATAAATAAATGAAAAATGTTTAAAAAAAAAAGAATGAATTTTGGAACAGCAATAACTCTCAAGTGAATAAGTGTGACAACTTAAAATACAAGAAACTCTATAATGAAAATGAAGACTTGGTGAAAACTTGGTTTATAAACTCTCTAAGGCCATTTAGGGGTCACAAGGAGTTAATCACAGAGATGATACAACACCTAGAATTTGTTTCCAAATACCATAGAGTTGTGAGTGGGGGAATAAATGATGCAAGATTTGATGAGAAGGGCCTCCCTGATGGTGTAGGGGTTAAGTCTAAGCACTATCACCACTAAGGCCTGAGTTCAATCCCCAGCCAAGGAGCTAACTCACATATGGCACAGCAGACCCCTCCAGTTTCGCCCACTGCTCACCCTAGCAGTGTGTTTCCGTAGATCTGCCTGATTTGCTCCCCACTCTGTCTCTGATGAATCTTCTCACCCCTCACACCTGTGGCCTGCACCCCAGATCATCTACACAAAAGTAAGTAAAACCCTTAAAAATAAAAAAGATTTGATGATCAGATCATAACTAACACTGTATTAGCACACAGAGGTGCGTGATCTGTCTACCTCTGTATAGTTGGACTACAGCTGGAATACAGACGAACCTGAACTTCCTAACTCACTCACCTGCTTGAGCTGGAGCACCGTGCCCAGTGTCTCCACCATGGGATTCTTCTTGTAATGCTCCACGAGGTCTGTCAAAGAGTCAAACCGTTCTCCTCCACCAACATCATATTTCAGTTCCTTTCAAGATTAAAAAAAAATCCTGTTAATGACCCCAAATGAAGTACAGAAACTAACTATCCCCACATAATGGAGAAATTCACCAGCAGCAAAAGCACAAAGGAAGCAACATGGATGATGAATATGGAAGGGTTAACCCAAAGAGAAAGAGTTCATGGTGAGGTGTAAGCAGCTCTAAATAAGTATCCAATAAAATTTTTTAGTTCATAAGTTAAAAATAGCTAAGAAATAAAAAACGGTGTTCATTACAATTCGCTTATATGCGAGGTTAAGTACACAGACGGCTGTTGAATAGATGTTAACTATTTCTCTCTGAAATACAAACCAAGTACAAGTCTAGTGAGGCAGCACTGGATACACATGCCCTTACTTTCATCTTCTAATGAAAATGTTAAAGAGAAGTTATAAACACAGACCAAGAATTTCTTTTCTAATAAGGAGATCAGAATAGGCTATTTAAGGGCAACAGTTAAATTCCAAAACACAAAGCCCTAGAAATTATATATGAAGATATTTGGGTATGATATTTTACTTAAAATAAGACTGGAGATCAAAAGAAGCACTTTCAGAATGACAATTAAGGGCCTGAAAATCCACTCTTCCATAAAAGCAACAAGAACACTGGCAAAAACTGTCATCAACTTTTTCAGCACTCAAAAATTAACCAAGAGGTTATAACACTCCAAGAAGCATTTATTTAAAAGTGGGGGTGGGAGGGAGATCGAATCTTGGTAAGAGCTCTAAGCTATAGTATTTAAACTGCCCTATTCCCACCTCACCCCAGCTCCTCAACAGCTTTGAAGACCAACGTATGTAACCACAGTAGCTATGAAACAAGTAACCAGAGAGGACAGAATGGACCTGGAGACCTTTCAAGAGACCTGTCCCCAGAGAATCATCACTATTTGGCCTATTTAGCAGCAACCTGGAAAAGCCCTGTTTTCAGAGCTTGTTTTTATTTGATGTGACTTAGCACTCACTCAGCCATGTCTGCAGGGCATCTGTCCAAAACAATCAGCAGTCACTATTTCATATCACAGCTGCCTGAGGCCAGGCAAATACTAAAAGAGTGACCAAAAACTTAAAAGGAAAATCTGGGTAATGTCCAGAGGGAGTTCTAAAAACTCTCAACATATTCTCGAGAATCTAAAAAGTTGTGTGCAGGGCTGTGTGAATCCAAGAAAGATACAGGAAGGTCCATATCTTCACCTCCAACTGACCTTGAAGTTTGGGGAAAGCAGGAAGTGAAGGCTAAGGCAGAGTTTTAAGGTCTCAGAGCACAGAAGACACATGCCGCAACACACACACACTGCTGAATTTATATCAACAGAGTAGAGACTGAATAGAAATCTCTGTCCAATCATTAACTGACCACTAAGTTAACCAATCAAAGACTTCAGGGGCCACACATGACAAAGAACAGGAAAGTCACTAAACACACAAACAATAAGTACAGACACAAATGTGGCACCAACAAACTCTTATTATAAAGAGTTTATTGATACATGTTATAAATATGGATAAACTTCAAGAACATTACATTGAGTGAAAGAAGCCAGATATAAAAAGACAACCTCTATAATGATTCCATCTATACCAAATGCCCAAAATAGGCAAATTCATTGAAACAAAAGGTAGCTTAGTGGCTGCCAAAGGGTGGAGAAGGGGAGAGAACAGAGTGACTGGTAATGGGCCAGGGGTTCTTTTCAGGGTGATGAAGATATCCTGATAGTAGTGTTGTGGTGCATAATTTGTGACTATACTGAAAACCACGAAATCGTCTCCTTTATAAAAGGATGACATGTAAGGTGTATGAATGACCACTATATAATTTTTATAACTTAAAACTGAAGCCGTAAGTGAATAGTTTCTATTTAGGAAACTGTCAAAAAACCAAGTTTAGGGGGCATCCCCGGTGGTGCAAGGGGTTAAGTTCAGCACTATGAAGCTATTGGTATCCAATGCAACACGAGTTCGATCCCTAGCCATGGAGCTGACCCATGTGACACAGCAGACCTTCCTGTCTCCCCCACTGCTCCCCTAAGATCCATTTCAATGGATCTGCCTGTTCTGCTCCCCACTCTGTCTCTGGCGAACATTCTCACCACCCTCCTACCTCCCACACCTCTGGCCCACACCCCAGCTCTTGTATGCATAAATAAAAAAAAACAAATCTTAAAAGAAAAAAAGAGTTTTACATAGTTGCCCAAGAATCAACCTCCTTGATGTAGTTGCCACAGTAAAAACAAGAAATGCTCTGGTTTGCGCAGCCTTAATGCAGGACCTGCCACATGCAGCGTATGTTGGCACAGGTTAGACCGGGCCAGCCTGGGGAGGAGCTTTAGGAACTGGGACTGAGGCCAACTCCATGGGCCATCATCCTGAAGAAGATTCGAAACTGCAGGACAGGTGACACACCGAGGCATGATTTAATCTGCCAAGACAGACTGGAAACATTAATAAAGTTCTGAAATGATGAAACAATTTTAATAAATAATGTATGAAAAGTGTAGAAGCCCTGGATTAAATGAGCAAAGAAAATCTGACATTGAAAGTAATGTTGTCTGTCTTTTCCCAGAAAAAAACCACCCAAGGCAGCATTGTACCAGACCCCAGTTCAGTGGGGGTTCACCTGACAACGGATCATGACGTGAGTCACTTTGGACTTGCCGTCGCTGCAATCTCCTTTGTCATCACCGGTTCGGACAGAGAGAACAAAATCTCCAGGGTGGCTCTGGCTCTCTCGTACAAGAAAGCTGCCATGTTTTCCTTTCTCAGTTAGTAGTTTCTCTGCTTCTTTGCCAGAGAGGTGTCCATGAAACCACCTACATTTTTTAAAAATGAAAGTGAATTGAGTTCTCCCACAGGTTCCCAATATTCTTTCACAAAATTATCCTATGTAGCCGGCTCTCCTAAACACAATTATGAAAGTGAAACCAATCTGTTCAATAGGACAGAATTTGCATCCCAAGCAGGCAGGGGAGAAAATATTAAGAATTATCATTAAATTTCTTAAAGGTGGCCACAGTCACTTGAAACAAATGTACTCAATCCCTGATTTTCTTCTAATGTCCCATCATTTAGAACTGTAGTATAGGCCCTTCTGGTGGCCTAACGGTTAAGTCTCAATGTTATCATTGCTAAGACCTGAGTTTGATCCCCAGCAGGGAGCTGACCCACATATAGCACAGCAGACCTCTCCTGTCTTGCCCACTGCTCCCCTCAGCAGTGTATTTCAGTCGATCTGCCTGTTCTGCTTCCCTCTGTCTCTGGTGAATCCTCTCACCGCACCCCCCCCCACACACACACACCTCTGGTCTATATCCGAGTTCTCCTACACAAAAAAAAAAATTTAAAAAACTGTCATTTGTCAGTTTTCCATACCTAGCCCTAGAGGACCAACCATTCAATCACAGCTCTTTAAAGAAGTTGTAACAGAAAGTTATGGCAGAGACAGAGAATCATTTAAACGTTTGCCATCGCTTTGGCACATGAACATTGTGAAAAAGGACATTCATTGTAAATGAATTCAAACATTCTAATCTTTCCGTATTTCCAACCCACACTTCAACAGCCTCTAAGCTGACTGTCCACATCTTTGAATTATATACTGGGCTGTCATTTTAAGCTTTAATAACTATAAGACTGGAAGTAAACGTGAGGTCTTTTGCTAAAAAGTGAATTCCCAGACCTCACAACCTAAGATGCAGATACAATAAGTCTGAATGAGGTCCAGCAATCTGTTTCAATTTTTTGGTCTTTTTTCTGTATTTTCACAACAACCTAGTTTTTAACCAGCACAACAGGATCCTGGTTTTGGCTATCCACAAATAGACACTCTGTCCTAAGACAGAGACAACTCTGTCCTAAGTTACTCCAGAAAACAGATAAATATAGTCAGATCAATAATGTGGCTTTTCCCCTCAGGATTGTGGTAATGGCTCATCAGTAAGAAATATACTTTAGGTTACTTTTCATCCATCTGCAACTGAACAGAGTGAAATTTAGAAATAAACTACAATTAAGCATTTCGCTTAAAGCTATACCGGTTGCTAGAAAAGCAAATCATCAGTGATAACATAGAAGTGCAAGATGAAAAATACCTGCAAAGATAATATATACAAACTTAATTAAGCAACCTTGAAATGGAGTCAGAGAACAGACGGGGAATGTAGAAAACCTTTCTATGTGGTTTATAAATCCAGCCCAGCTTATTTCTAACAGAAGGAAGAAAAGATCTGAAATAATACAATTCCCTCTAAACAAAGTCATTCACACACATTTGCAGATACAACATAAAAGAACTGATGAAATGTTTGGCTCTCTGGGTTCTTTTCCAATTCTGAGCTCAAACTGACATCTATTGGTGGCATTGTTGAATAACTGGTCAGGAGCCACCAAAGAACTGGTTGCTATTTTAGTGTCTCCATTATAATTTGTTTTCCTCTCATAACTCTCAAAGATTAGCAGCTGAAGTTCAACAGTCTTCAAATGGTTACATGCACCAAGCATACCCAGGAAAAGTCTGAGACCCTTGAAGAATTAATGTAAGTCACGCTGATGTAAGGGCACTCTGAGAATAATCTGATCCTATCATTAATACTTTACTAAACTTTGAAGACTACAGTCTGCGAAACAAGACAGCAGGCAAAGTCCCATGATGCACCTGCACGGTCCATGTGGGCCAGGAGGGAGGGATGTACAGGTCCTGTGATGACTAAAATGCCACTTACCTTTCAGAGGTAGGATCTGCACAGTTCAGAGGATATTTGAGCTCAATCACATCTCCATTCTTCTCTTTTAATTGCCCATGGTGTTCCATGTAATATTGGACCAACTCAGCCAAAGTGGCAAACTTCTCCCCTCCATACAAGTCATAGTAATCGCCAGTGTTCTGAATCTTGATGTGGGTGACAGCTCCATTTCTTCTAAAATAGTCCATGGGGGAGAAGGGGAGGGAAACAAACAAACTAATGAAAATGGATCTCCTGTTCAAAATCACAGTTCATCTAAACATTGAAAGAAATCAATTACACCTTCCCTATAACAAATCTGGTGGATAAAATCACAACATACACTTACAGCACAGGGGATTCTGTTTATTAGTTTTTCCCCAGGTACATCTTCTATTTTGAAAGTCTAAACTATCAAACTAAATATTAAGTAACAATTTTCCCATCATCACTCAAGACACATATAATTTCCACATTAAAGGTAAATATATGCCTACTTTAAAATCCAGTCAACTCACTAAAAGAACCATATGGCTATCAGCAGTCTTACACAAGAATATTCACTGCAGCCTAGAAAAAAAAATTGAAGGCATAGTTCTAGCAACAAAATAGACAAATAAATAGTTGTATACTCATACAATGGAATGCCATGGAGCAATATAAAAGCAAAAAAAAGACAAATCATGATATATATGATATGGATGAACCTCAAAAAAAATGTGAGAGAAAGAAGTGAAACAAAACACACACACAGACTCACACACTGTGTAACTTCATTTATATGAAATTGTAAAATAATCAAAGCTAGCCTATGGGACTAGAAATGAGAATAGTAGTTGCCTCTCGGAGAGATTAGAAAGGGTCACAAAGAGACCTGATGCCCAAGGGACATCAGGGCTTCTTCTGATTGTGGCAGTGACTACATCTATAAGTACGTATCAAAAGTCATGTCGCTATACCCTTAAGATACTGTATATAACTGCACCCGTAAAAAAACATTTTAAAGACATAAATTCAGCATGAGAGGGCTAATACACTATCCCACTAAGTTAACATAACACTAACCAAAAGTTTATAAAACTTGGGTTTTAGTTAGCCTGGGCAGTTTGCCTATGATTTATATTGAGTTTCCTGACCTACTAAATACATCTCAAGGACACCCGTTATCACCCATTATCCCTTGGTGGACCCAAGGGAGCTGGCATCACAAAATGGTAACCATTAGCCTAAACTTATTTTTAGACTGATCCCATAGCACTATTAGTGAAGCCGCTGGGAAAAATACATACATATCTAGCAGAGGAAAAAAAAAATGGGGGAGGGGAGAACCAAGGAAAGTAAGAAAAATAATCCCATAACATTACTGACAATATCTACTTCTAATTGTTGCTTGACTCTAAGGTCACAAAAAAATAAGCAATGACCTTCAGACTTATTAAAGATGTTCAGTTTCATCACAAGGGAGATGACAATTAAAATTCACTGAGATACCATTTCTCACCTTTCAGGTTGGTAAAAATGAAAAGCTTGACAACATTCAACTGGGATCACTGTGGGAAAACAACAGGTACCCAGTTTCCCACACTGCTGGCAGGGTGCAAAATAGCACAACCAGCACAGAGAAGAATTAGGAAAAACTATGCTCTGTGCATACTTCTTCCCTGCTCCGTCACCTCATTCCCAGGAATTCCCCCTGACAAGACACATGACAAAGATTATTAGAGCCACTGTATAATCCCTGTAAAATACTAGACAACTAAATCCCCAATTGCAGGAAATCGTATGAAGTTACATGTTGTGTATGCAGTTAACTGAAAAAAATAAAGAAAATTTCCTATGAGATTTCAGTAAGTGAAAAAAAGAAATAGAGTGTTCTACTTCAGGTACAAAAAGAAACAGATTAATGAAAATGGTTACCTACAGATATGGACAGAAATAAGGTGCAACAAGCAGTGGAAAGAAATTTCCACTCATGCCTTTTTATGTAGTTTAACTTCTAAATCTTCACATATTCGGAAAAAAAATGAAATAGACAAGGATCCAAAAAATGAATATAAGAAATGACGCTAACCTTGCAGTTAGTTCATAATGACACAGAAAGTTTATTGAAAATTAAAATTCAAAAAAAATGAATATAAGAAATAAATCTAACCTTGCAGTCTGTGTCATAATGACACAGAAAGTTAATCCCTGTAACTTTTATTTTTTTTTAAAGATTTATTTATTTATGCATACAAGCACTGGGGTACAGGCCAGAGGTGTGGGGGTGGTGAGAGAATCCACCAGACAGAGCAGGATGCAGAACAGGCAGATTGACAGAAACACACTGCTGAGGGCAGCAGCGGGCGAGGCAGGAGAGGTCTGCAACGCCATGTGGGTCCCCTTCCTGGTCGGCGGCAGGGATTGAACTCATGCTGCAGTGGCTGCGGTTTGCTTCATAGTGCGTTGCTTAACCCACTGCGCCACCAGGGCGGGCCCTAATCCCTGTAACTTTTAAATGTAGAACTGACTGTACAACTTTGGTGGAATATATTCTAAGAACAAAGAGATTCCAGAGGGATCATGAACGTTATTTCATGGGTTTGATAGTGATGTAAAAATTCTGAAACTGGGCCTCCCTGGTGGCACAGTGAGTTAAGCAAAGCACATGAAGCAAACCGGAGCCACTGCAGCACAAGTTTGATCCCTGCTGCCAGCCAGGGAGGGGACCCACATGGCACAGGCAGACCTCTCCTGCCTCGCCTGCTGCTCCCCTCAGCAGTGTATTTCGGTCAGTCTGCCTGTTCTGTCCTCAGCTCTGTGTCTGGTGAATCCTCTCACCATCCTGGACTCTGGCCTATACCCCAGCTCTTGTATACATAAATAGATAAAATCTTTGAAAAAAAATTCTGAATCTATTTTTGTATTGCAGGAAAGAAAAAATGAGGTCATATACTGAGGAGTAAAAATGTAACCCAAAAATTAAAACAATTTTTCTCCCCCCTCCCAATTTTTTTAAATTTATTTTTTAAAAAATGAGGTCATAGGCTGATGCTGTTAAGAACCAGGGGTCTCCCTACAGAAGAAAGGAGACACAATAAGGAATGAGGAAGGTAAACAAGTTGGGCTGAACTTAAACTATCAGTAAGAGTACTTAGTTTTAATACATAAATATTTATTTCTCACCTCTATCTACTGTAAGGTTCTAGAGGCAAGGACATTCCAGGAGCATAAACAGCAAAAGATGGGACAAACCAACATTACGCACTTGCTGAGATAAAGAACAGGGCAGCTCTAAGAACCATTACTGAAATAACGGAATTTTGAATATGGACTATATATTAATTATATCACTGAAAAGATGTTAAAACTTTTATATAGTAATGATCTTGTAGTTACTAGCGAGTATCTTGTTCATAAGACAAACACTGAAGTATTTAAAGGTAACGATAAATGTTGACAGCTCTAAGTTATTTTCAAGAGATTTTGCAGGGGAGTACACACACACACACACACACGAAAAGCAAATATGCAAATGATAATAGACAAAGGGAATGTGATGTTTATGATAATCAGCTCAACTTTCCTACAGCTCTGAAGTTTCTCAAAAATAACCTCTGCGCCTCTCCTTACTCCCCTATAAGATGGAGGTTACAATGGTATTTATCCACAGGCTGTGGGAAAAACTAAGCAAAACTGTGAATGTACAATGCTTAGCATAATGGCCTGGTATAAATGTCAAGTCTCAATAAATCTGCTACCATCACCATTATCATCATTATCATTTTTATATAATCTCCAAGCAAACTCTTACAGCTCAAATGTCACATGAGTTGAGTTTAGCAGTCTTTGCTGGGAAAAACCCAGAAGAATCCACCCCTGCTTACAGGAAAACAGAAGTCAATGACAGTTGACTCCTCAAGAAAATCATCTATTAATATAAGCAAACACAAAACGTACTTTAGTTCTAGCTTCTAGCTAAAATAAGGAGATGAGTGTGCAACAGAAAAAACAATTTCTTAAAAGCTCAACTGTGCCTGCTCAAAGAGACATGTAACAGGATGTTGGGCAAATTGTTCCAAAAATTTTAATCCAATGCCCAACAATAAGAGATTAGTGTAAATTTTTTACAAAGACACAAACCAACTTGCTATTGTTCACACAGTACAAGGGGAGTCTGGCAGTGGAGTGGGGTATAAAAACATGCTCAGGAAGGACTCATGCCAACCTCCTGGCAGTGGTTTCCTCTGGAGAACATGGGAGGGGAACGGGACAAGGCAGGGGAATAAACAGGACCACAACTTCCTCGGTGATGTTACATTTCTTGAAAAAGAAAAGTGATCTAAAGAATCTCTTTTAAAAGTATTTTTCCCCATTAAGAAATCAAGAAAAGGGGAAGAAAAATGCGGGAGCCAGGGTCAAGCAGTAGATGGCTGAAGAAGGGGTGATGGTGTGTTCCAACTCACCCCCAGGGTTCCCTCAGGGAAAAGGATGCCCATCAGGACATGCCTTCTGCCCCCACCCATCTCCTTCTCTTGAATCAGTCTAGTCAGTGGGCCAGGCGGCTAGGCGCACCACAGGGCAGCAGGCAGGCCTGCAGACTCTGTGAGGGGAGCAAGCTGTCCAAGCTACCATTTTCTACCTAAAAACTCTCTCTGGTTCTCTCTTTCACTTGCAACTTACCTAACAGAAAGTGTGAAGTCTCCAGGGTTACTCTTACTGGGCCTTGCCAAAAAACTGCCATCAACTCCTCTTGTCAACAGGAGGTTTTCTGCCTCCACGCCAGTGATATTTGGGTGAAACCATCTTGAGAGAGAGAGAGAGAAATAGAAAGAGTTACAAAAAACAAAGGGTTTTGTCAGTACAGCTTTCCATGCCACCTCAGTAAAGTCTCTGATGAGTTGAATCACTGTTAAAAATGTAAATGGAGGGACCTTCCTGGTAGTGCAGGGGTTAAAGTCCCAGCACTATCAAGCCATCACCAGTCAATGCAGCATGAGTTCACTCCCCAGCCACATGGCACAGCAGACCTCTCCTGTTCTACCCACTGCTCCCCTCAGCAGTGTATTTCAGTACAGTGTATTTCAGTGCCTGTTCTGCTCCCCACTCTGTCTCTGGTGAATGCTCTTACCCCCTGCATCTCTGGCCTATACCCCAGTTCTTATATGCATAAATAAATAAAAACAAATGTTTTTGAAAACTACAAATAAGGAACTTCTCTGTCCCTCCCCTCACCCTCTTAGTGGGGTCCTGGGGCTGGGGCATGGGCTGTAGATCTGGGGCTAGGATTTGGGTATTAAGCCAGAACATTTGGATGGACCAGATCCAAAAAGATAATCCACATGGTAGGGAGACTGAGCACAGGAGTGAGGGTGAGGAAGTAAACAAGCAAATAAATAGATTTCACAAGTAAGCAACATATCAAAGATCACAAGAGCTAGGTTTCTCACTGTTACAAAGGTAGACACAAATATGAAGAAAGCTGGAACAGCCCCTGTGGTGTCGGAATTATAAGTATCAATGCAAACTCTAGTTTGTAAAATACATATGCAGAAAGATATAAATACACAGATGTTTCTACATATCTGTGTAAAAACACAATTCTCCTAGGTCTCCCTTCTGAAAGGGTCTGGAAGCAGACATCCCAGCCGCAAACAACATACTCATCACCCTTATCTTGGTTTCTAAATACCATTCTCCAATAAAAGGAACTGGGCTCCTTAAAATAGTGGCTAATTCCAGGCTGAAGTGGTAAGAGTAAGATAAACTTGGGATATCTTACTGTGCCACAAGAGGAAAGCATCCCCATGAGGCCAAGTCAAAAGGATACTGGAACCAGCTTGAAGGACCTCCATTAGCCAAATAAGGGACAATTTGTACCTCAAAATGTACAATAACATTAACAAACTATATACTACTTTGAATAAACTAGGAAACCAATAGCCCATATCAATACTAATTTTTAAAAATTAAATAAGGTTCCCAAAAGCTTAAGTATAGAATATATGATGCAGAAATAAAATTCCAGAAATTTCAACTGGAACCAGCAACTCAAATAGGTACTGCACACCCATCTTCACAGAGTAGTATCCATAACAGACAAAAGATAGAAGTAACTGTGTTCACTGACAGATGAATAAATAAACAGGATGTAATTATGAACATCAATGGAATAGGACTCAGCCTTAGAAAGGAGGAAGTCCTGGCACCTGCTACAAAATGGATGAAACTAGAAGACATTACATTAACTGAAATAAGCTGAAAAGACTAAGCCGAAAGGTACAAAAAGACTAATATTGTATGATTCTACTTAGATGAGGTCCAATTCAGTCAGAAAACAACAGTAGTGACCAGGAACTGGGGGAGGGGACGTGGGGAGCTAGAGTAAAGATGGGTTTCAGTTGTGAAGATGAAAATGTTATGGATGGTGGTGATGATTATTCAATTCACTCAATAATATGAATAGATTTAAATGCCACAGAACGTGACAAATGGCTAAATGTTATGATCAATAAGATGGATGATATTTTATGATAAAGTTTATTTGTTATTTACATTCTGTGGCAATGAAAATATACCCAGAGAGGGGACAGTTCTCCAGAGTAGAATCACAAAGTATCACACACAATAAACACGGGAAGGAAGAACAGAATTAGAAAATTATCACTTGAAACACTCATGGCACTCTTCAGGCAAGCATCAGCAATGGAAAAACTAGTGGGTGAACATTTCAGGAGGGACAGGCTCTTCACAGCAATGCAAAGAACCTTCCCACACAATGCTTGCTGACTGCTTATCTGACAAGTGAAAAGGCCTAATGAACTTCACCATGGAGAATTGGACAGATACTATCTTAACCAATTGATCATAGTATTCCCAGTTATGGGTTAAATTGGCATCCCGAACCCCAGGGTGCACTGAGAAGAGTGGTGTCGTTTCTGGGACAGTCCTATCAAAAACACACCACCAAATCTATAAGAAACATTCTACAGACCAACTATTGTGTATACTTCATAAGATATCAAAATCATGAAAAAAGGTGGGGGAGAGGGTGAGTCAAAGGCCAATCCAGATTACAGGCCATAGCAAGAGACAAAGAGTGAAATCCCTGATTCTAGACTAAACTGAAGACCAGAGGGAAAGGAGGGAGAGAGAAGGGTCTTGTTTGTATTTTGTCTTTTGCAATAGAACATTACAGAAGCAATCTGAAAGAGGTCTAGGAATTCAATAGCACTATAATGTGAATTTCTTGATTTTGTCAGGGTTATGTGAGTGTCCTTGTTTTTAGGAAAGACACATTGAAACTATTTTGGAGAATGAGACATCAAGTCTGCAAATAGTTCAGGATAGAATTAGATACATAGTGAGAGAAAGAAGAGGCCTATGTGGTACAGTGTTAACTGGCAAAAGGGGTGAAAAGTAAACAGAAGTGCCTTGTATTGTGTAACATTTGTGTAAATTTGAAATTATTTCAAAATAGTTTTTTAAAATATACAAATGAGGGCCTCCCTGGTGGCGCAGTGGGTTAAGCAATGCACTACGAAGCAAATTGCAGCCACTGCAGCACGAGTTCGATCCCTGCCGCAGGCCAGGGAGGGGACCCACATGGCGCAGCAGACCTCTCCTGCCTCGCCCGCCGCTGCCCTCAGCAGTATGTTTCAAAGAGTCTGCCTATTCTGCTCCCCACTTTGTCTCTGGTGAATCCACTCACCTCCCTGGACTCTGGCCTGTACCCCACCTCTTGTATGCATAAATAAATAATCTTAAAAAAATAAAAATAAATAAAATATACAAATGATGGTATCCCCTGTAAGAGTACCTCTCCAGTTCCCAGTAAGATTTCCTTCATAGATTCCAAAAGTCACCAAGATTTGTGGGACTTTAACAGGTTAATTCAATGCTTTTTAAGTGTTCTCAGGACTTAACATGTAGAGCCCTGGTACTAACAATCAAATGAACATTAAGAAATTTCTCAACAAATACTGGCCCAATTAAAGTGTTTCACATTAGTGAAGGACAGAGAACACCAGGGCAAAGAGCTGTGATAATCAAGACTCCAGAGCCTGGTACCAGGAGGGACTTGACCGTACAGACTGGGGTGCATACCTGAACCCCTCCACTTTCTCACTCTGTGACTCTGGCAAGTTCTTTCCACCTCAGATTCCTCAACAGAAAAATGAAGCTGACAGTTCATGATTTTAAGTATAAGCTGAGAATTAAAAGGAATGAAGTACAGATAAATGGTACAATTTGGGTGAACTCTGCATACTAAATGAAAAAACAAGAGGCCACATGTTGATTCCATTGATGAAAATGTCCAGGTTAAGCAATAGAATTTTTTTTTTTCTATTACAGCCCATAGAAACAGAAGGGTGAGCAAAGTCTGGCTAGGGCTAAGGGGTCAAGCAATGAGATGAGATAACTATTAGTGACAGGTTAATTTTTGAGGTCATGGATGTGTCCCAAAATAGCAGTGATTGAAGCAATATATGCAATCATTTACGTGCAACCATTTGAACTGCATGGTATGTGAATTATATAGCAATAAAATTGTTTTTAAAAGAATAAAAACAGGGCCTCCCTGGTGGCACAAGGGGTTAAGTCTTAGCACTATGAAGCTATCACCAGTTACTACAGCACAAGTACGATCCCCAGTGAGGGAGGTGACCCACATGGCGTAGCAGACCTCTCCAGTCTTGCCCACTGCTTCCTCAGCAGAGTATTTCAGTCAACCCACCTGTTCTGCTCTGATGAATCTTCTCACCACCCACACCTCTTGCCTACACCCCAGTTCTTCTACACACACAAAAAAAGGGTTTTAGGCAGAGGAGCAACGTGATCTGACATATTTTTAAATCATCTTTCAAAGTCCCTGGTAAGGAGAGACACACACAGATCGGTGAAGAATGGTCCTGCTAAAACTCAGGCCAAAAATGGTGGTGCCAAGGACCGAAGTGGCAACAGCAAGAAAAGTGATGAGTGGTCCCAGGAGGGACATCTTCAGGGGAGCCAACAGGATTCCCACAATTCCCACCGGATAGGAAAGAGAAAAAGGAGCAAGAATGACTCCTAAGTTTGGTGTCTAGCCACTAGAAGGTTAAAAATAGCAGGGGTTGCGATGTGGATGGATAAAGTATTTGATTCGGTATTGGTTAAATTTGAGGTGCTCAGTAATCCCAGAGTCTGGAAATACCAAGCACCAACTGTTAAATGATATCACTGACAAGCATAATAAAAATAAGACTGGTCTGACAAGAAACCATCATAAAGGAAAGAACCCTAGTCCGGCAATGTGACTAACAGGAGTGTTGCCGGACTAGGGTTCTTGCTTTTTTGATGGTTTCTTGTCAGACCAGTCTTATCTTTATTATATTGGTCACAGTGAGAGAAACATTCTCACTTTTCCCGACATCTTCCTAACATTAAGAGGTGGGGAGGGACTGAACATCATCCTGATTGTTCAAGAGAAAAACCGCAAGACTCAGCTCAAAAGGAAAATATATATATATGAGTTTACATTTTACTCCAAGAACCTACCTATCTGAAGATTGAGACAGAATTTCACCCAGGGAAAACCCAACTTCAACTTATTTCATAACTATCATTCCAGCACCCAATACTTTTGAATTTAGAATGGGTAAACTATCTAATTCTTTTGGTCTCAACTTGTTCACAGTTTCTTTCATCTATGGTCCTAACTGGGCCCCCACAGTCCTGGGAAACTAAAAAGTAGCAACAGAAGGTTACCAGTTATTTATAATTTTTCAGAAAGTAAAATGGAAATCTTACATTAACCCTCAACTTATCTACCCACATAAGCTAATTAAAATGCCAAACCTCTTTTGTTTTTCACTGCAAAGCAATTATGGTTACATGGTGTGGGAGTCTGAAGTTGATTGGCATATTTGCCTTCTTATCAAGCAAACAAAATAGGAAAACTAATTATTATAAAACAAACACAGGTTGGAAAACAAATTCCTACAGAATACTGGGTTTATAAAAAAAAAAGAAAGAAAAGATAGCCCCTAATGGTGACAAGATTGGGCCTCCCTGGCAGATGGTTACAAAGCGTGATGGGTAGGTATATGGATGCTAGAGTTCAAATACCAGAGTGTTCAGAATGCAATACAAAGGACATTCCTGTGAATAACTGGAGTTCATGGCCATGGCAAAGAAAAGTCTGAAAGTTCTTCTTGACTTTGACAATCATCTTGAAAATGGACCTTCAAATTGGGTAAAAGAACTCTGGATTTGGTCTGTTAGGACAGAGAAGATAGTCATTTAAGTAAGCTTAGAGGGAGGAGTTTTATTTCTCCTTCCTGATGCTTTTTCTGACATAAACAATGATGAACCGTCACTCTTTGCTTTGAGATGATTTCTCACTTGCTTTGGGACCTTACAGAAACTGTGCTAAAACTGAACCATTTCTTGAGATTACAGTTAAAATACTGGGTCTGGAATCAGTTTTATACTTTTTTTAAAAGGTTTTATTTATTTCTGCATTGAAGAACTGAGGTAGAGGCCAGATGTGCAAAATGGGGTGAGAGGAGTCACCAGCGACAGTGTAAGAAGCAGAAAAGGCAGATCAACTGAAATACACTGCTGAGGGAACAGCGGGCAAGACGAGAGAGGTCTGCTGCGCCATGAGGGTCACCTCCCTGGTCTGAGATCGAACTCAGGCCATACTAGTTACAGGGCTGAGACTGGAGGCCCTGGAATCAGTTTTAAGTATAGTTTGTATGTAAATTATGATAAATTCAATCTCGGGGTCACAAGTTATGCCACAAGAATGGCAGGTGCAGTGTGCTCTGATGAGTGTTCGTGGGAGCAGTGGGTCAGGACATCTCTTTTCTCTCAGGGAGTTAATAGTCTGCAACAGGATCCTAGCCCAACTGCTTCAACAATGCTCAACGACAGTTTTGTATTTCATGTAATAACTTATGGTTAAGACTGCTGGTTAGCCAGGAGGGGAACAGCTGGAATGGGCAGGTCCCGCCTTAATTAAGAAGCGACAGATCTCAGGTAAGCAGGTAACGTTTAAAAAATGTTGCCAGCCTCCCTGGTGGCACAAAGGGTTAAGTCACAACACTAGGAAGCTATCCACAGCCACTGCAGCATGAGTTTGATCCCCAGCCAGGGAGGTGACCCACAAGGCACAGCAGACCTCTCCTATCTCACCCGTCGCTCCCTTCAGCAGTGTATTTCAGTCAATCTGCCTGTTTTGTTCCCCACTCTGTCTCTGGTGAATTCATCACCCCTGTACCTCTGGCCTGTACCCCAGTTCTTATATGCATAAATAAATAAATAAATCTTTACATAAATAAAAATAAAAAATGTTACTGAGAACACCATTTCAGCACACAAGGTATTGTTCAGGAATAAAGATATTAAGATTCTTGGAGCAGCTATGGAGGTGGATTCTAAATTGGAAAGATGTGCTGTTGCCAGTTTTCAACTCAAATCAGTCTATCAAGTAGATCACAGAAATGACATTGAAATGGGGATGGGAGGAGTGCTTTAAAAAAATATATATTTTATTTATTTTTATAAGAGCTGGGGTGTAGGCCAGAGGGTGGAGAGTAAAAGGATTCACCAGAGACAAAGTGGTGAACAGAACAGGCAGATCTACTGAGATACACTGCTGAGAGGAGCAGTGGGTGAGACAGGAGAGGTCTGCTGCGTCATGTGTGGGTCAGCTCCCTGGCCAGGGATCGAACTCATGCTGACAGCTTCACAGTGCTGAGACTTAAACCCTTGCACCCCAGGAGTGCTTTATTTACCTTGTTTATCCACTTGCCCTCTAAGGTCTGTAATTGTGAAGATGGAATAAATTACAACACTTAATCTCTATCAAATATAAATAAATCAAATAATACCACACAAATACCAGAAGAAAACATGGATGAAATTCTTTTTAGCCTTGGTGTAAGAAAAAACATTCTGTAATTCAAAATCCAGGGACAATTGTGATCCTGTGATTTGTTACTAGAAATTTACTTGGTCTTCATCCCTTATCTAGCAAAACTTCTAAAACCATTAGAATTTTCCAAGTGATGAAAGTGTCCCTTGTGAGGTTAACAAGGTCACTTTTTGAAGCACCTTAAGTTGCTCACCTGCTGCCAAAGAACCCAAGGCTTAGAACTTCTGATCCCTCCCCCCACCCGACCTCTGGGGAGGGGAGAGGGCTGGAGGACTGATGATTCAACTAGTCATGTCCCTGTAAGGGAAGCTCCACAAAACACAAAGAGGTGAGAGAGTCTGCGTTTGTGGACATAGGAGAGTCTGAGGACACCGATGGGAGCCCACCACCCTTTGCCCATTCCTTGTGCTATGTATCTCTCCCATCCGGCTATTTTTGAGTTATAGCCTTTAACAGTGAACAGATAATCTAGTAAACAGAACGTTTCTTTGAATTCTGTGAGTTGCTGAAGCAAATTGATCAAACTTAGGGGATCAGAGCTGGTCAGTGAGAAACACATGTGACTCCTTGCATGAGGGGAACTGTCTTAAAGGACTGAGTCCTTAACCTGTAGAATCTGATGCTATTTCTAGGTAGGTAGTTCCAGAATTCAGTTAAAGTGTCGGATACCCAACTTGGGGTTTGGTGGTATGGGAAAAAAAACACACATTGCAATTGGAGGCATAATCAAGAGCAGTAACAGATTGACAAGTTGGGATTTAAAACTTTAACATCACCCTCAATTTGATTGTTTCAAGGAAAAGTCACAGGACACCTGCAGAATTTCAAGGACTGAAGTCAATTCTAATCTCCAAGTCAAGGGTCTTTCAACAAACTATTCATTCCATGGAAACCAAGAAACTGAAGTTAAATTCAATTCCAGAGGCTGACAATTTACAGCCTGATCCTTTCCCAAGTTCAGTGCTATTGTCAATCTAAAAAAAAGTTCATTTAAAAAAAGCAACAAAAGGGCCCTCCCTGGTGGCACAGTGGGTTAAGCAACAAACTATGGAGCAAACCACAGCTGCTGCAGCACAAGTTCGATCACTGCCCCCGGCTGGGGAGGTGACCCACATGGTACAGGCAGACCTCTCCTGCCTCGCCCACTGCTCCTCTCAGCAGTATATTTCAGTGGATCTGGATCTGCCTGTTCTGTTCCCCACTCTGTCTGGTGGATTCTCTCGCCTCCTGCACCTCGGGCCTGTACGTACACCCAGTGCTTGTATGCATAAATAAATCTTTAAAAAAATATAAAAAAAGCAACAAAACTCCACAGTCTCAGAAAAATGGTCATTTTATTAAGTTTAGATATAATACTGTGTTCTTCTAATTTATAGGGTTTTATTAAAACCTATCAAAGAGAAATAACAAAGACACGTCTGAAAAACATGCCTAAAGCCTGACTAGATAGAAGGGCTTTCTATTGAGAGTTGGTACAATACGGGCATTGACACCAAATCACTGTTTCAAATCCCAGCACTATCATGTCTCTTAGACAAGTTAACATTCTGTCTGTTTCGTTATCTGTAGTAATAGTAAGGAAATAGTGCCCACCTCAGAGAACTTGAGGATGAGCTAATACACAAGAAAGCTTTAGAACTCTTTTTTTTTTTTTAAAGTGTTAGAACTTTTTTTTTTTTAAGATTTATTTATTTATGCGTACAAGCACTGGGGTACAGGCCAGAGGTGTGGGGGGGGTGAGAGGATTCACCACAGAGAGCGGGAGCAGAACAGGCAGATCAACGGAAGTACACTGCTGAGGGGAGCAGCGGGCATAGCAGGAGAGGTCTGCTGTGCCATGTGGGTCCCCTCCCTGGCCGGCAGCAGGGATGGAACTCGTGCTGCAGTGGCTGTGGTTTGCTTCATAGTGTGTTGCTTAACCCACTGCGCCACGGGGGAGGCCCAGCTTTAGAACTCTTAATAGTTGGTTTGCTTACTGCTACCTTCTGCACTACCTTATTGAAAGGTTCTTGGCTGTTTTTCTACCACGGACAACACTTTCATCAATATGAAATCACTCTAGTACTGATGACTTAGTAGTAAACTATTATATAATACTCTTTACATTGAATCCTACTTAGCCCGATCTATTGCTAACCCCTAGATTTGCCCATATTTGTTTGATTCAGCCTTTATTATTTTATCTGTGTCCATGTGTTTCTTCTAGGCAGACACAATGGAATTTTCTTTTTTATTTCATCCAACTCTGACATAAATTGGAGGACATCATCTCCCAGTGTATTTGGTCTCATATCTGCCAAACATTTTCAACTTTACAATTTTTGTTTTCTTTCTGTTTGCTACTTAGCTGCTTCAGTGATAGTGAAGGTAGACACTCTGTGCCTAATAAAATATAATAAAATTCTAATTATTTTTAAAACTAGAATGATGGTTATAATGGAGTATTTCAAAAATCCTTAAGCCTACAATTGTCAAATTATGAAGTGAATGAAAAGAAGATGATTTTTGTCTCTTCTCTTGGGAAGGTGAAAAGTTGCTGCTCTCTCCCCAACTCTTCCTCCATTATTAGTCTTTCTCAAACAAAACACTGCAGGCTCAGCAGCTGCTTCATTTGTAAACACTGGTCTCCAGCCTGAGCCTCCAAGATCTATCTCCTGCACTGATGTATCCCTTATTGTTAACCCTGTCACTACATTTCCTTTAAAATAGGTTCTGTTTCAGCACTTTAATAAAGGCTGTAAAAGAATTTCTTATTGTCCTCGACCCAGTCACTGTGATGGCAGCTTCAAATGTGCCCTTTACTGCTCTGTCAAGCTCTTTTTACGTGGTTATCCTGTTTTTCATCTGCATTTCTTCTCTCCTTATCGCAACCTCTGTGCTACTTTGGGCTGCTCTGCTTTTTAAGAGTCAATGTCCTTTTGATTCTCATTGAGAACACAAACATAGATTCTTTAAAACTTTTTAATTTACTTATTACAATAACACAAAAAGGTCTGAAATTCAATGACAAAAGCCAAGCTTCTCTCAGATTTCTGGTTGCACCTTGCGTCAGAAGCAACTACAGTTAGCAGTTTCTCAATCTAATATCTCATATATGGGCGTAAACTTAACCTGCACATATGCATGTGTGCATACACACCTCTTCCAAGCCCACCTGTGAAGCACATGCATGACAAGCACACATGCCACCCTCATGTATGTCCAATTTTTTTAATATTTTATTTATTTATTTATTTATTTATGCATATAAGAGCTGGGATACAGGCCAGAGGTGCAAGAGGTAAGAGGATTCACCAGAGACAGAGTGGGGAGCAGAACAGGCAGATCAACCTAAACACACTGCTGAGGGGAGCAGTGACCAGGCAGGAGAGGTCTGCTTCACCATGTGGGTCACCCCCCTGTGTCCCCCCCCCCCCCCCCCCCCCNGCCCCCCCCCTGTGCCCCCCCCCCCCCCCCCGCCACTGGCGGCAGGGATCGAACTCGTGCTACAGCGGCTGTGGTCTGCTTCACGTGCTTTGCTTAACCCATTGCGCCACCAGGAAGGCCCTTTAATATTTATTTTATTTATGTATCCATACAAGAGCTGGGGTACAGGCCAGAGGTGCGGGGGGGTGAGGATTCAGAGTGGGGAGCAGAACAGGCAGACTAACTGAAATACACTACTGAGGAGCAGTGGGCAAGGGAGCAGAGGTCTGCTGCACCATGTAGGTTAGCATTCTGGCCAGGAACTGAACTTGTGCTACAGTGGCTGGCGATAGCTTCATAGTGCTGAGACTTAACCTCCTGCACCACCAGGGAGACCCTGTACATCCAATTTCTATTATAACTTGAAGCCTTTTCTACATCAGTACATTCATTATAGTGGTTAAACAATATTCCATTATATGAATTACCATCCATAATTTAACCGCTGGTACAGGGTTCTATGTTAACTCCTCTACTTTTGTTATGACAAGCAAGGCACCTGAATACAGCCTTTACAAACATCTGCCGACTTTCACAGGTATCTGTGAATTAAATTTTTAGAAATAAAATTGCTTTGTCAAGAGAATTTTTTTTCACTTTGACAAATATGCCCAACAGCACTCAAAAGAAAGTACCAGTTTCAACTCACATAAGCAGGACATGAAAGCCCCTGTGTTCTCTCATTTTTGCCAATACTACACATATTTACCAAACCATTTTATTTCTAAGCCATAGAAAATGATATTCTGGTTTCCATTTCTGTGGGACACTAAGCACTGTCATGTTTTCAGCCCAGTTTTTCCCCCCTTTTCTGTGAATTGTCAGTATGGCATAGTTCATTTTCTATTGGATTTTTGTTTCTTATTGACATACATGAGTTCTTGACATAATCTGAAAATGACCCTTAATTGTATATATGCAAGTATTTGTCTTAGAGTTTTCCCTTTTTTATTGTTTGTGGTCTTTCCATACAAATTCATTTGGCACAGATCAGTTTATCATATCTTTACACTTCTGGGTTGTTTGTTACGCTTAGAAAAACAACTCAGTACTGTATGAGGTGGAAATAAATGAATGTACAAAACCACTCAGCACAGAAGCAGCCCTTAGTTCTACCTTTAGATTAGGAATTTCGCTTTTAGTTAGAATAAAATCCTTTCAATAAAGCCCCAATGTCGACAGGACCCTGTAGGGCCCTGCCTGGCTCACAGGTTCTGGCCACTCCACTTTCCCCAACAGTGCCACACGTCACCTGTGCACAAGCTTCTCTCCAGTCAGATCCTCCCATCGTACCTTCTCAATGCGGGGCGATACCAACATCCCAGCAATTGCTGGGTTAAAGATCAGACCAGCAGCTCCAGTAGGCAGAGATACTCTCGATTCCTCACCCATGTGTACCTCCTAGCCCTAGAAAAGGGGCTACCCCAGTCTTCCTGCAGGAAGAGAGCTGCAGCCATGGGCTGAGGCTCCGTCATCACTCTCCCATGTCAGTTTCTCAACTGACCTAGGCAGTGTACAAGGCACTGTCCAAAGTGACTCTTGCAAGGTCAGGAAGAGACATAGATAGACTGTCTTCAAACTAGCACCACCAGTTCTAGGGGAAAAAAAAAAAGATTTCTTTCCAATTGTAGGGCTAGGGAGGCTATCGTCCCTCTCCATATGCTATCAGTAATTTTAATAAGAATGTCAAAAGTGAATGTTGAGGGCAGCTGTGCATAGGTCAAAAACTTCCCCAGATCCTCTCCACACCACTAGACACACCAAATTTTGATACCTTCACTGAAATAACACCAGTGGGGAGAAGAACTCCTGGTCTAGTTGTCTTCACCTCTGTTACCATGTAGGACCCATACATGTGGTCTATGCTGTAAACATGCAAGTGTTGGTAACCGTGGTGACAAACAAACAGCTACCCACAGTTCTCTCTACACAAAAGGAAGACTTTTCCACCAGCTAAAGTAGATCAGACCCCTGGTGGAGGAAGGGGTTAAGTCACAGCACTATCAGGCTATCTGCAGCCACTGTAGCACGAGTTCAATCCCTGGTCAGGAAGCTGACCCACATGGCCTAGCAGACTTCTCCTATCTCACCCACTGCTCCCTTTAGCAGTGTATTTTAGTGGATCTGCCTGTTCTGCTTCCCACTCTGTCTCTGGTGAATCCTTTCACCCCCTGCACCTCTGGTGTGCACCCAAGCTCTTGTGTGCATAAATAAATAAATCTTTAAAAAATAATAAAAGTAGATAGGTCTGTGTGGTCCTTTATACATATCCTAAAGAAAAGAAACTTTATATTTCATCTAGTGTTAACTGGAAAGTTCTATCACACTGGCTGGTAGAGAAAAGACGCAAAGCTATGCATACCTACAGAGCTTGGCAGCTATTCTCACAGTTATGATAGAAAATAAACTTTTTACCTTTAGATTTTGCTTAACATGTGAGACAGTAGAAAATATCTCTTTTTTTCCTATCAAGCACACTTTTAAAATACAGTCACATTGGTGGTGGGAGAACTATGGGGACCACAATGATGTAAGAAAGAAAAACTTAATAAAAAGAGGAAAAAAAGAAAGTTCTCCAAGTTTCTCAGAAAAAAAAAAAATCACATCACATTCTGTATTTTTTCTCTTCAATAAATTCAATAAGCATTCATCTTTAGAAAAATGTATATACGTTTATTTAGTAATGAGTTGTATTTTTCTAAACATTAAGTAAGCCCTGCTATCACAGCATGAAAAAATTTAAACACTGAATTATCCTTCCTTTCCTATTTATTTGGACTGAAGAAAGATGAAGAGAAGGCACAGCTTTATGTTTCTGCAATATACAATTTAGTTTGGAAAGATGTATTTCAACATGCGTAAAAAAAATTTCTGTATGTTAAAAAAAACTGCTGGATGAAGCGGAAACATAACTTTAAATGTTTCTAATACGTGAAGACAAGCATCAAAGTAAATGAATAGGCAAGGATCATCTAGTTGCTAAATCCAGGGAGAAACTGTGGGAGGCACAGGCTATTTGCATCAGCTCAAACTCTCTCCCCAGCAGTTACTTATTAGTTACAAGGAGGAAAGTATCATTATATAATGATATAATGGAGACTCTGGACACCTTCTTGCCTGGTGTCACTGATGATGGCTGATGTTACTCAAGACCACAGCACAAGGTCACAGCATCGGACCCATGTCACACTCTGACTGAGAAAGCTAGAAATGATAAAACCATCTGTTGCTAATTCTGTTACTTATTGGTGGAAGGTATAGACTGTCTAACTCTGTTACTTTTATATAGGCCATTTCCACATATGTATCACTGCCTCTTCATAAATTTAACTTCAAGGCACAGAGCCTGTTCCTAAATTATTTCAAATAGCATATAGTTAAAAATGAAAAGTTCTATAGTCCATCTACTTGAGCTTTGATGGACTACAGTCTCCCCTTTCTTTGCCGTTTTTTCAAAGAACATGTTTGTCAAAATATGTTCTTTTACGTTCATGCTTAATGTTTGTGTTCAATCACTGACCAATGTGGCTGTGTAACCTGCTTGTCACTGATGAGGAGCAACAGCTTTGCTCCACACTCTATCTCTGGTGAATCCTCTCACCCCCACCGCTACATCTCTGGCCTGCACACCAGCTCTTGTATGCATAAATAAATAAATCTTTTAAAACTTTAAAAGACCTCCCTAAGATCTTAGGGATGATGGTAGAGAATGTGGAATTTGGGACCTTCCTGGTGGCTCAAAGGGTTAAGTTGTAGCACTATCAAGCTATCTACAGTTCAAACTCCAGCCCGGGAAATAAACCAATAGCACAGTGGCACAGCAGACCTCTCCTTCACCTTCTGCTCCCCTCAGCAGTGTATTTCAGTAGATCTGCCTGTTCTGCTCCCCACTCTGTCTCTGGTGGATCCTCTCACCCTCTGCACCTCTGGCCTGCACCTGAGCTCTTTTATGCATCAATAAATAAATCTTTTCCTAAAAGAATGTGGAATTAGTAGAATTAATATATTATAGCACTGGCATCAAGGATTATAAACACTTAAAATATTAGGTACTGAGGCAAAAAAAAAATCTAGGGGCCTCCCTGGTGGTGCAGCAGGTTGAGCGCCTCACTGTGAAGCATCCACAGCACAGCAGTCCACGAGTTTGATCCCCAGCCAGGGAGGGGACCCACATGACCCAGCAGACCTCTCCTGCCTCACCTGCTGCTCCCCTCAGCAGCATATTTCAGTAAATCTGCCTGTTCTGCTCTCCGCTCTATCTCTGGTGAATCCTCTCACCTCCCTTACCTCTGGCTTGTACTTGTATGGCCGGCTCCTGTATGCATAAATAAATAAATATTTTTTAAAAATCTAAATGCATCTCATTACCAGAAAGGTGGGGAAAAGGCAAATGAATATGACTTGAATTAAATTTATCAACAAGAGGTTGATGGCACAAGAGGTTAAGTTGTAGAACTATGAATCTGCAGTCACTGCAGCAGGAGTTTAATCCACAGCCAGGGAACTAACCCACATGGTACAGCAGACCTCTCCTGTCTCACCCACTGCTCCCCTCAGCAATGTATTTCAATCAATCTGCCTGTTCTATTCCCCACTCTGTCTCTGGTGAATCCTCTCCCACCCTGCACCTCTGGTCTGTACCCCAGTTCTTATATGCATAAATAAATAAATAAATCTTTTAAAAAAAAGGTTTATTACCACACTGTGAAGCATCAGCAGCACAGCAGTGCGAGTTCGATCCCCAGCCAAGGAGGGGACCCACATGGCACAGCAGCCCTCTCCTGCCTCACCTATTGCTCCCTTCAGCAGTGTATTTCAGTCAATCTGCCTGTTCTGCTGCCCACTCTGTCTCTGGTGACTCCTCTCACCTACCCGCACCTCTGTCCTGTACCTCGAACTTGTAGGCATAAATAATAAAATAAAAACCTTAAAAAAAAAAAAAGAACAACAAGATTAATGCAGTGGGTCCAGGTAGGAGGAGAAGCAGATAAATTTCCAGTCATCCCCACATATACAGTAGGGACTTGATGAATGACTATTGACTGAATGAAGCTGGACAAGTAAGGGAAAACCAAGTAGGAAAAAGAACACTGAGAGGAAGGGCGTAGAGCAAAAGTCATGTGGAGACAAAGAGCCTCCCCTTTCAGCTCATTCTACCACCTGCAAATCTGCCAGGCCCAAACAACCCCTTCTAACCAGCCACCTTCTGGCCCTGTTTATGATTTATTAAGGATCTCGGGTCACAGCCTGGTCCAGGTAGGTATCACCATCTCAGAGAAAAAACTGGAAACCTACAGACACACCCCCACCACCACTTTTGAAAAAAATGCCTCAAATGGATGTGTACACTTCAAGCCCTTAGCAGAGCAGGCTTGAAGAAACAGAAGACAGAACCCTGCCTGCAAGAGTTGATAAACCCCAAAGTCACACCAGAAATCTAAATCCCTCTTCTGTAAATGCAGATTCTGCAGTCTGAGCTCTCTGAGGCTAGGAACTTATTTATGTCAAAGGAGTTTTAAAAAATTGCTGATGAAACAAAAAGAAAATACAATGATGCTGAATATTTTGTTTTATGCATATACCCCCTGCCCTCAGTGATGTGGGGAAACAGTCAATAGACAGATAATTTCAGGAACTTATTCTCAAGGCTCCCATTCTGAAAACAGAATTAAAATGAGGGATCTAAAGTTTAATTTCAGTTTCTTGCCTAAATTTAAAAGTGATACCAGGTATACCTTTCTGACCCATTGCTCCAGGAAAATCATTACCTTTGTCCTTGGGGAGAAAATTTATAGTTTGGTACTTTCTGCAGATTACAAGAATATTTCTCTTCTCTAATTAAATTTTAATATTCTATAGGAAAAACGTAAGTCATGAAGAAGGGGCAGTCCATAGGGACAAGCATTTAATGTAATGGACTGGGGAAAAAGTTGTTAAGGCAGCTGTTTAGAAGCAGTTCTGTCTTTATAAATCAGTAACCTCTCCTGGAGCTTCCAGGTCAGCATCTCTGCTCTGATGACAAGGCAGTTAAGAGGAAAAGGCCTCCAAAAGTCTTTCCACAAATGGCTTCTCCCCTAGTTCAAAGACTCTCTCTCACTTTCCCTGAGCCCACGTGTGCCTCCTACAATCCTTCCTTCACAGCAGCCAGAGGGATATTTTTAAATAGACCAGCTCATGCCACTCCCCTCTCACATCCATCTATGGTTCTGCACTGCTCTTAAAATATAATCCCAACTTCTCTCCATGGTCCACATGACACTGAGAACCTTAAGAATCCTGGTGTGGTCTAGTTCCTACCTACCTCCCCAGAGCCACAGCTCCTTCTCTTGTTCTCTTCTGTTCTTCCAGAGAGCAGAGGCCTGCCCCACTCAGCACAAGCTGATTCCTAAAACCTGGAACCCCCAGTACCCAGCACATGCCTGGCACTTAATAATCCCACAATAAAAACAGTTCTTTAACAAATGGGTCTGTTTTTCACTGTAGTGGGTCCATGAAATAAGGACTGGCTCTGTAGTCCACTGCTTTTCAAATAAGCATGTTGCATGTGTGCATTTGTGTATATACACATATACAGAGGTGTACACACAGTATGCATGTGTACCTCAGCATACAAGTATACCTGTATTCTAAACAGTATATTCTACCGATAAATTTCAATTTCAGTTTGATGCTGGCACTTAAGTCTGCCTCCCTCTCTAAATTCAATCCCCTTGGTAAACATGAATAGCATACTTCATATTTCAGTATTGCCGAGGACCATGGCACACGTAAGTTTCCTAAAGGCACACAAGCCTCCAAAACTCAGCAATGACCTGGGCTGCCTTTTAGGGTGTTTGAATCCATTGGGGAGAGGGTGTCAAACATTAGGATTTGCTTTTCCTTTCCTTCAAAAGGTCAGCACTGGAATGGCAAGTGGGGTCTGCATTTCTCAAAGGGAAAGAGGAACAAGCACAGTGTCACCTATTGTTCTGAAGTGCCTAACAAAGTACACCAAGACCTGTTGGTAATAATTACCAACATGAGTTGGCTGTTTTTCAGAATCTCATGTGACTCTAGAACAGTCTACACACTGACCAAGTGCAAGAAGGGTAAGCAATACTAGCAATCACCCCTTCACTTGAGCAGTTCTGGCAAAAAACTTGAGCTTACATGGGGGACATGACATTAATAAAGACTTCCCAGTTTCAATTGTAAAGACATCGAAATGTTATTTCTCAGCAAGGCAAGTTTATTTACTCCCACAGAGATAAACAAACATGGCTACCAGGGAGAGCCTGGGACAAGATGTACTTGACCAGCAACAGATAAACCAAAAGCCTCCAGTCTGGGTACAGGCTAAACTGTCTGGCACTCTCAGCTCACACATGATCTTTTAGGGGAACAAGGCAAATATAAAGGCTGTACCTATGCAGGAAGAATTGGAGAATACAGTCTGTTTATCAGCTGAACAGGGCAGACATGCAATCTCAAAATCTAAATTCAGTACACAACTCCTGAATGACCTGGGGGAAGGGGATACTTTATTGTTCAATGACTTCACGTCCCACCTCTGATGCCAAGACAGCACTACACTGAATATACTAACATTTTAAATGCTGAATACATAAAAAATCTAAACTCTAAACACACCAATCAAAAAGATTTTTGTTAATTAAGCAAAACAAAATTCAGAAGACTTATTCAGAAGTCAACTCATACAATCATTTCCTCAAAGACTTTTCATCAATCCCTTCTCAAAACTAACCACATTCTCTCCTCCATTTCTGATATTTTTTCCTACCATCACTGATGACATTTTGGGTTTTTTTAAGATTTTTTTTTATTTATTTATGCATTCAAGAACTGTGGTAGAGGCTAGTGGTTCCGGGGGTTGGTGGGGGTGGGGCGGTGACAGGAGTCACCAGAGACAGAGTGGGGAACACTGCCTAGGGGAGCAGTGGGCAAAGCAGGAGAGGCCTGCCATGCCATGTGGGTCACCTCCCTGGCTGGAGATTGAACTCATGCTGCAGTACCTGTAGATGCTTCATAGTGCAGTGCTTAAACCCTTGCACCACCCGGGAGGCCCCTGATTACTTTTTGAAATTGTCTTATTTATTCATGTGTTTGTCCACTCTCTCAGCCATAAAACTAGCAATTCTTTTTTTTTAAAGTTTTTTTTATGCATAAAAGAACTGGGGTACAGGCTAGAGGTGTGGGGAGTGAGAGGATCCACCAGAGACAGAGTGGGGAACAGAACAGGCAGATTGACTGAAACACGCCGCTGAGGGGAGCATCAGGCAAGGCAAGAGAGGTCTGCTGTACCATGTGGGTCCCCTCCCCGGCCAGGGATGGAACTTGTGCTGCAGTGGCTATGGTTTGCTTCATAGTGTGTTGCTTAACCCACTGTGCCACCAGGGAGGCCCCAAAACTAGCAATTCTTGACATCTTACCGCTTCAGCCTATCTGATGCCTTTATGTTAAATAAATTAATACCGAAGTTAAGAATAATTTGAAAAATAACAAAGTTGGGAAGACTGACTACCTTATCTCAGGGCTTATTATATTATTATAAATCTACAATAATGAAGACCACGGAGTATTAGCATAAGGAGAGATAAACAGTATAGAAATAGAGCCACATGTCTATGGACAATTGACTTTCAAACCTGGTGCAAAGTCAAGAAAAATAATCTTTTCAACAAATAGTGCTAGAATATTGATATTCATATGTGAAAAAGAAAACTTGTATCTCTACCTCACACCATATACTAAAATTAACTCAAGTGGCTATAACCTAAAAGTAAAAAGCACGTAAGATGAAAAATACTTAAGGCCTTGTGTTAAGCAAAGATGTTTTAGAAATAAAACCAAAAATGTGCCTCCCTGGTGGTGCAAGGGGTTAAGTTGCAGCACAATGAATCTAACAACAGGCACTGGAGCATAAATTCAACCCCCGGCCAGGGAGGTTACTCACATGGCGCAGCAAACCTCTCCTGTTTCACGTTGCTACTCCCCTCAGCAGTGCATTTCAGTCAGTCTGCCTGTTCTGCTCCCCACTCTGAATCCTCTCACCCCCCAAACCTCTGGCCAGCACCCCAGTTCTTGTTAAAAATAAAAGAAATAACACCAAAAGCACAATCCATTTTTAATTGACAAAACAGATTTCAAAGTTAAAATCTCTGTTCTTCATAAGTCACTATTTAAAAAAAGAAAAGAGGGCCTCCCTGGTGGCGCAGTGGGTTAAGCAACACACTAAGAAGCAAGCACAAGCCACTGCAGCATGAGTTCGACTCCTGCTGCCGACCAGGGAGGGGACCCACATGGCACAGCAGACCTCTCCTGCCTCAACCCACTGCTGCCCCCACTCAGTGTGTTTCAGTCAGTCTGCCTGTTCTGCTCCCCACTCTGTCTGGTGAATCCTCTCACCTCCCGTGACTCTGGCCTATACCCCAGCTATTGTATGAATAAATAAATAAATCTTTAAAAAAAATAAAAAATGAAAAGAGGGGGCCTCTCAGTAGCGCACGGGGTTAAGCACCAGACTATGTATGAACCATCTACAGCCACTATAGCACAGTTAGATTACCGGGCAGGGAGGCAACCCACATGGCGCAACAGACCTCTCCTGCCTCGCCTACTGCTCTCTTTAGCAGTGTATTTCAATCTGCCTGTTCTGTTCCCCACCTGTCTTTGTAAATCCTCTCACCCCGCCCCCATACACACATACTTCTGACCTGTACCCCAGTTCTTATATGTATAAATAAATAACTCTTTCTAAAAATGAAAAGACAGCGCCAACTAAGAGAAAATACTCCAATTTTGATAAAGAACTTTTATCCAAAATAAAGAACTCTCAAATCTCAATAGTAAGAATAAAAAAAAAAAAAAGAAAAAGGTGGGGAAGCATTTGATTAAAGGGGCCTCCCTGGTGGCACAAAGGGTTAAGTCACAGTACTCCCAAGCTATCAGCAGCCACTGCAGCACTAGTTTGATCAGATCCCCTCTGGTCAGGAAGCTGACCCACATGGCGCAACAGACCTTTCCTGTCTTGCTCACTGCTCCCTTCAGCAGTGTATTTCAGTAGATTTGCCTGTTCTACTCCCCACTCTGTCTCTGGTGAATCCTCTCACACTTGCACCTCCGGCCTGCACCCAGTTCTTGTATACATAAATAAATAAATCTTAAAAAAGAGAGAGGGATGTCACCAAAGAAAATATATAGATGGGAAAAGCACATGAAAAGATGACCAACATTATTAAACAGGAGGGAAAAATAAATTATAACTTCAATGAGATCCTACAACACACCCACTAAAATGGTGAAAGCAAGGGGAGCTGATCACAGTAAGTGCTGGAAAATGTGGAGAAATTATAACTCTCATGCACAGCTGGGAAGAATGTAAATGGCATAACCACTTTGGAAAACATCTGGTAACTTCTGACAAAGTAAAATATATATACCACATAATCCAGCTATGCTACAGGTAGATATTTACTGAATGGAAACGAATTTTACTTCACACAAACACTATACAGGATGGGCCACGGGGCAGCCTTTTCTGCAACAGTCAAACTCTGGCAACAATTCTAATGTCCTTCAACAGGTGGATAGATAAACAAATAGAGGCACAGACCTACAATGGAATGTTACAAAGCAGTAAAAAGTCACAAGCTATTTCACACAAACTACAGCCAAGGATGCATCGCAACATAATTATGCTGAATATATGAAGCCAGACACAAAATTCCATTTGTATAAAATTCCAGGAAAAGCAAACTAACGTGTGGTAACAGAAAGCAGAACAGCAAGTGCCTGACAAAGAAGGAAGGGATTCCAAAAGAAACCAAAAATGTATCACAAGAGGTGACCATTATCTTGATTGTGATAAAGGTTTCACAAGTGGATACAAATGTCAAAACTTAACAAATAGCACACCTAAACTGATGTCTCAATAAAGCTGGTTAAAAAATAAACTTACTATATGGAAAACAATGAATTCTCAGTCATGTGCGTCATGTTCATCATATGACTTTTCAGACCGCCACATTTCTCTTCCACTACAGGTGAGTAAGGGAGAGCTGGCGGAGGGGAGATGGGAGGTGGGAAGGCTTCTCTCCATTTCAAACTGTCGTCTTTACTACTACTGCTCTGGCTATAACCACCCTTTCCCAATTCTAAGCAAGCTGGACAATGTAGGGTCTATTACCACCAGCCCCTTCCCCACCCCCAGCCACAGTCTTTGTCTTCTAAAGAAGCAGATTCTCACTTGTCTGGAAAAGCAGACACAAAGAACAAAAGGCTCAATGACTATTTGACAGATTAAAGAACAGACAACTGTTTTAATTAAAAACTCCCTAAAGAATGAGAACATTTGAGGTTATACACTGTTCTGCTGAAATGCAGTTATATATTACCCAGATCTGTACACCCTTGTCAACAGACCTGTCCAAATCACTCACTTCCTAAGAGTTTTCCGTTTTCTTTTTCTTGTCTTTCAGCTCCAGACCCGCAAAAGAATAACATGCAGGTGTGGTCTCAGAAGATGTTATAATATTTTCAAAACTCTCTCATTCAAATAACCCTAACAGTGTGAAACAACCTTTCCAACACCTAAGACAGTGACCACCCAAATCAAGACAACCGAAAACTCCACAATGACTCTTATGTGTGAATCTTACATAAAAAGTGGTGATACAAGACAGCAAGATCATTATCTAAAAACAATAGGTCACACTACTGTTTAACAACAAAATTGAGGCTTACAAATGATTAGCAACAGTTATAAAAGAAAAACAGCAGCAGGATGATTAACAGTGGGGATTCTGGCTCCACCACTTATTAGCTGAGTGACCTTAAGCAAGTTGCCTAACTACCGAAACTCAGTTCACTCTTCTTGAAAACTTGGATAATACTATCTACTTCATGGGGTTGATGTGAGGATGAAATGTGTGGTTTACAGTAAGAGCTACGTAAATACTGGCTATTAGTAGTACTACTACCCGAAGCTTTCAAAAGATCTCATTAATTCACTAATCCTTCTCTGACTCTTAAGTTCAAACCGTGTCATTTACTAGCATGTAACTACTGAACCTCAGTTTCTACATCCATAAAGCGGGAATGATTATGTTACCTGACTTTTAAGGCTGTGGTGAAGCATTAAATAACTAGAGATACAGCTCCCTTCTCTCCCACCTCCCAAAGCGAAGATCGCAGAGGAAGGAAATACTTCTAATAGCTGCAGATACCGTCAGTTTTTCCATTTCTGGCACGTGAGGGGGGTGGGGGAAGGAGATGCAGAAAAGCCTAGACAGGGGTATGGGAATCAGAGAGAAGCTCCCGATTGCGCGCGTGATCCAGAGTAGCTTCACGGTCCAGGGCCCGGCTCCACGCAACTCCCCCACTCCCCTCCCGCTTCCCCGGCCGAGGAGCCTCCCCAAATGAGCGGGGTTATTTCGGAATCACCATGAGGCAATTCTCATGAGGCAATGGGTCAGGAATGCGGCGCCGAGCCCGGCCGCTGGCGTCCGCGGTTCCCCCGGCGGCTCTACCTGCCCCCGTCCTGACGGGCATCCCCCGGACAGCGGGAGCCGGAACTCGGGGAGGCAGGAAATGAATGGGGACCCAAGAGGTGGGGGCGCGGCGGGGCCCAGTCCCGGCCCCCGAGGGCAAGGAGGTTGGGAGGGGGCCTGGCCCCCCGGCCCCGGGCGGGAGTCCTAAGTCCGACCGGGCGCCCCCTCCCGGGCCGGGCTGACCGAACGCAGCAGGGGCCGGGCCGAGGCCCGGACCGGGCCCCTCGGGGCTCCTCACCTCCGCGATGTCATGTTCCTCCCGCCCTCCGGCTCCGCGACGGACCCGCTCCTTGCTCAGATTCTGCTGGGTGCGGTCACATCGGGCTGGCCCGAGGGAGGCCCGCTCGGGACCGGACGCGGGGCAGAGCCAGCCGGCCGCGCGCAGACCCCCCTCCAGGCCTGGGGATCCCGGAGACTGTACAGCCGCCCCTCAAGCTCGGTTCGCTCCTCCTCCTCCCCCGCCCTTCGCCGGCGGCGCCTCTGTGACATCACCCGCGCGACGATCGCCGCCACTTCCTGCTTCCAATAGGCTGGGGACTAAGTACCAGCTGCTAATGACAAGTAGTTCGGTGGCACGAAGAAACTGCGGCCACACAGCTCTCAAAATACTTGCCCATCCTCCTTCAGACTTAGGCTGCAGATGTTAGCGTTGCGTGCCTAACGTTGTACGCACTCTCGCCCATCGCAACCACTCCCACCGTGTCAATTTTCATCCTTGCGCAGACTGCCAAATCGAAGTTCATTCATTTCCTTCAACAAATCGCCGCGCCACTTACCATTTACTAACTTGGTAACCTTAGGAAAGTTGCTTAATTTCTCTGAGCCTCAGTTTCATCCATTCCTTTATTTCTGTAAAATGAAGATAGTGCCTGTATTTTCTCCATAGGATTGCTGTCAAGATTCAATATGCAAGATGCTTAGAACTAAGGTCTATTTAGTAAGTGCTTTGTAATTTTTAGCTGTATAATAGATAACTGCTGGGTGTTTTTTACTTGCAAGTCACTTCAAGACGACAGGGATACAGAAGGGACTGAAAAGACAATGCCTTTGTTGTCATGGAAGGAGCTACTGTGATTAAAATAAGTTTTTTTTTAAAGATTTATTTATTTTATGCATACAAGAACTGGGGTACAGGCCAGAGGTGTGGGGGGGTGAGAGGACTCACCACAGAGAGCGGGGAGCA
>JAGFMF010012286.1:317831-327881 GCA_019455555.1 Galemys pyrenaicus | reverse complement strand
GATGGTGCACTGGTGAGATGGTGATGGGGAATACATGGGGATTACAATTGATGGCAAGTATATGTAAATTTTTAAAAAATTTTTATATTAATAAAAAAATTCCAACAAAGTATTAAGGTAAAAAAAGATATATTTATTTATTTATGCATACAAGAACTGGGGTACAGGCCAGAGTTGCGGGGGGTGAGAGAATCCACCAGAGTGGGGAACAGAACAGGCAGATCGACTGAAACACTCTGCTGTGCATTTGCTTCATAGTGCGTTGCTTAAACCACTGCGCCACCAAGAGCTGGGGTGCAGCACAGAGGTGTGGGGGTGGGGGGGAGCGGAAGGGTATGAAAGGATTCACCAGAGACAGGCAGATACAGTGAAATACACTGCTAAGGGAAGCAGCAGGAGACAGGAGAGGTCTGCTGCACCATGTGGGTCAGCTCCCTGGCTGGGGATCTAACTCAAGCTGCAAATTGCTAGTGATAGTTTGTTAGCTGTCCTTTTTTTTTTCTTTTTCTTTTTTAAAAGATTTATTTATTTATGCCTATAAGTTTGGGGTACAGGCCAGAGGTACGGGTAGGTGAGAGGAGTCACAGAGAACAGAGCAGAACAGGTAGATCTACTGAAACACACTGCTGAGGGTAGCAGCAGGCGTGACAGGAGAAGTCTGCTGTGCCATGTGGGTCACCTTCCTGGCCTGGGATCAAATTCCTGCTGCAGTGGCTGCACATAGCTTCATAGTGCTTCAACCCAAACCCTTGCATCACCAGGGAGGCCCCAGCACTGTGTCTTTAACCCCTGCATCACCAGGGAGGCCCCTAAATCTTTGCATTTCTATGCTTAGTCAACTAGAACCAAAAAAAGGAAGCATGATTTCTAGGGACATGGCCACAAAACAGGTAGTTTGCATCTGAAGAAAATTGAGGTGAAAAGCTCTGGCCATCAGCAATAAACAAGAAGGAGAGAATGGAAAGTTCAAACCAAAGGCATCACAATTCTTTTATCTGGCCTAAAGGCATTTGTTCAGTAAAAAATGACAATAGGTTCTCAATTAATGTCATTTTTTAAAAATTTTGTTTTGTTATAATATTGATGAGGGGACTATATCCCAGCAGACACTGAACAAAATGACATTTTGGAGAATCTACTTTGATTATATGCCATTTTTGTTTAAAACTGCAATTTCCAGACCTCCCTAGTGGCGCAAGGAGTTAAGTCTCAGCACAATGAAGTTATGGGCAACCACTGCAGCACAAGTTTGATCCCTGGCCAGGGAGCTGACCCACATGTCACAGCAGACCTCTCCTGTCTCCACTGCTTCTCTCAGCAGTGTATTTCAGTCAATCTGCTTATTCTGCTCCCTACTCTGTCTCTGGTGAGTCCCCTCACAACTCCCCCCCCCCACCTCTGGGGTATAGCTCAGTTCTTGGATGCATAAATAAAATAAATCTGCCGTTTCCAAGACTCAATCAACAATGTTAACTGAAGACTTGCTGTAGAAGATATACTGTGCTGTTTATTTTGCAAAAGGTAGTAACTATTCTTTTTTAAATTCTATTATGAGCAAAGAGCTCTTTTATTCATCAATCATCTAACTTTTAGAGATGTTAAGATTGCAATCTTTGAAATCAGACCCATAATACATATCATAATACAATCATTCATACGTTGTTGAGAGAATTAAATGAGATAAAGCAAGGCAGGTAATACAGTTCCAGGTACTAAGCACACATCATTGTTCGTATTATTCCTCCTGCATAAACTTTAGCAGAATGCTGGGCACATAGTAGGATCTTTCTCTCTCAACAACTCTGATGTTGGTGATAGTGATAGTAACAAAAGCAAACATTTATCTAGCAATTACCATGCATCAAATACATGTTCTTAGTGATTTTGTGTCTATTAACTTAATCTAATAACCTTGGGAGGTAGGTACTACTGTTATCCTCATTTTATTTTTTTTAAAGATTTATTTATTTATGCATATAAGATCCGGGGTACAGGTCAGAATCGCGGGAGGCGAGAGGAGTCACCAGAGACACAGTGTGGAGCAGAACAGGCAGATTTACTGAAACACACTGCTGAGGGGAGCAGCAGGTGAGGCAGGAGAGGTCTGCTGCGGCATGTGGGGCCCCTCTCTGGCCTGAGGCAGGGATCGAACTCGTGCTGCTCTGCAGCGGATGCTTCACAGTGCGGTGCTCAACCCGCTGTCCCACCAGGGAGGCCCTCCTTATTTTAGAGATGAAGAAAGTGAGCAAAGTGGCCAGAAATGAGTGTGGAACACACAGAACACTGTGATCCTGAATGCTGCCATGTCTCTTGCACTTATCGTTCCAGTCGCCACTGTCATTTGCCTAATATCTTTCCTTTATCGTTCCAATCGCCACTGTCATTTGCCAAATGTGTATTTAATTCTTCCAAATCCAAAACAAAAGCACTTTTCCTAAATCTCCCAGAAGAAATAACTTCCAATTATTCATTTTCCGGTCTTTCCCTTGAATGTGTTCTTGGAGAGTAGAAATTTATTTTACTCATTTTAAATGCTATCTTTGCTGATGCTCTACGGTACAGCATAGTCTATAGAGTCTCATCAGTGGGGTAAATGCACTATGCCAATATTGAAGAAAATGTCCGTGGAAATTTCCTAATTAACCTTTCATATGATGGACTTCACTTTACTTGGGAATTAAATATCCCCAACAAAACAAACAGGAAAACGAGTAATTGGAAGTTATTACTTCTGGGAGATTTAGAAAAGTTGACTTTCATGTTGGATTTGGAACAATTAAATAAGGGATTAAGTAACACTTAGTAAATTAGAAATGGTAGTGTTTTCTAAGGTTCATAGTAAGCAAAATAAAGAGTTGTAACTTCATGTCAGTTCCCAAACGTATTTTGAGAACCTTACTGGTTTATAAAATGAAATATTCTTACCCGACATGTCCTCCTTTTCTGTCTTTTTTTTTTCCACCGCGCCCAGAGGCGCACACCCGCTCCTTTTCTGTCTTTTATTAGAAAAAAATAGCTCCCCATTCAGTAGTTTTAGTGGAGAGAGGACTACAGTTCCCATGATGCCCCAGGTCCGGAAGGAAGTGAGACGCGGTCCCTCCCGTGATTGCTTATAGACCGGAAACTAGAACCTTAATTCTCTTTCCCATCTTGCAAGGTAAGAATGGCGGGCCCGCTCTGCAAGACTCGCTTACAAGACCCGAATCCTTCGCCATCCGAACTAGGAGGATATCCAGTCGACATTTGCAGGGGTTGGACATGCTCGAGGCCAGCTGAGAGGCCTCCTAGAAGCTTCATTTGTCTCACTTAGGTTTGCGGTAGGGCACGAAGAGGGTGAGGTGGAATGCCGTAGGGGCTCGACTCCCGGTTTGCGACGGTTCACCACCCTCCTGGCCCGCGGGAACGAAGCCCCTCCGAGCACCCGTAGCATGCTTGTGGGAGCAGAGGGACCAGAGTGGCGGCGCGGTCACCCTTGGAAATCTTGGGCCGTAATTCGAGAACACGTCGCTGAGTTTGCCTCAGCCACGTTGGGGTTTAGGGCTGACGCAAAAGGCTGCTTTTCCGTCGCCACCGGAAGTCGCCGGTTGGACTTTTTTCGCTTTTTTCTGTCTGTGTGTGTGTGTCCGCGCCTTGTAAGCTAAATGAGTGCGAGAACAGGCAGGGGAAAAGGGCCCTGGGAGTAAACAGTTGGAAAGTTATAACCTCGCTGTGGAGAGTTAAGTTACAGCGTGCAGAACAGAAATACTGATGGGTGGGAGCTCTAGCAAAGACCTAGTGGGTGTAAAGTGATCTTCAGCACCTCCAAAAATGTATTGTTTTGGGGAGACAATCCAGAAAGGAACCGAAGATTGGTGTTTGGGGGTTTGGAGAAGACAGCCTGTATCTTAACGGGGCGTGGGGGTGGCATGAAATAGTGTTACAGTGAGGGAGAAGGGGGGGGCCTTTATCTGGATAGGTTGATCAATGTGCATTTTAGATAAATTGCCTGTTACGGGACGATGAGTGAAATGACTTTTTTTTTTTAATGCATTGGTAGATGGCGGGTGAAAAGGCTGAGAAGGTGCCTCCCAAAGAGAAGAAACCTGCAGCCAAGAAAACTGATGCTGCTGGCAAGGTTAAGAAAGCCAAGGGCAAAGGCAAAACCTCTAAGAAGGGGAAGCCCCACTGCAGCCGAAATCCTGTCCTAGTGAGAGGAATTGGCAGATACTCCCGGTCTGCTATGTATTCCAGAAAGGCCATGTACAAGAGGAAGTATTCAGCAGCTAAATCTAGGGTAAGGGAGAGCAGCACCATTGAGCCTTATCTCTTCATCTTAAAATTTTTACCTGCCTCTGATTTTTCTATTTCATTTGTGCCCCTACAGATTGAAAAGAAAAAGAAGGAGAAGGTTCTGGCTACAGTCACAAAACCAGTTGGTGGTGACAAGAATGGCGGTACCCGAGTGGTTAAACTTCGCAAAATGGTAAGACTGGAGCTTGTAAATGGGATTGTTTCTTGACGCTGGAGTAGTGTGAAGGTGTGCTTTATTTAGGTATACCCAGGCCTTAGAAGTCCTTTTGGTCAGAGAATTGTTTATGAGGATAATGGGCCCTGGATTTACAACATTTAAGTAATTCTCAGTGCTTAAGAGTTTTTTGTGTGTCTAGCACGAATAAAGGTTACTATACAGAATTGTGAGAATTAAGTGAAGACATGCTGGAAGCTTGTGATGCTGCCAGGTCTATTATCTTCTAGAGTGATGGTTCTTGACTGTTCTATAATGATCAAGATCCAGCATTTCTCCCAACTTTCGCTGTGATGTGAATTAAGGAAATAGTCTTAGATGTATTACACTTTTCATAGGTCAAAATTATTGCTGCAGCAGGAAGACCACAATTTGATTACCTTGTCACTGTAATGTGACTTGGTTTTTCTGCCAGGTATTACTAGCTTTTGGTAAAGGCTAGTTAGTAATAAGCAGTCCACTATACTGATAATGTAATTAGAAGTGAGTTTTTGTCATAGCCTCAGTTTAGGCTGGCATCTTCTAAATTGATGTTGACCTCCTTGTACAATTTTTCCCCCTTTTGGATAAAATGAAAGTGATGTATGGCAATGTGAGGAAGTAGTGAGGATGTGAACACTTAATTTGAATTGGAAAACAACCATGCCTCCAAGACATTGTTGGAGGATGTGTAGTTCAGTAAAGGTTGGGGGTTCCCAGAAAAGCTCAAGAATCACTGTTATTCATGTATGGTTGTGTATGTGACAGTGTATCATGATGGCTTGCCTTGTCATAGTTGGTTTTAGTCTGAGTTTAAGATGGTAACTTCATGCTTTCAGTCTTTTATCATACAGCTTCTTAAGTGAAATTGATTCCATCCTGTTTTGCAAGTGAGCGACAAAAAAGCAGTGTTGTTCATTTCCAAATTTAAGATGTGCTTAGGAGAAATAAAAATTCAGTAGTGAAATGTAAACAAAGTTTTTCAGATATGTAAAAAGGTTCTAGCAAAGATTTCAACTGTCATAGCTAATTTTTCTGATCTAAATGTGGCATTTAAATAAGGTGAACCCCTTGGCTCTCTACAGCCTAGATACTATCCTACTGAAGATGTGCCCCGAAAGCTGTTGAGCCATGGCAAAAAACCCTTCAGTCAGCATGTCAGGAAACTGCGAGCTAGCATTACTCCTGGGACCATTCTGATCATCCTAACAGGGCGTCACAGAGGCAAGGTGAGTAGAGCACCTGGGCTTCAGAGGTAATGGGTATCTGCCAGGTTACAGGGTTTGGAGGGGGGTTGAGTGACCTCTAACACTACACAGTCACTAACATGAAGTGTTTAGTCTGTGATACACAATAATCTGTCACCATTTCCTCCTATTGATGTACTAGTTACACATGAGTCAAGTTCTACATCTATAAATCTGTTTTGAGTTAATTTCTTAGGCTAGACTTGCAGGAAGTAAAATTAGTTTCAAAGGGGCTTTTGGTTTTTATTATTTTGGGCTTTTTTTGTGTGTGTGTGTTTTTACTAGGTCACCTTTGTGTTGGTATAATTGTTTTCAAACCACTGAGATGAGGAGACGTTTTCTTTGCTAGTTTTATGCCTATGATTTGATTAACCCAGAATTCAGTTTCTAGTTATAGAATTTGCATTTTTGCTTAATTTTCAGAGGGTGGTTTTCTTGAAGCAGCTGGGCAGTGGCTTACTACTTGTGACTGGTAAGGATATCATCGATTTTATATTCTCTGAATCCATTTGTACCTGCATGGAAGTTTTCAGTGGCGTGAGAATTCTGTGCCCTGTTTCTTTGCTGTGTGTACACATGAATTCCTGAGAAGTAGGTAAATTTTGTGTGGCAGTATCGCTAGTAATTACTGCTTAAAATGAAGGATGGTTGACTACTGATCATCGAGACAGTATTGCTGGGAGCCACTGCAGCACGAGTTCTATTCCTGGCCAGGGAGGTGACCCACATAGCGCAACAGATCTCTCCTGTTTAACCTGGTGCTCCCCTCAGCAGTGTATTTCAGTAGATCTGTCTGTTCTGCACCTCACTGTGTTTCTGGTGAATTCTCAACTGCAGAACCTGTCGTCTACACCCCAGCTCTCAAATGCATAAATACACCTTTTTAAAAATATACATATATATATGTAGCTGGACAGTTCTGAAAAGTAAACTTGACTCTGCTAAGCAGTACTCAATTTAAATTTGCTATCAGGGCCTTATGATTTTGATCAACCTGTATAAATGATTACGCTATTTCCTACTTGGGTTACTTAGGAAAATTGACCAGATTTTGAGGGGCATGAGGCATACAACCTTGGACAAACTGTAATATTGCTGGGTTCTGGGTATTAGTAGTAGAAAGCAATTTGGAATTTCTTTAGATAAAAAGAAATCATAAATTAAAATCATTTCTAAAGCAATTGATTTAACCTCTTTGATATACTGATTTTTTTTTTTTTCTTTTTGACCTTAGGACCTCTGTCCCTCAACAGAGTCCCCCTGCGTAGGACACACCAGAAATTTGTGATTGCCACCTCTACCAAAATTGACATCAGTGGTGTGAAGATCCCAAAACATCTCACTGATGCTTACTTCAAGAAGAAGAAGCTACGTAAGCCCCGACACCAGGAAGGTGAGATCTTCGACACAGAGAAGGAGGTAAGCTTCTGTTGCTCATTGCCTCTGATAATCGCTCTAGCTCCCCTAGTTAGTAATGAAAATAAGTTTAAGAGTGCTTAACCTAAAAAAGATATAAATAATAATGAGGAGTACTTAGGAATAATATGTTCCCAACTTCAGTAGCTCCTAGTGGCGACTGGGATCTTAGTTGAGATCCTGTGATTTTGGTGCAAATCTTAAAAGAGTTACTGCTCCTACTTTGTTGGGTATGCACGGTTAGCTGTCTATGCATTCAAGTTGACCAAAGGGTAAAATGTTTTCATATAAAAAAGTGGATTTTTATTTTACAGCTTACCAAAGAAAAATTTTTCAGAATTGCCTTCAATGTCTAAATATTACTGAGGTTGAGTTATTTGCGAGAGTCTTTGGTTGGTTGAAGAATTTGGTATTTGTGTTCTAATTTTCTAAATGATTTTCTTTTTCTTTAGAAATACGAGATTACGGAGCAGCGCAAGATTGATCAAAAAGCTGTGGACTCTCAAATTCTGCCAAAAATCAAAGCTGTTCCCCAGCTCCAGGGCTACCTCCGCTCTGTGTTTGCTCTCACCAATGGAATTTACCCTCACAAATTGGTGTTCTAAGCTTTCCTGCAAAGAATCTAATTAAATAATGACCATTCCTTTGTCTTTTTTTTTTTTTAATCTCCCAAGTAGTGTTGTTGGCTCAGATTAACAGGCTTAGACTCTGCTGCAAGGAATGGGATTGAAGGGATGGGGTGCTGTCCACTGGGTTGGGACCGCTTCTTCAGCTTTAGATCAACCATTATTCACTATCTTAGTGTCTGGCTTTTTTGTGTTTTCCTCCACCAGCACCTACCAGTATCAAATAATAACATTCCCCCAATCAGTGCTGAATTAAGCTCACCTGTTATGAGGTAAAGGCAACTAGGTTCCTGACAGGCTTCTCACCCTCACTGAATATTGCTGTTTTTCATAAATCTAGTTTGTTTTAAAGCATACACAGCAAATAACAGTATAATTACTTAAGCCAATTCAAGGCAACCTCTGGGACCTGGTTTTATTCATGGTTCAATAGTTGTAAATGTATCCATTGTGTCAATGTATCATTATCTTAAAAGCCACTTTAAAAGACAGGGATTGTTAACATTTTGCATCCTATCAAAAATCCTACTTGTCAGCACTTGATAATTTTGTTTGACATAGAGCATAAGTCACAGGCATAACGTTTCAATATATGTATTATTTTGCAAAATGATCATAAGTCTAGTTAACATTTAAGATCTCAGTCAAAATAGATTGGTGGTTGCCAAGGTTGGGGTGAGGGTTGGGGGAAATGAAGATCAGAAGGTTGTAACTTCAGTTACAGCATAGTGTTAGGGGAGTGTAACAGCATGGTGACTAGTAATTGTATTGGAAAGTTGCCAAGAAAAGTCTTAGAAGACTGAGGTGATCATTTGTAACATCAAAACATACCTTCAAGGGCCTCCCTGGTGGCACAGTGGGTTAAAGCAACCTACTAGGAAGCAAACCACAGCTACTGCAGCACGAGTTCGATCCCTGCCTCCGGCCAGGGAGGGGACCCACATGGCAAGGCAGACCTCTCCTGCCTTGCCCGCTGTCCCCCTCAGCAGTGTGTTTCAGTCCATCTGCCTGTTCTGCTTCTATGTATAAATAAATAAATATTTTAAAAAAAAACATACCTTCAAGTACTTGTTGAAACTGAAAACGAGGGAGAATTAGCAAATGTATAATAAGTAACAATTTTTCCTTGTGATGAAAATTTTTAAGGTATTTTAAAATACACAATACAAAGCCATTTACTTGTCACCGTACTGAACATTGTATCACCATGGTTATTCCTCAAATTGGGCTGTTTTTCGTGCTTCAGTTTTTATACATTCTGTCTGCAAACTTAGCTGTCTCCTGTATCCTCCCCACCATGTGACTTACCTATTTTTAATAGTGATAACTATTTCCTAGATAATTTACCCAGGAGTGAAAAAGCACCGCTCAGGGGAGTACAGAGCACCAGGTTCATTCCACAGATAAGTGTATTATGCAGAATGATGAAGTACTTGGATTGGTGAGGGTCTGAGCTTAGGGCGTGAGTACCTTGGGTGTGTTTGAAAGTTTGGTTTGTTTATAGTTAGACCAGCGCTTGGTTATGTATAAGAATGATTGTTGCAGCATTTAAAATTCATCCTTGGGCAGAGCCCCTGTAGTGGCACAGCCACTGCAGCACAATCCCTGGCTAGGAAGGTGACCCCATATGGCACAGCAGACCTCTCCTGTCTCACACACTGCTCCCCCAGCAGTGTGTTTCAGTCGATGTGCCTGTTACATTCCTCCCTTTCTCAGGTGACTCAAATTCATCAGCAGAAACAAAGATTATGTGCATACAATGGGTATAATGCAGTGTCACAAGGAATGGTGTAGCTTTGTAGCAACTTGGGGAAAAACTTCCCCATGTTCAGTGGAGAAAGGAAGTTGGACACGACTAGATGCAATGTGGGAACCTGGGTTGAATCCTAATCTTGATAAACCGGTTTTAAGGGATATTGGTTCAGTTAGAGATTTAATATAGACCGGTCACAAGAATTTAGTGATGGGGCCTCCCTGGTGGCACAAGGGGTTAAGTTACAGCATTACAAAGCTACCTACAGCCCCTGCAGCAGGAGTTTGAACCTAGGTGAGGGAGGAGATTCAGCACAGCAGACCTCTTGCCTGATGCTCCCTTCAACAGATTTCAGTCTATCTTGCCTGTTCTGTTTCCCACTCTGGTGAATCACCCATTGCACCTCTGGCCTATACCCCAGTTCTTTTTTTTTTTTTTTAAAGATTTATTTTTATTTATGCATACAAGCACTGGGGTACAGGCCAGAGGTGTGGGGGGTGAGAGGATTCACCACAGAGAGCAGGG
>JAGFMF010012286.1:209418-299431 GCA_019455555.1 Galemys pyrenaicus | reverse complement strand
CCTCCCTGGCCGGCAGCAGGGATCGAACTCGTGCTGCAGTGGCTGCGGTCTGCTTCATAGTGCGTTGCTTAACCCACTGCGCCACCAGGGAGGCCCCCATTAGTCTTTTTTAAATAAAGGGCATTTATAGGAAAAAAAGTAATAGCTTATTTTTGGAAGTTCCAAACGGTTGCTTCTCCCTGACTCAATTTTCTTATAAACTCTAGGTGGGGAGAGGCATCATGTATCTTGGTGTGGATGGAGGAGCTAGTTGATTTGCCAAGGTGGCCAAGGTATTTCTTGTCCCACAGTTTAAATTTTGAATTCAAGCATTTTGGTGAATGTTTCTCATTTTTTCATGAGTTAAAAAAAGTGTATAAGGGACTATTCCGCCCCCTGATATACCATTACTATTCAAAGACTTGAAGAGCATGGTTGCCTGTTATGGCTACCCAGAACTAGAAACAATCTACATGCCCATTAAATGGGTGAATGGATAAATAAGTGTAGCATACCAAAACATGGAATACTACTCAGCAATAAAAAAGAATAAACTATTGATACTGATAACGTGGGTTTAGCAGCCTGACACGTTGGAGTGTGTATTGTAAGATTTCACCTTACATGAAATTCTAGAAAAGGCAAACTAATCTGTAGTCATATATTGAGGATCAGTGGTTGCCTGAGATGGAGGAAGGCAGGAAGGGATGGGAGAAGAAATTACAAAGGAGCATGAGGAAACATTTGTGAGTGATGGATATGTTTCCTAATTTGATTATGGTGATGATTTCATTGCGGTGATGATTTCACAATCGTATGTAAGCATATGTCAGAGCTCTTTAAGTGATACAATTTTATTTTTTTTAAGATTTATTTATTTATGCATACAGGAACTGGGATACAGGCCAGAGGTTTGGGGGGATGAGAGGATTCACCAGAGACAGTGGGATGCAGAATAGGCGGATCTACTGAAATATACTGCTGAGGGGAGTAATGGCGAGACAGGAGCTGTGTACATCAGCTTTCTGGCTGGGGGTCAAACTCGTGCTGCAGTGACTGCAGATAGTTTCATCATGCTGTGCCTTAACCCTTGTTCCACCAGGGAGGCCCCAGGCTGAAGTTTCTTACTGGTATTATTTTGAAAGTGAAAAGGTAGGGGTTTTTTGTGTGTTGTTTGTTTTTTGCCTTGTAAGGAAGAAGCTCTTGGGTTTGGAGCTGATCAACTCCAATAGTCAAGGCTTTGAATACTTACGGTACACTCAAGTGAAACAATATTTAGATCTGGCAATGTTGATCCTTCCTAGGATACTACCACACCACCAGCCTGTTTATCCTTTGGAAACTATTTACAGACTTTTATAAAATTCCAAATTTAGAAGAGTTAATAGATAGATGAATAATGAATGAGCACTGGAATAGGAGCCACTGAATCTTGGTGCAGTGTTATGAGCTCTGGGAGCTTGGGCAAATGCATCAACAAACTCTCAGGCAGTAAGGGATTTTGCCTTTATCTAACTGTATCTTGAGGGCAAATTTCATACCTTTAGTGCTCCCATGTTTCTTCTTCCACTGCACCTTCTTTGTCATCATCCTCACCACCTCTACTACCACCATGACAACAATGTCAGCCTATTGACATTGTTATGCCTCTAGAATTTTCTTTCCCAAGTTATTTGCAAGGTGGCTAGGAAAGATAATAGTCTTCATTTCAGTTTTTCTCCAATCATAGGCCTAAGGTCTTACTAAATAAACCAGTTTTGATTATTATCTGCCTTCTTGGCTTCCATCTTGACTGCTACAAGAGACCACTTGTTAACAAGGGCTATTGGGGGATTGTAATCCATGTCGTTCTCTCCCAAGTCATATGGTACCTGTGGTGATAATTATGAAAGGACTGTCAGTTACTGGCAATGCCCCATATTTTGTCCTCTTTTCCCGTCTTTGCATCTTCATTGGTTGTGGGGTGAACACAAGTTGTGTAGTCTGCTTTGCAAGATGTTTAGTCAGTTGTTGCAGACAAATGTAAATGTAAATATGTAAATAACAGCAGGTAATCAACTATGGGACACATGCATAGTTTCCTCAGAAGAGAAGGCTGCAGAAATTTTATGGCCATTTGATTCCACATTTTTAACATGGCTTATGTAGCCATTATGTTTTTTATAATTAATACATGAAAACGTTCTTACAAAAAAGGAAAATAGCTGATGAAACTGGTTTCTTTTGATCACCATCACTAGTCATCACATGAACTCCCCACCATGGTTAAATAAGTAATAATTTTTTTGTATATTCAAGGCCCTTTTTGAATATGAATGTTTATGTATGTGTATACATAACACCTTTTATTAATTTTCCTTTTTTACATAGGAGATGTGATGCTAGACATATCTTTCTGTGACTTGCTTTTTAAAAAATGCAATGATTTGTTTTGGTGTTTATGTGTCTCAAAATATAGAACTATCACATTTTTATGAAGTGCTGCACAAGACTCCAAAAATATCATGGTTTATTTAGCCATTCACCCATCCATGAGTGTCTTAGTATCCTATTGCTGTGCTAACAAGTTGTCATAAATTTAGTGACTTAACACAAACTTAATTCTTTTATTTTTGGAAATCAAAAATATGAAATGAACCACACATAAAGTCAGGTGTTGGCAGATTTGTTTCCTTTTGTAGGCTATAGGAAAGAATCCATTCTTCTATCTTCCAGGTGCATCACCCTAGGCTCTATATGGTCTTGTCATTGCACCGTTTTCTTTGACCCCCTTGCCTCTCTTTTACAAAGATCCTGTGATCACGTTCATTTATTTATTCATTCATCCATCCATCCATCCATCCATTTATTTAATTATTTATTTAACTTACGCATACAAGAACAGGGATATGGGCCAGAGGTGTGGGGGTTAAGAGGATTCACCAGAAACAGAATGGAGAGAAGAACAGGTGTATCTACTGAAATACACTGCTGAGGGGAGCAGCGCATGAGACAGGAGAGGTCTGCTGTGCCATGTGGGTCATCTCCCTGGCCAGGGATCAAACTCCTACTGTAGTGGCTGCCTATAGCTTCACAGTGCTGAAACTTAACCTCTTGCACCACCAGGGAGGCCCTGTGATTACATTTGGAGCCCATCCAGATATTCTACAGTAGCCCCCTAGCTCAATACTTAGTTTAATTATACCTGCAAAGTCTGTTTTGCCATCTCAGATTACATTCACAGGTTCTGGGGATTCGGATGTTGACATGTTGGGGGACTGTTATTCAGCTGACCACAAAAGTATTTTGGTCATTTTCAAGTTTTTATTATTAAAAGTGCTCTTTCAGTACCTTGCTTTAGACACTTGTCTGTGCACAGGCATACGTATTTCTTTTAAGATTTATTTATTTATGAATATAAGAACTGGGGTACAGGCCAGAGGTATGGGGGGGGTGACAGGCTTCACCAGAGACAGAATGGGGAACAGAACAGGCAGACTGAAATACACTGTTGAGGGGAGCAGTGGGTGAGACAGGAGAGGTCTGCTGTGCCATGTGGGTCACCTCCTTGCCTGGGGACGGAACTCATGCTGCAGCGGCTGCGGGTGCTTCATAGTGTGGTGTTTAACCCCTTGCACCACCAGGGAGGCCCCATATGTATTTCTTTAGAGTAGCTCTTGAGAAATAAAATATTTGGATCCTTATGACCATTTCAAGTTTCAGTAGATATTGCCAGTTGTACTCCAAGGTGACTACCAGTTTTTACTCCTACTGACCGTTTTCTACAGGACCTCTTTTGCTTACATCCTCATAGAGACCATTTTAGAACTTGTGGGCTTGCTTAGACTTATCATTTGCTTAAGCCAATGACTTTCACTGCAAACCAGAGTGCAGTAGATGTAGCTGGGTACCTGGAAATGTGTGCTGAACCACAGTAGCTGGAGAAGCTGTTTTCTGCTGCCTGCCTTGCTGTTATCACTTTACTTCAGAGGACCTCTCTTCTGGCTTGATCTCCCCGCCTCCTGGCATGCACTCATTTCGTCAGTAATCCAGTTATAACAGACCATATCCATATATAGGCAGGAGAGAGCAACAACTTCTTATTCTGATGGTCTGGGGAATGCTGCCAGAAGCCAGTAGAGCCAGAGAGCTGCCCACTATGAGAAGAGACACGCTGGTTCTCCAAGTGTATTTAGAGTGCCCCACAGTTGTTGGGCAGACTCTCTGGACTCAGATTGTCTTAACATTTTCTCTCTTACATGCAGTACAAGGAGCAGTTCCAATTCTGTTTTTACTTATGTGAAAAATAACTGATGTTATATTTTTTTGCTATGTACAACTTTTTGATTATAAAGAAATGTATGATCATGAGTGTTATGGGAGGGGCCTCCCTGGTGTTTCAAGGGGTTAAACACCGCACTGTGAAGCATCTGCAGCCTCTGCAGCCACTACAGCACAAGTTCGATCCCCACCCAATGAGGGGACCCACATGGCACAGCAGACCTCTCTCCTGCCTTGCCTACTGCTCCCCTCAGCAGTGTGTTCCAGTCAATCTGCCTGTTCTGTTCCCCACTCTTGTCTCTGGTGAATCCTCTCACCCCCTGCACCTCTGGCCTGTACCTCAGTTCTTGTATGCATAAATAAATAAATTGTTAACAAGAAAAGTGTTACGGGAAATACAAAATACCTTAAAGTTTAGGAGAGAAGGTGTTAATTTTACAAATTAATTAATTTTTTACTATTTTCTTCTTTAATTCATATATGTGTAGACATGCAGCATACACACACACATACACACAAATAAATAAATAATTGGGACTAGAGGCCTCCTTGGAGCAGCCTCATGGTGCTGAGACTTAACCCTGACAAGGGAGCTGACCTACAAGGCACAGCAGACCTCTCTTCTTGCCCGCTGCTCCCCTCTCAGTGTATGTCAGTCAGTCTGCCTGTTTTGTTCTCTGTCTCTGGTGAGTCTTCTTACTGCCCGTGCCCCTGCACCTCTGGCCTCTACCCTAGTTCTTATATGCATAAATAAATAAATCTTAAAATAATTGGTACTATATGCCAATACAGTTTTTGTACTCTTTAATCATGTATTAGCATTTTGTCAAGTTAGATTTAAAAATGTAATTTTTATTTTTTTTAAAGATTTATTTTGCATACAACAACTGGGGTTGGTGAGAGGATTCACCAGAGACAGAGTGGGGAGCAGAACAGGCAGACTGACTGACATACACTGCTGAGGGGAGTAGCAGCTGGCCAGACAGGAGGGGTCTGCTGGGCCATGTGCGTCAGCAACCTGGCCAGAGATCTGGTGCTGCAGAGGCTGGGGATTGCTTCATTCATAGTGCTGTGTCTTAACCCTTTGTACAACCAAGGAGGCCCCTTAAACATGTAATTTTTAATGGTTGTATACTAATTTGTGGATGTACTGTAATTGTCTTATACATTACTGCTCTTTCTTCACATCTATTATGTTAAAGGTGATTCCATTTTATAGGAGGGCAAGTGTTTTTTAGTATTTAGAGTGAAAGTTTGATATGGTGTAAATTTGTGCTGATTGCTTAAATATGTTTCTGCAACCCCTTACTTTTGACAGGTTAGAATTTAAATGAATTTTTATAGTATTGTATGATTCCTCTCCAGTAATGTTGAGTATTTGTGTAGAGTTTTGTGTGTGTAAAGTACTATTATGCACAATTGTGAAATAATGTCCCACAATGGGACAACTTTGCAGTGGACACTTACTTGAATCCCCAGTGCTTCTGCTGAAAACTGCAGTTGACTGAATTACTGGGTCAAAGCACAGTGTGTAGCAATTTTAGATTAACAATAAGGACATGTGTAATTTGCAAACTGTTTTATGCAAATTGCAGATATAGTATTGCTAATAACTACAGATGCATCATTCAAGTTGTAGTTTTATATCAATAAAATATTAACATCCCTCTTGTATTTGTAATGGATCTTTTCAGTGTTTACTTTATTTGCTTTGTGCCCTGGAGTTTGCATATCTGATTTCAGATGAACAAAGTCTAGTATAATAGCTGTAGCTATTTAAAGAGAGTAGAAAATCTGGACCTTTTTCTTAGTGTTGAAATAAAATAAGAGAATAATTAGGAAAAGACTGTGGCAACATATTTTCATAAAAACAGTGATATATAGTAGAATTACCTTTTAAAATTTTTTAAAAGATTTATTTATGCATGCAAGAACTGGGGTACAGACCAGAGATGTGGGGGATGAGGGGATTCACCAGAGACAGAGTGGGGAGCAGAACAGGCAGATCAACTGAAATACACTTCTGAGGGGAGCAGAAGGCTCATGGGTGAAGCAGGAGAGGTCTGCCAAGCCATGTGGTCACTTCCCTGGCAGGGATCCAGCTGCGGATACTTTACAGTGTGATTCTTAACTCCTTGTGCCCCCAGGTAGACTCCACCTTTTTAAATTTCTTAATACACATTCCTTCCTGATTACCCAGTGGTGTGCTGAAAGATAATTTACTGGCCTATGTAATCTAGAAAGGTGCAAAGGGTGGTAAGGTAAAAATACAGTTGCTGAACTTTAGAGGAAGCATTTTTTTTGGATGAGCTTTTAAAAAAAAGTTTCCTTTCCTGGACCTCCCTGGTGGCATAACAGGTGTGGCCACTGCACTGTGAAGCATCTGCAGCACAGCAGCACCAGTTTGTTCCCCTGCCCAGGAGGGGACCCACATGGTGCAGTAGACCTCTTCTGAGATGACTTGCCCACTGCTCCCCTCAGCGGTGTATTTCAGTAGATCTGTCTGTTCTGTTCCTCACTCTTTCTAGTGAATCTTCTCACCTTCTGCACCTCTGGCCTGTACCTCAGTTCTTGTATGCATAAATAAATAAATCTTTTAAAAAATGTATCTTTATTTTAAAAAAAAAAGAAAAGTTTCCTTCAGGGGTCTAAATCTGAATAGAATTTAGGGAATCCCTTGGATCCATAAATAGAATTCAAGGGAGGGAGTCTGTGACCTTGGATGGGAAAAAATATGTCTTTGTCTACCAATGCTTTCAGTAGAAATTCAATATTGACTTCATATGAATGTATTCAACAAGCTCTGGCAGTAACTGTCAGTACCTGATTTTGTATCCAGTAGCAATGATATTTTCATGTGGTACTACAGTTGTTGAGCGTGCACTCATTTCCCTGTCACATGTGTCAAGTACTAGTTGTGAGAATGGACCTATGGCCAGCAAGCTTTCCAGAGGCTTTCACATACAACCTTTTCATTTCATCATTTCAGGGGCTCTTTGAGGCCATAGAGATGTTATTTTAGAAAAAAAGGGCTAGAGAAGCAAAATGACTCCTCTGCTTTAGGGTAGCACTTGACCTTGATAACCTGTTATATCTGAGACAGCAATTAACGGTATGTAGTTCAATCTCCACATGGCTGTCAGACTAATCTTCATAAAGCACAATAATTTTACCTGTCCAAGCCTTCAGTGATTTCTCATTTTTAAAAAAGATTTATTTATTTATGCATACAACTGGGATACAAAACTGGGGTACAGACTGAGACAGAGTGGAGAGCAGAACAGGTGGATCTGCTGAAATACACTGCTGAGGGGAGCAGCGCATGAGACAGGAGAGGTCTGTTGTGTTATGTGGGTCACCTCCCTGGCTGGGGATCGAACTCATGGTGCAGTGCCTGCGGATAGCTTCATAATGCTGAGTCTTAACCTCTTGCCCCACCGGGGAGGTCCGCTTATGTAGTCTTATTGCCTTATTTCAAACCCTAGTGGCCTTGTATAGTATGGACCCACTCTTTTTATTCTCTCCTATGGCCTTGGCTCATGGTGTTCCATTAGGAATCCTGTCTCCACTATTGACAGCCTATTCTTTATTCCTCAAGACCCAGATCAAATGCTACACCTTCATGAAAGTTTCATGATGTCACTCTCTTTTCTGTATGTCCACAGCACTGTCACACATCTATGTGTTTGCATATGTGTGTTTGTATGTGTATATGTATAGGTGTGTGTGTATATATATATACATATATATATATATATAATTTGTTTTGGATGCCTGTTCTCCCTTACTGTATTATAAACTCTTTGAGGGCAGCAGCTTCATGTACATCACTGAATATCTACTACCCTAGTAGGAGCTTGGACATTGGATGTTGATTGAACTGAATGTTAAAATGGGCATTTAAATCAAGTAGAAGGGTGTAATTTAATAATATTATGAATTGAGGACATAGGTCAGGAAAATTTACTGATAGAGAATAGAGTAGCTTGTTATTGTTATTACACTACTAATGTATTGGTGAGACTTGAGAAATTTTAATTGCAATTATGCTCTGCATTTTCTATATAGGGAGAGACCACATCTCAGCAATTGTAATAAATGTTCATACTTGAATGTGGGTAAGCAATATGGGATTCAGGTCTTTGATTTTATTTCTAGCCTAATGCATTTTGTATAAAGAATAATCAATTCCTGAGAGATTTCTGAAAACAGTTCGAATAGATGGAGTTAATTGAAAATACCTTGCTTTGATCATTATATTAAAAATCTTAATGTGAATGAGTTTTTGTTTCACTTAGTTGTTCTATGGTGAGGAAATGAGCTTGAGCACTATTCTGTTTATGTCAAGCATTTCCATGCAGAGATTGTTTCAATTTTTTTAGTGAACTGTGCCTATCAGCCTTTATTGAATGACAGTGCCTTGAGGACTGGAACTGTCACAAGTTATAGGATTTAACATAATCGAGTTACTCATGAGCATGATAAGGCTATTAATTATAATTCATTCAAAACATTACAAAATATAAAGATATTAAAAACATGTAAATAAGAAAATTAAGAGTCTCCCTGGTGGTTCAGGGGTTAACAGCTATCAAGCTATCCCCAGCCACTGTGGCATGAGGGCATGAGTTCCATCCCCAGCCTGGGAGCTAGCATACATCTGGCGTAGCAGACCTCTCCTGTCTCTTCCGTGGCTCCCCTTAGCAGTGTATTTAGTAGCTCTGCCTAGTCTTCTCCCCAGTCTTTCTGGTGAATCCTCTCTCCACCTGTACCTCTGGCCTACACTCCTGTTCTTATATGCATAAGTAAATTAAAAAAAAAAAACTAAAAAAAAAATTCACGTTTTCATGTATTTACCTCTAGGCCTTTTCATGTACACTTATACTCATACCTTAAGAAATTAAGATTATTGTATGCATATATTTTATATCTTGTCTTTTTTACTTTATATTGACATTGCTCTGTGGACATTTCTCCAAAAATGTCAGTATTGTTGAGACTATGTTTTTTAATATATGCATAGGTACTAAAGCCTGCATGGCATTTCATTTTATGGATGTTTAACAATTTATTTACTCAATCCTCACTTCTTAGATATTTGGTCAATCTGTTGGAAAGTTTTAAAAATTAGGGAAATAGTTTTTATCAGTAGTAAGATTCTGCTCTTCAAGTATACTGCAACACATGTGTATAAACATCTTGGTTTAATTACCTTAAGTCAGAATAAGAGGCCTCAGAGCTCTGCTATTATGTATAAATCGATAGAATTGTTTCATCATCCATTTTTATATACATAAGTTAATAATTCTGGTCATGTAATTAGTTATATGTGTAAACTATTGCTTCATGATGTACTTTATTAAAAATTTTTGGAAAACAAGACATGATTCAAGATTCCAAAGCTTCAAAGAGAATTTAAGGAAAAGTGTCCTTTCTAGCCTCACCTCCCAGAAGTAGTTGTTGTTACCAGTTGGTTGGCAACACTCTCACATCTCCCTTAATGCAGGTATAGGTAATAACAGATTACTCTCTGACCTTGAATCTTTTATTTATATATATAAATTTTTATTAATTTATTTTTGGTAGGAGAACTGGGGTATAGACCAGAGGTACGGGTGGAGAGCAGATTCACCAGAGACAGTGGGGAGCAGATCTACTGAAATACACTGCTAAGGAAAGCAACAGCGAGACAGGAGAGATCTGTTGAGGCATATGTGGGTTAGCTTCCTGGCTGGAGATTGAACTCAAGCTTTAGTGGTGATAACGCCAAGACTTAACCCCTAACGGGCCTCCCTGGTGGCGCAAGGGGTTAAGCACCACACTATGAAGCTACGCTAGCACAGTTCAATAGGCTGTCAGTGAGGAGACCCACATAGCACAGCAGACCTCTCCTATTTCGCCCACTGTTCCCCTCAGCAGTGTTTTTCGGTTGATCTGCCTGTTCTGCTCCCCACTCTGTCTCTGGTGAATCCTCTCATTCCCCCCGCCCCCACCTCTGGCCTGTACCCCTTGTATGCATAAATTAAAAAAAAAAAAGACAATCCCTAGTCCACCAGGGAGACCCCATTGACCTCCACTCTTAATATGCCCTCTACTGCCTCCCTTCCTATCACTGCAACTACTGTGGCTCCTTGCTGTTCTTCAGATCAGACTGGCTGACCTCATAGGCTTAGCCTTCTTCAGGGCCTTTGCTCTTCCCTCTGGATGAAATGAGCAACCATAAAGCAATAGTCCACCTGATGATAGAGGTGGTGTTTCTGAGAACATCAGAGTATAAAATACTTAGAAATTTTAACTTATTAGAAAAGAAAAAACGATATTACCAAGGGCAACTTCAGCTCTGTTAGCAGACCAGTGGGAAAACTTTGAAACAATTAAAACAAATCTTTTCAAATAGTTGCTTAACGTTTATATATAATATAAAGCACACAGTTCCAGAGAGCACAGGTAGATTCCTCAAGTACAAAGTCAGAGGAGTCAGAGAACTTTTATTTCAAAGGTTCTTTGGTTGCTACACTGTGCTAACTCCTACATCATTGGTATGTGCAGTGTTAACCAGATCTAGAATGATCCTTAGGGCTCATCTTTGTTGAAGCAGTTCTGTCTGGTACTAATTACTGCTTCTAGAATTAAACAGGCACTTACATAATTAACAAACAGTATCTTGCATAGGACTGTTTTTAAAATGTGTATAAAATGCTATATTGTATGGTTCTTCCTTTGCTTTTTGTTTTTAGAATCCTGTTAACATGGGCCATACAGAGCACTATGTCCTCTGGGAGTTAAAGAAGCATGGAAGACTGAGTCAGTAACAGATCATGTAGGACTTAAAAATGCAGGATCTTCGGGGGGGGATGTGTAAACGAAGAATAAGCCCAGTGGTTAGGCCTAGGCTTTGGTATCAATACATGCAGCCATTTTGTAGTCCAACCATTCTATTTCTTGGTTGTAAAATGCCCTCCTTCAAGGGTAAATGAGAAGACTAAATGAGATAAATGGGGTAAAGTACCCATACTCTCAATTGGCATATGGTATAGGATAATGGAAATATGTGTGAAGTAAAAAAAGCTTTGATATTGAAGCATCATTAATTCAAGTGTTGGCTCCCTCAAGTTTTTGTTTTTGATTTATTTATTTATGCATATAAGAACTGGAGTACAGGCCAGAGGTGTGGGGTGAGAAGACTCACCAGAGATGGAGTGGGCAATAGAACAGGCAGTTTGGGACCTCCCTGGTGGTACAAGGGGTTAATCACCACACTGTGAAGCATCTGCAAGCACTGCATCACGAGTTAAATCCCTGGCTAGGGAGGGGACCCATATTGCAGGGCATACATCTCCTCCGATGCCTGCCCCTCCCGTCAGCAGTATACTTCAGTCACTCTGCCTGTTCTGTTCCCCACTCTGGTGAATCTTCTCATCCCAACACCTTTGACTTATACCTCAGTTCTTATATGCATAAATAAATCTTTAATAATAATAAAAAAGAACAGGTAGGTTGACTAAAATACACTGCTGAGGGAAACAGTGAGTGAGACAGGAGAGGTCTGCTGCACCATGTGGGTCACCTGGCTGGGGATTGAACTCTGTGCTGCAGTGGTTGCTGATAGCTTGGTAAGTGCTGTGACTTAATCCCTTGGCCACCAGGGCGGCCCAAGGTATTTAGTTCTTGAGAGTGTCCTCAGGAGGACTTTATTTTTGGGATGATGAACAGAAAGTCTTTTGGCACATTACTTCTCTGATGATGGGAAAATGTTATTTGCTGTTTTAGTGTTTAAAACCATAATAGGTACAGTAATAGGTACTTCCCAGGACAGGGAGGGAACTGTCTTGTCCATATGATTTCATCCATAGAAGTCATCCCTGTTCCATCTGTCAGGAAAAACCTATTGTTAAATGGGTTCACATTCCCTCTTCTGAATTCTCTTGGGTTTTGTAGCAATCCCTCTCAAACTTTACGTGCATACCCTCCATCTGGGGTCTTGTTCAAGTATAAAACCTGGTTCTGTGGTTCCAGAGTGGGCCTGAAGGCCCCACTGTGGATGCTGCTGGTGTAGGCACTGCATTTTGAGTGGGAGCTCTGACTCTCTTGAATCTACAGTAGACTTTGGCTGAGTAAGCTTCCTTATTATCATCTGGGCAGTGACACAAATAATTTCTTTTCAGTAAATGTAGCTCTGGATCTATTTTCTTGTGGCCTTATGAGTTTTTCTGGCCTTTTTTTACAACTGAAAAAATGATGTCTCCTCTAGACTTCCTTTATATGTGTTTTTTTTTTTTAAAGAGTCCAGGGAGGTGAAAGGATTAACCAGAGACAGAGTGGGGAGCAGAACAGGCAGACTGACTGAAACACACTGCTGAGGGGAGCAGCAGGTGAGGCAGGAGAGGTCTGGGCGCCATGTGGGTCCCCTCCCTGGCCGGAGGCAGGGATCAAACTCATGCTGCAGTGACTGCAGTTTGCTTCACAGTGGGTTGCTTAACCCACTGCGCCACCAGGGAAGCCCCCCTTTACACGTGTTTTGAATGAATCTTTTTGGTGTCATTAATAATAACTCATAGTGACAATTTGAGTTTCTCTTCTCTGATCACCAGTTAGTCATTTTTCTTGTGGTCAGAGATGGACATGCATATCTCATTAATATTCTGTCACTAGGATCACATTACATGTGGTATTTGTACCTATCACTAAACAGTTTGCCATAAAGATATTTTTCATATCAATATGTAAAAGTTACCAATGCTTTTTTAATAGGTCATAATTTATTTTTGTATTTTGTATTTTGACCAACCGCATTGCTTTATTTCTCTAAAAATAACCTTGTGCGATAATACAGGAATTATTCGTTAGTGATGAGAACATTGAGGCTTTTCTAGTTAAAGAGTAAAGTACACTTTAGTAGGTATTTATTGAGCTCCTACCGGAAGCCTAGAAATGTGTTAATGCCATCCAACCCAGACATGTAGTTTTATAAGTACCTAAAAGTAATATAATAAAGATCTGAAATAGTGGACCTAGGAATCTTAAGTGCTTAATGTTTCAATCTTTTTGATACAAGTCTTACTTTTTATATACTTCTGCTTTGGTAAACAATGGTCTTAAATATATTTTATTGTCATTACTTAATCATGACTTAGATTTCATTATTACTCTGCCTGATTTTCAAAACTGATTTGTCTCCACCCTGATTGCTCCAAATAAATGCTCCTTTAGTTGATGTTTCATCCCTTTTATTTTTAAAGTTTTTTTTTTACTTTCTGTAAATTTTTTTATTGACATGTAACAACCTACATATAGAGGAGGGTATAAATCATAAATATACAATTTGACAGATTAACCTAAAGTGAACTTCCCTGTGTAATTCAGTATTCAGATCAAGAATGTTTGTTTTTTAAACTACATACATATAGTCTTTGATAAATATTTATATTTAATAATAATAAAGTTAAGATATCAATTTTAACTTATTCTAACTTAGTTGTATTTTTATATTCAAATCAATGACTAAATAATACCTATGAGACTAAATATATTTGGGTTATATATGTGTTTGTAAAAACTTCCTTTTATTTTTCAGATTTGCTCTACTTTGTTTCTTTTTTTTTTTTTTTATTAAGGTAACATTAGTTACAACAGAGTGATGTTTCATTCCTCATACTCATTTCTTCACTGTCAGTGTCTGCCTCTCAGTTAAATTCCTGTTTCTTTCCTCTGAGCTTATTTCTCCCTTTTTTTTTAATTGCTTTTCCTTTTTAATTATCCACTGGTGTGACAAAAATGGTTGGCATTAAGCAGTGAGTTTTTTTTTTTTAAAGATTTATTTATTTATGCATACAAGCACTGGGGTACAGGCCAGAGGTGTGTGGGGGGGGGTGAGAGGATTCACCACAGAGAGCAGGGAGCAGAACAGGCANATCAACGGAAGTACACTGCTGAGGGGAGCAGCGGGCACAGCAGGAGAGGTCTGCCGCACCATGTGGGTCCCCTCCCTGGCCTGCAGCAGGGATCGAACTCGTCAGTGGCTGCGGTTTTGCTTCATAGTGCATTGCTTAACCCACTGCGCCACCGGGGAGGCCCAGGCAGTGAGGTTTTATTTACCATTCAAAATCACATCTTCAGCATTCGGAATCATAGAACTTGTAAGGCTGAAAAGAATCTTGAGATCATTTAACCCAGCTTTTTTTCCAGAAGATATTGAGTTTCTTTAACCTCTTGTGACCATTGCTAAGGGCTTGGAGGCTTTTAAAATCACATCAGAAAATGAAATAGGTTGCAGGTAGGGCGGTGGGACTCAGAGTCAGCACAGATGGTGACTGTTAGCAGCCAGGGTGAGGTGAGCACAGGAATTAAGAGGCAGCATTTAGTTTCTTAAACTAATCTTTTCTGTTGAAGTATAAGAAAACGTGGGGCATGTATTTTACATTCTTTTTTTCTACTTTATTTTTGTTTTATTTATTGTTACTTTGCACAAGAGGTTTGTTGATATGATTCAGCTGTCAGAGTGATGGTGGGCATGTATGAGGGGCCCTGCTGTGGAAGGATGTCTGTCAAGGGTTGGGTCCTACCTTGCACCTGAACTACTGGGATAGGCTCCTGCCACCAGAGACCCTGAACTGGAATAAGTGGATTGAAAAATGAGTGACTGCAAATGATTGTTTAACATTGGAAGTGTTGGGTCTTAGTAAGTTTGGTGGTGTTCCAGATTATGCCACAGGAGCTTAACTTTTGTTTATAGATACGTTAGCTTCTGGCAAAATTGGTTTTATTATAATCTTTTCGCTTAAAGTCTCAGTTTCCTATCCATGATGCTAAGTGAGGATTTACTGTACACGTAATTCAGTTTTCTCCTTTTTATTTTATTCTTTAAAGATGTATTTATGCACACAAGAACTGGGGTACAGGTTGGAAGTGTGGGCAGTGAGAGGACGCAACAGAGACAGAGTGGGGAGCAGAATAGGCAGATTGACTGAAATACACTGCTGAGGGGAGCAGTGGGCGAGGCAGGAAATGAAGACTCTTATTAACCTAATTTTTCAGGAAAAATCCAAGTTTAGAATTTACTTTAGAATTTTTGCTTTGACGCAGAAGAGGATCTGGCCATTTTCCTAAAGGAACTCTATCTCTGTCCAGCAGTCACTACTGAAACCCAGTGAAAAGCCACATTTTAGAAAATATGAAAGACATAAGAAACTGACACTCTTTGAGTGGTACCTGTTCTTCAGTGAGAGAGACACAAAAATCCGTAGGTGATTAAAGATTTCAGAGCCTTTTCTCTCAGGCAGCATGTTTAAAAGATAGAGGAATAGTAGGGATTTGTGAGCTCTCCAGAGGCCTAGAAAGATACCTGATAAGGATTCCTCACCCGTGCTTTTAGGTTGCCCCTGACTGTAGGGAAGCCAGGTGCTGATGGTTGGAACTGCAGAACTGCCAGGGTTACATGGCTGGAGAGGTCATCATGATTTTAATCTGGGAGTGGTGGCTGCCAATCCAGAGACCTGCCAGTCCAGAGACCGTCCAGTCAGACTCTTAGTTGTGAAATCCCTCTATTTGTTTCCATGGTTTTGATCTGAGCTAAAGCAGAGGGCTTTGTCCCTGTCATGGAAGTCTGCTACCATGAAGACCATGATGTTTTCATGAAAGACTTTCATGAAAGACTGTCTTGTAGAAATTCTGATGTTTTCTTCATTCCAGACAAGTTCTAGTCACCAGCCATATACTGGTTTCTGCCCTTGAGTTTTTGAGAGTCAATTAGAATTATGCTGTGTGTGTTTAAAACTCAGACTGAGAGTTATTTTATTTTTAAAAAAAATATTTATTTATTTATGCTTACAAGAGCTGGGGTACAGGCCAGAGTCATGGGAGGTGAGAGGATTCATCAGAGACAGTGGGGAGCAAAACAGGAAGATCAACTGAAATACACTGTTGAGGGGAGCAGCAGGTGTGCTGCGCCATGTGGGTCCTCTACCTGGACTGGGATCGAACTGGTGCTGCTGTGCCACCAATACTTCACAGTGTAGCCCTCAACCTGCTGTGCCACCAAGGAGACCCCAGTCTGTATATTCAAGAGTTTAAATAGAGCAGAGAAAATTTTGAAACATGGCTAAGTGTTTTATGGCCACATTCCTGTGGGGCTTTAGTTCCCCCCCACCCCAAGATTTATTTAATTTATTTATTTATGCATACAAGAACTGGAGTGTAGGCCTGGGCGGGGCTGGGGGAGGGGTAAGGGGTTGAGAAGATTTACCAGACACAGAGTGGGAAGCAGAACAGGCAGATCTACTGAAATACACTGCTGAGGGGAGCAGTGGGCAAGATAGGAGAGATCTGCTGCGCCATGTGGGTCAGCTCCCTGGCCCAAGATTAAATTCATGTGGCCTGCCCTGCAGTGACTGGTGATACCACTGACTGGTGATACCACATGATAGCACTGAGACTTTATCCTTGGCACCACCAGGGAGGCCCCTTGTGGGGCTTTGAAATTTTAGTGCTGGTGGTCTGAAGGAAGTATAGCTCACACTGTGTCAGCATGGCCCCCTCCGTCCATAACTTTGTTCAACTCCTAGAAATGTTTTAAAAAGTCCTGAAGAAGGCTAGGTGATGCTAATGTTTTAGGGACTTCCACTAAAGTCAGCTGCCCCAACTTGCATTCATACCTGCATGATTACTACTATTTTTTTTTTGTAATCTATCTAAGATTTGAAATGTTAACAAAATGGATCTGAAACCCTTTTTTGGAGAAATCTGTAACTTCTAGCCCTAATGGGATTATATTGACAGTTCCCTCTTGGTTTCTAAACTACTCTCATACACTTCATAGTTTACTTGAAAATAAACCTTTAAACTGATGATGATTAATATTAGTTAGATATTTAGCTATGCAAAAGATGTGGTTCTGTTTAGAAAATGTTTTATATGCTTTTCAATAGCTCCTGTTTTTTTTTGTTTTGTTTTTTTCTGATCTCCAAAAGGGAAATGATATTTTAGTCTTTTGAGAAGAAAAAAAAAATCAGTCTTAAGATAAGACCAGTTTGGTATCATCAATTAAATAAATAAAATGTTTTTCACTATAAAATAACTGCTTTTAAGAGAGTTTGAACAAAACTTTTAGAATAAAAGGAAAAGCAGAGCTCTTGATATCAAGAAATCTTGAGTATTGTGAAGAAATAAAAACAGAAAAAGAATGCAGCATGTGGAAGAGGGAAAGAGATTCAATGCCTGGCAGAGGGGAGCACCACTTCTGGATTTCTCATTGTCACTGGTGCTTTAGATTCTGATTTGTGCTCTTGGATAGTAAGGAAAACTTTGGGTGGTTTTAGGTTAAAAGTCTTCTAGCAAGGAACTGTCCAAAAAGTTTTGATGCTTAGTATTTCAAGATGCTAAATGTTCTCAAAATGTGCATTTTCCTCCCTTTTGTTAGATCATAACTCACTTTGTTCAAGTTTCACAATACAGTCCCAAAGTGTAAATTCAAATTCATGTACTTTTTATAATTAAAATTAATCTAAATGAATTTTGTTTTTAGAATTTTATAACCCTACCTGAAGGTGGTGGGGGAGAATTGACTGATCCTGCTCCAAATCATAGTTTGGTGGCTCAGCGAGCCTTAACCATTTCTCATCACTTCATCACACTTTCTCAGTATTATTCTATCTTACATATTTGAATGGATGCACGTGACTAACAAATTCAGAAGCAAAAGTCCAACTTGAATATTGCCTTACCATTATGTAACTTTTGTGCATATAAAAACTGTATCTCTGTACTTTATAAAACCAAAAGAAAAAATCCTCAGCAACGCCATAAAAATCTTATCAAACAGCATATTTATAAGCTTTGTCTTTGCTATGTAATCTAATATTAAGCTACAGTAATTCACTCACTTAACATAGTAAGTTTTGCCTTTGGATGTTGCATTACTTAGGAAGGTTATGGTGAGTATGTTTGAATAGTTGACTTAGACACCTAGACTAGTAAGGATTGTACCTAGTGGTTTTATTTTGGGTTATCCTTTTTCCATGTCTTAACTGTTAAAGAGACCTACTATGACCAAAAGTAAACAGATATCTTTTGTCTATTGATGATTTTCCTATTTCCAAGACATATTGAAGCTGTGACCTTATACCCTGATAGATTTTAAGAACTAGGCATTCTGTAAAATAAAAACCAAATAATTTTTTTAAAGATTTATTTACTTATGCATACAAGCACTGGGGTACAGGCCAGAGGTGTGGGGGGGTGAGAGGATTCACCACAGAGAGCGGGGAGCAGAACAGGCAGATCAACTGAAGTACACTGCTGAGGTCGGCAGCGGGCACAGCAGGAGAGGTCTGCCGCACCATGTGGGTCCCCTCCCTGGCCGGCAGCAGGGATCGAACTTGTATTGCAGTGGCTGCGGTTTGCTTCATAGTGTGTTGCTTAACCCACTGCGCCACCAGGGAGGCCCCCCAAATAATTTTTTAATAAGAAAGGTTCTTAGTTCCATAACTGCATATGCATTTGGGAATGAGATTCTTAGCTTTCTTACTACTCACAATGTGTATGTGTTTACTGGATATTTGTTACATTTTTATTAACATTTCTGAGTGATAGCTAGATGTGGGTCATTCTGTCTGTCTTAAGGAATAGGAACATGATGACAGGAAGGGTACTGACATGCCTTGGACAAGAATTTGATGTCTTTTCAACACACTGAACAGTATGTTAATTTACCTTACTAAGCATATACATATGGTGTCCTTGGTGACAAAAAACTTTCTTGAGCATTTGCATAATTTAAGTGGAGCAGTGTAGTGTAGAAAATATGTAGAAATACTCCGTATGAGCATCCATGATTTATCTGTAGCTTTCACAGGGGAAAACCCTCAACCAAACACAGTAAATTAAAACCTTTCACTTTTCCTTCCTTGCCTAGAAGTTTGTTTATTAAAACATGAGATGCATTTGGTTCTGTCTAGGTACTATGAATAGTTTATAGATAGATCTGGAAATCTAGAGTCGTCTCTTTTGGGGCACCTGCTTAAATAGTCTTCTTTAAACCACTCACATGGTTTTTACTATGAAAGATTATTTAAATTGGCTGCCTAGAGAAGATCTCCAGGGTGTGTGAGCCATATTCTGAATTAGCAGAAGGACCAGCTGTCATCCCTTATCTGTGTTCTGGCAGACATGAAACACACCCACCCTGGTGTGTTTGGGGACAGTGATAGTGTCAGGCTGATGTTGAACCCTGTCCCTGTCCATGTCCTGTTCTTAGAGTAACCTCGTGTTATTTTGGAAGCAAGAGATTTTAATTCTTTGTAAACACTTATAAAGCAAGTCAGGAGGGGTATGCAAGGGCTGGCGACTTGATGCATTTACGCAGAAAACTGAATTCCTATCATTCATATCTGCCACATACAGAAAACAAACTCTTACCCACATAGAATTGGTGGCTAGAACATTAAATGAGGTGACTGATAAATGAAAGTGATGATTTGTTTTCATTCACACTTAGGTGACTTTCTGACATAGAATTGAGCTCTTTCAGAGGCTAAAAGACCCTTAATGTCAACTGAACCACAGTTTAATATGCTGTTCTAATGGACTGAGCTGTGCCAGCCAAAAGAGTTGACCTCTTACCCAAAGGAGAACAGAAGGTGGTGTGATGTGTGGCCCCATGTATTGACATCACAAATCAGAGCAGACTCTGGAAAATGAAAATTGAGTGTGTGTCTTACTGACAACTTCAAGGTTTTTTAATTGGATTATTTTTTCTTTGGAAGAAATGACGTTTTATTCACTTGAGGGACACTCCGAAGATGTTTGATTCTGTTGAAGCCTAGAAAAGTTAATTCATCTAAGAACATTAAAGCATACTGTTTACTAAATAAAAATATACAGAGATGAGGAATGCCTCTTTTACTTCATTGGCTTCATTTCCTTAATAAAGAAATGCAAGAGGTCCTCTAGGAAGCAAATTCTGAAATTTGCACTGGAGTCCTTAGAAGTTTATGAGCTGATGACAGTACTACCCCCCAATTCAGTAAAACCAAGGCAAGCAGTTACCTAAGATAATTTTTTTCTTTTTTTTTTTTAAAGATTTATTTATTTATGCATACAAGCACTGGGGTATAGGCCAGAGGTGTGGGGGGGGTGTGAGAGGATTCACCATAGAGAGCAGGGAGCAGAACAGGCAGATCAACAGAAGTACACTGCTGAGGGGAGCAGTGGGCACAGCAGGAGAGGTCTGCCGCACCATGTGGGTCCCCTCCCTGGCTGGTGGCAGGGATTGAACTTGTGCTGCAGTGGCTGCATTTTGCTTCATAGTGTGTTGCTTAACCCACTGCGCCACCAGGGAGGCCCAAGATAATTTTTTTCTAATAACATTTCTATTTCCTGGAAATGATTATTATCTTCTTTGTTTTAGATGTTGTAAGAATGGTGTGTTTATTTTGGATTTTTGTCTAAGAAGACATTTGAAACATTTTTATTACCAATAACCTGCCTAAAAAATATAAAGAATTTTCAGAAGTATATTCAAAGTATTCCCAACCTACTCTATCACTTTTCTAATATTAAGTAGGTTTCTTTAATCAAATTGTTTTTTCTCCTTTACACTCAGCCTTTGTCAAAAATAAAATTCTCTTATGTTTGCTAACCCATTTTTACTCTATAACACACCAGGTACTGTTTTCAGGAAAAGGTTAAAATTAAAAATAATATATTTCCTACTGACCACCATTTTTGTAATGCCACAGCTGAATTCTGGACCAGTTTCTTTGGCCATCTGTTCTCAGCATGGAATAAGGTTGAGGTTCATATAATAACAAGAAAGAAGGGAAACTAGATGTTTCATCGACTTATTATCAAAAGAAGCATGGATTATTTTTGCCAATTACTTTCTTCACTGGAGAATATCTTGCCATGAAAATTTCTTGATATGGAAATAACATGCAGCATATTTTTTAAAATGTTGATTTTTGAGTATATTCTTTTATATATATTTATTATATCATCCTTCATATTTGTATACCGTATGATTTTCCTATGAAATTCCCACCACCAGTTCACCCATGCACCACCACCATAGTCCCTTGTGCTCTTCCCACCCCTGTCCTGATCCTTCTCCCTCTTCCTCTCCTACAGAATGAATCTGGGGGCCTCCCTGGTGGCGCAGCGGGTTGGGCAACTCACTATGAAGCAAGCCGCAACCACTGCAGCACGAGTTCGATCCCTGCCACCAGCCAGGGAGGGGAACCCACATGGCGTAGCAGACCTCTCCTGCCTCGCCCGCTGCTGCCCTTGGCAGTGTGTTTCAGTCAGTCTGCCTGTTCTGCTCCCTACTCTGTCTGGTGAATCCTCTCACCTCCCGCGACTCCAGCCTGTACCCCAGCTCTTGTATGCATAAATAAATAAATCTAAAAAAAAAAAAAAGAATGAATCTGATCTATATTTGCCTCATGATTTTGATTTTTACTTTATTATAGTTGTCTCCCCCTACCCCCCCACCCCGATCCTTTATTTGGTTCCTCTACATTATTCCTATAAGTGAAACCATTCAATAATTTTCTTTTTCTTTCTGGCTTATTTCACTGAGCATAATCCCTTCCAGGTCTCCAGCTCCATCCATGTTGCTGTGAATGGCATGAGTTTATCCTTTTTGACTGCTGAGTAATATTCCATTGTATAAATATACCACATCTTGATCTAGTCATCTGTTTTGGTCATTTGGGTTGTTTCGATAGCTTACCTATTATAAATTATGCTGCAGTAAACATAGGGGTGCAGGTGTCCTTTTGAATTAATGATTTTGTGTCCTTGGGTGGATACTTGGGAGTGGAATTGCTGGATCATACAGAAACTCCATTTTTAGTAGCTTGAAGAGCCTTATTTTTGGAGTACATTCTTTCAGATTTCTTTATTTATAATTTTAAAGTGTATTATTTAAAAAGTATTAAAAAGGGAAAAATTTGTACCTTTCCCTATTTACCTAATGTTTTTAAGTATTTTCCCCAAGGTAATATACTCCTCGCCCCCCATCCAAAGGCATTTTGTGCTTATATGGTATATAACTTGAGACGAGAAAAGAAGATAAATCAACCATAATTCCTCCATTGTTTTTTTTTTCATAATTCCTCCATTGTTATGATTCTATTCCTCTTCTTGCCCTCTCGCTATAAATATACATGTACATTGTATATAATATTTATATATAAATATACATGTACATAAATATACATGTAAAGCATATATACACATTTAAAATATAGGATTGTGCTCTGCCCAGCATTTTAGTGCATGTCACTGTTAAGTTTTTGACCCATATTTCTGTTGGTATAATAATCAGGAGCAGTCCTATTTCAAGGACAACTAGAATCTACTTGATGAAGCCTATTTCTTTCAACCATAAAATTGATTAGTTCCGTAAATTGTGCTTTAGAGATTGCTTACAAAAATAGAAAGCCACTAGGGTCACCGATACAAAATATATGATCCTTCTAATGCATTCCCTTGTGGAACACTTCTTGTGTTACTCTAGCTAATTTTATTTTTTTAAAGTTTATTTATTTATGCATATAAGGACTGGGGTACAGGCCAGAGGTGTGTGTGGGGGGTGTGAAAATTCACCAGAGACAGAGTGGGGAGCAGAATAGGCAGATCGACTGAAGTAAACTGCTGAGGGGAGCAGCCGGGAAGACTGGAGAGGTGTGCTGAGCTATGTGAGTCACTCCTTGGCTGGGGATTGAGCTCGTGCTGCAGTGGCTGTGGATAGCTTCATAGTGCTGCGTCTTATCCCCTTGTGCCACCAGGGAGGCTTCCATCTAGCTAATTTCTTAATATCAAAGCAATCATAACTTTTCTTGGTGCTGAAGAATGTGAATAAATAAAAAAAAAATTTCCCCTACACTTAGAGCATTTGGTCTTTAGACTTTCAGCCTTCCTGTTCACTGTACCCCCACCTTTTATGCTTTATCTCTGTGGTTTGTCCATACTAAGAAATGAACTATTTCTGCGCAAACCTGGGGCAGGGACTTGGCAGAGCCAATGAAGTGACAGTCTGAAAAAGCTCACGCAGGGAATTCTGTGTGTTGTCCTATTACACGTCATCCATATAAATGGAACATGTTTATAGTTCATATGGCAAGCAATTGGCATGAGAGCAAACACAGCTTGGGCCAACATACTGTCCTTATGTTCTAAATCAGCAATTCTGAACACCTGCTGTGGGCAACCCTCCTTCTGCCCTGAGCATCACTGAATTAGCAACCATAGTGACTGGGGGGAGTGTGATAGATCTCTCAGCTGTGATGGAATAGACAGAAGGTTGTGAATCCAAGTTTCACCCACTCTAGGTGCTTAGTATTATTTCTGTTACCAGTAATATGTACTGATGATTACTAATTGAAGTGTAGATTAATTCTGCAAGTTTAGCGGGCTTTGTATTCTAATTGCTGGGTTATTTCCAATCCTGGAGTGTCATTTTTCAAAGAGCCTACTTAACAGATATCATTTATATACCAGATATTTTATTTATTTAAACATTTATTTTATTTATGCATATAGAATTGGGGTGTAGGCCAGAGGTTTGAGGAGGTGAGGATTCACCAGAGACAGACTGGGGAGCCAAACAGGTTGACTGACTGAAATGCATTGCTGAGGGGAGCAGTGGGCGAGACAGGAGAGGTCTACTGTGCCATGTGGGTTAGCTCCCTGGCCAGGGGGATTGAACTCAGGTGGCAGTGGCTGGCAATGGTGTGATAATGCTGAGACTTTAAACCCCTGAGCCACCAGGGAGGCCCTATAGCAGAGATTTAAAAACTTCAACATTTGTTCCTTACCCACTATGAAATAAATATTTTTTATATAAAGTATATATTTATGAAAAAGAAACTGAGAGATGAAGAATTTGGGCCCACCAGAATTATAGTCAGGAAGCCAAATTCAACCCACTGATAGATTTTGCTCAGAAATAATTGAATTTGAGTGCTTTTAAGAGAGGTGTGCATTCTCTGGTTTGCCATAGATTTTAGTTTCCTCTCTCTGTGAAATACTAGTCCAAATGATCGATAATCTATTCTACTGGGAAAGCTTTGATTTAGGGAAGTGAAATTCCATATTTTGTCTCCTCTCTTATGTTCAGAATGAGAACAACTGCATTAAGTGGTCACCGAAGATGTTCCCGAAGACGTTCCCTTGCCACTTTCCCAGCCACTGAGGCCGTGGAGGGGGGAGACCAGACACCTGTGATGGGCAGAGCAACTGTGAAGGCTGTAGATATGCAGGAACTATGGCAGCGCAACACAAAGGCTTTATTTCCTTCATGTTGCAAAGTGGTCATTTCTGGAAGTCCAAGAGTAGTTTTAACCAATATTATCTTAGGGTTTTTTTTAAGACTTTACTATCACACATTGAAACAGTTCATCCTACCAATGAGGGTTAATTTGTATGCAGTAATAGACTTTAATCCTACACGAAAAAATTGGGTACCTGGAGAGGTAGTTATGTTTTCCCAGTCATACACCATAAGAATTACTGGGATGCCTGTTAAATCTAGATTCCTAGGACCGTTGATATAAAGTGTGGGAAGAGTATGTTTCTCTGGCTAGTGCTTAAGGTGATTCTTATCAACATGTGTGGGAAGCACTGGTGATATGCTTCAGAATGTGGGATCTGATTTTAGAGACTACTTTTTAATCCTGTTCACCAATTGCTAGTGCAGTGACCTTGGCCATTGGTTTAGCCTTCTAAACCAGCAATTTCCTTATCCGTAAAGTGTGTACAACACTACTACTTACCTACCTGGTGCCAAGGTTTTCTATATTAGGGGCCCATGGTGAATGAAAGCCTCTTAGCATGGTTTCTGGCACACAATAAACACTTGGTAAATGGAACTTCTTTGCTATCAGCCTTCTGTTGAGCTCTTGAACTACAGCTTTCTAGAGCCATCATGGAGCGCTTACTTGCTTTTTATTTCTTCTAAAATATATTAACAAAGGTAATACAGGGGCCTCCCTGGTGGCACAGTGGGTTAAGCAACACACTATGAAGCAAACCGCAGTCACTGCAGCATGAGTTCGATCCCTGCCTCCGGCCAGGGAGGGGACCCACATGGCAAAGCAGACCTCTCCTGCCTCCCCTGCTGCTCCCCTCAGCAGTGTGTTTCAGTTGATCTGCCTGTTCTGTTCCCCACTCTGCCTGGTGAATCCTCTCACCTCCTGTGCCTCTGGCCTTGGTGGAGGTAGAGGAATGCAATGTGGCTGCTTAATCCTGCCAACTCCTTTTTTTTTTTTTTTTTTAAGATTTATTTATTTATGCATACAAGCACTGGGGTAGAGGCCAGAGGTGTGGGGGGTGAGAGGATTCACCAGAGACAGAGCGGGGAGCAGAACAGGCAGACCAACGGAAGTACACTGCTGAGGGGAGCAGCGGGCGAGGCAGGAGAGGTCTGCCACGCCATGTGGGTCTCCTCCCTGGCCGGCAGCAGGGATCGAACTCGTGCTGCAGTGGCTGCGGTTTGCTTCATAGTGCATTGCTTAACCCACTGCGCCACCAGGGAGGCCCCCCAACTCCTTTTGGCCACCAGGCTGACTCACCTCTATAGCTCCCTGGCTTGGGTTTCTTTTTGGACAAGGAAAGGGGCAGTGGGGAGGACACCTGAGGACTAAGGAAGACAAACCAGTTTTCCCAGTAGCAGATGGCACTATAGTGCAGAGGACAGGGCAGGATCAGAAATGACTGTAGGCTTGGGCCTCCCTGGTGGTGCAGTGGGTTAAGCAATGCACTGTGAAGCATCCGCAGCACAGCAGCAGGAGTTCAAGCTCCAGCCAGGGAGGGGACCCATATGGTACAGCAGACCTTTCCTGCCTTGCCTGCTGCTCCCCTCAGCAGTGTATTTCAGTCAATTTGCCTGTTCTGCTCCCTGCTCTGTCTCTGGTGAATCCTCTCCCCTCCCACACCTCTGGCCTGTACCCCAGCTCTTGTATGCTTAAATAAATAAATCTTTAAAAAAAAAACAAAACAAAGGTAATACATAGTGGCTGAAGAAAATTTGAAAAAGAATAAGAAAATAAAATTGTTCATACTCCATTAGTTCATGAGTTTCCTGTCTCTGTTAACCAGTTATATGATTAATAGTAATTTTCTTTTGTAAAATACTTAATTGTCCTTAAATTGCTTATTTTGTTATTTACCTTTGTGTTTCTTATTAAGATAGTGTTTTTTTGAATGGTTAGTTTTTGTTTTTTCATGGTTTAGCTTTGTTTATTGTTTTTGTATTGTTCCAGTGTTCATTTTTTTTTAATTAAAAAATTTTTGCATGTAGTGCACTGCTGTCATTTTGTCTCCAATCTTCTCTCCTTTCTGTTAGCACCTATGTATGTGCCTCTTCTATGTTGAGCTTTTTATGAAGTGTGAGTTAAATTTTTTTTTAAAGGTTTATTTATTTATGCATACAAACACTAGGGTACAGGCCAGAGGTATGTGGGGGGGAGGGGGCGAGAGGATTCACCACAGAGAGCAGGGAGCAGAACAGGCAGATCAACGGAAATACACTGCTGAGGGGAGCAGCGGGCACAGCAGGAGAGGTCTGCTGTGCCATGTGGGTCTCCTCCCTGGCCGGAGGCAGGGACGAACTCGTGCTGCAGTGGCTGCGTTTTGCTTCATAGTGCGTTGCTTAACCCACTGCGCCACCAGGGGAGGCCTCTGAAGTGTGAGTTAAATTAAGGTCTAAGAATTTAGGTATTGCTGACTTGTTTAGTTTCTTGTAGGATGACTGTTATACATTATAGTCATCCAGGTTGTTTCAGAAATCATAGGACAGTTATAATATCACTCTAGTTTTTGGTTTACAACTTTAGTTATATCACTGAAACAGGATATTGTAGGTTATTTCTGTATTGGTTGTTGAATTTTCTCCGGCCATTAAGAGTTAAAAATGTCTTGAAATCAAAACTTTAAAAGTTTTCACAAGAGTGGACAGCTTTAAGTAAATGGAAAGCAAAATTAATTAATAAAAATTAAGTGATCTGTAGACTTTCCTCAGAAGTCCTCGTGGAGAGATGCTTAGGATTCATGTTCAGTCCTGTTCGAATCCCACTCCGTTTCCTATCAGACCAGCCTTCTCCATGTTTGTCCATCTCAACTTTTAGGTTGTTTAGTCACAGAGTGTGAGGATGGTACTTGTAGGGTATACACAGTACAGGATTAAAAAAAAAAGATTTATTTATTTATGCATACTAGAGCTGGGGTATAGGCCAGAGGCACAGAGAGGTGAGAGGATTGACCAGAGACAAGGTGGGGAGCAGAACAGGCAAATCTACTGAAGTCGACTGCCAAGGGTAGCAGTAGGGGAGACAGGAGAGGTCTGCTGCGCCATGTGGGTCCCCCCCTGGCGGGCAGCAGGGATCGAACTCGTGCTGCAGTGGCTGAGGTTTGCTTCATAGTGTGTTGCTTAACCCACTGCGCCACCAGGGAGGCCCGTAACAGAAATACTTTTAACCTTAGTTGGTGAAAATTTATTTTTAGTTAAACACAGCACATTTCCAGCATAATAAAAACATGACATTTCATTAGAGATGGTTTGCCTGTAGTTTTAGTGAGATTCTAAAATTGTAGTTATATGATTTTGAAAAAAAGAATGAATTTCTTTTCATTTTGTTAGTAACTTCTGGCTAGTACAGAGAGTTGTAAGTGAAACATACATCAAGATGGCAAATTATAGTGTTTTTGAAATAACTTTCCAAGATATAAAATTTTAGTTATAGTTTATGATTCATTTTGTTACTCTTTACATTGCTTTCTGGTGAAAAATCATGTTGGAAAAAGAAGGTGAATTTTAGATGTCTTGAGACATTTCAGAACATAGGTATAATGTAGCATAATTTAGTATATGTAGCTTTTGCAGCAAAAATTGCTCAAAATCTCATAGAAGCGATTTCTGACAATTGAAATCCACATTACACTAGGTCTTTTTTTTTTTTTTTTGTTATAGAATATTTTCATGTGTTCACTCTGTGTCATTTCTAGCCAAAGACTTAAACACTCAGAAGTAATAAGAAAAGCATTAAGTGGGGGCTATATATTTTGCTTTCATAATTGATAAAACGCTTAAAAATTTGAAATCTTAGGTTCCAGATAAAGACCATTAAAAAGTGGATTTTCGCCCACTGTCTTTTTGATCCTAGCATAGAACCAGTAGCTCATGATGACTTTTACATATTTCTGATATCAAAAGTGAAGTTATGGGTTATCAGTCAATTTAGTGTTTCAGGTGTCCAAATGCAAGGAAAAGTGGATGAACAAACCTTTGGAGATGATACTTATAGGTGATTATTTTGGGTGAATATTGTTTGACATGTATTAATTTCATCAGGAAGTTTTGCCTTTAGATGTAAATCTGTTTTAGCAGATTCTGGGTAAGGTTTCTGGATTTATCCCTGATTTTCTACGATAGGAGTTGATTCTCTGAGTATTTAAAGGTGGTTAGGCTTTGTATTACCTTACATTCTTGTCTTCCTGTCCTCAATAACATATTAAGTCTTAGCTAGGAAAGGTACATTTAATTTTAGCTAGTTGGTTAGTTTTTCCCGAGCATTTGTTCTTTGCAGACTGAGGGAGACAGATGGATTTGAATCCTAAAGTGGAGTCTTTTGATTTAGTAGAAGAAATAACCAGTAAAGTGATAGACGAGGTTTCTAGGCAGTTTTAATTAGTCATGCACAGCTGTGAACAGGAATTGAGAAGGGAAGATTCAACGGCATAAAAGATGCAGCATTTCTCATGTTTCTTGGTGGTATCTACTGGTCAGTCATGGTTAACGGTGATTTTTATTGAGGAACCACTGGGTGCAGATGCATGGTCCTGCCCAGTGCAGCCAGTTACAGACTATGGGTTTAGAATTAATGTTTCTGATCTTGAATGTAAGTATGGAAGACACTGATTTCAGCTTGCTTGTTCGTGTTGAAAGCTGATAGCCTGACAAGAAAAAGGTGAGGTCAGGTGTTTCAAACCGAAGTGCTCATCTGGGAGTGTGCTTTGGAGTAGCACCTCGTGCTTGCTGCCTTCTGTGACTTGTTTTGTTGGGGGGGTCATGTTGCTGCGCTATTGTAGCATTTTTAGTTGTTCATTCCTTCATTCTTTCCTTCAGTGATTTTGAGCACTTATTATGTACCATTAGTCTCTGGTGCTTGGGATGTATTAGTGAACAAAATAGGAAAAAGGGGCTTTTTTCAAATAATATCAGTAATGTCATTGAGGGCTTACTAAATGTCAAGGACTGTGTTCTCTGCCTTATTTCAGGAGAAACAATTCAAAATGTATTGAGATTTTAGTGTAGAAGCTAACAAAGGTAAATGACACTTAAGTCTGCACCCTAAGAGGACATACAATCAGAATCTCTTGGCACACAGCTATTATCTGTAAAGCTGGTATTTTAATTGAGCATATGATGAAAATCCTTCCAGTCTACAAGTCAGGGCTGGATGATTCTCTGTTGTGGGGCTGTCCTGTGCATGATAGGATGCTTAGCAGCGTCTCTGGCTCTACTCGCTAGATGCCGGTAGCACCCCTATACAACCAAAAATGTTTCTAGGTAGTACCAGATGTCCCCTGGGAGACAATCTCTGCCCATCCCCCACAATCATTAAGCCTTTCAACTGTAGACCTTAGGCTCCCCAGACAAGCTCCTTTTGGAGCAGAGCTAACTACAGCATAACCTGAAGCTTAGCTTTTGATCATCAGCTCATGCTGTGCCTAAAAAGGTGAAGCTTGGGCTATTCACACCTTTTGCTGTACTGGGAATACTTTGATTACACAATGTAAACATCTCTAGAGAAACCACTAAGTGTTTATCATCTTGGAGATAACAGTCTTTGTTTTCTTTTTAGGGCTGGAGTACCAATAGGAATAACCACATTTTTTATTATTAAATATATCCCATTCAAAAAGTAAATGCCTTCTGGGTAGAACTTTTTAGTATGTGAATATAAATTATACATATATGTATATAAATATATATATATATTTTCTTTCTGTGATCCACCACCCACATTACAAATGGGCCTTTACCAGTACCTTTAAAGTTCCCTGCGTGCTCTACAATAAAACCAACCTTCCCTCTCTCCCATATGGGAAAACACTATCCTAAATTTTGTGCTTTTTATTTTTTTTTGGCTTTTTGTTGTTTCATTATATTATGTCCACATCTCTTACCATTATAGAACATAGTTTTATATAATACATTATGCCACATTTATTTTTTGCTTTTTTTCTCACCTCTCCCTTTGTTGCTATATGATTCTTGTATACAGGGAATAAACTTGGAATGGATTGCTGGATTGTAGGCTATAAGCATATAGAGGGCTGAGCAATGACTTCCCAAGATATCAGGCCCCAATTCCTGGAATCTTTAAATGTTACCTCATATGGTAAGAGGATCTTATTATTATTATTTTTTAAAGATTTATGATGCATGTAAGAACTGGTATAGGCCAGAGCTAGGGTGGCGGGGGGGGCGTGAGAGGATTCATCAGAGACAGAGTGGGGAGCAGAACAGGCAGCTTGACTGAAATACACTGCTGAGGGAAGCAGCAGGCGAGGCAGGAGAGGTCTGCTGCGCCATGTGGGTCCGCTTCTTGGCCGGGGATGGAACTCAAGCTGCAGTGGCTGCAGACATTTCATGGTGCTGCGACTAACCCCTTGTACCACACTAGGGAGGCCACTCTCGTGGGCTCTTACTGCAACCATAAATGTCCTCGGTAGAGGAGAGGTGGAGAAAGATTACACAAGGAAGAGAAGGCCATGCAGTCGATGCTCACAAAGATGTGGTCACAGGGCCTTCCTGGTGGTGCAGTGGGTTAAGCAACACACTATGAAGCAAACCACAGCTACTGTAGCACGAGTTTGATCCCTGCCGCCGGCCAGGGAGGGGACCCACATGGCACAGCAGACCTCTCCTGCTGTGCCCGCTACTCCCCTCAGCAGTGTATTTCAGTCAATCTGCCTGTTCTATTCCCCACTCTGTCTCTGGTGAATCCTCTCACCTCCCTGGACTCTGGCCTGTACCCCAGTGCTTGTATGCATAAATAAATAAATTTTATAAAAAAAAAAAGATGTGGTCACAGTCTAAGAATGCCAGCAACCATCAAAGGGTGGAAGAGCCTACAAAAGAGATTCTCTTCTAGAGGCTTTGGAGAAAATACGGGCTTCTAGCACCTTGAACTGGGCCCACTGATAAATGATTTTGGACTTCTGACCTCTAGAACAAGAGAAAAATACCTGTTTTTTTGCCACTACATTCATGTTGGTTTGTTCCAACATGTGTTAGCAGCCAGGAAATGAATACATTGCATTTTCAGTTTAACTGGATAATGCTAGTCAGGGTGCTTGTATCAGTATTTCCATCATAAGTGTCTAGCAATTTGTGGTGCCAGGGAGGGCACAGAGCAAGTTCTTGATGATTTTGAGCAGACAGGTAAAGGAGGAGTCCTGGAGCCCTTGGTGGCTTTTTTAGGTGTTTATTGCATCATTATATCAGAGGCGACCAGGTACACAGCAGGCAGAGGGGCTGAGAGTTGGGCGGTGGGCCAGCAGACTGGCAGGCCTCTTAGCACCCTGGCACATCTTCACTCTCTGGGCTCTCTAGCCTCTTGTGTCTCTTTCTGCTCTCCCCCTTCTGGTCTCTTGTCTCTACCTCTCTTCTCGCGTCCTCATGACGCCGCCCCTATATGCCCGTGTCTCAGCCCAGGTGGACTCACTTGCACATGCCCACTTAGGCACGCGTGCAGGACCACAGGTGTCCATCATCCCCACAATGGCAGGAGGTTGGAAAAGCCTGATAACTTTTCCACTTACCCTACACAATTCCTATTGTTTCACATTATTGTCAGCTATTAATTCTTGCAGCCTAAAAGAGAGTTTTGGAGCCCTCAGTATCATTTTTTTCAGGTCTTTAATAGTGAACAAGGTAAACTAGCTGGCAGGAGACAACCACCCACCAGTGACACTGCCCTTTCATCCCTTCCCTTCTAGGCCCAGGTGCGCATACCTACACACACGCATGGCCATGCTGCCTGCGCCCATGTCATAGAGGGTGTATATAAGCCTGATTAACTCATTTACCATACAAAGATTTCAATAAGCAATTCTATAAAACAGTGAAAATTTTGAAAACTTCAGTTCACAATGCAAAAACAAAAAAAATTAGCATACACTATTAAAAATGCTGACTGCCATACTGCAATGATAATGAAGCTGAGTTAACTTTATAAATCTCATATAGATAATGTATTATACCTAATATTTCTTTTGTTTGACCATCCAACCACAAAACATTTTTTCTGCACATATTCTACTCTCTCTAGAAAATAATCAAATGACTCTTTGGTATTCTTTACATGAATTGATATGTTTGTGACCTATCTGCACAATAAGATTTCTTTATATTGACATATTTTGAGGGAACAGATGTTAGTCATCAATCCCAGAAAATGTGTTACAGTCTTGTCTCATGAAATGTATTATCTGATGGTAAACATCGTTCATACTAATGGTAATTGTACCTTACAGGTGAATTATAGTTGGCATTTAAAAAATAATTTAAAAATGTATTTTCTTATTTCTGTTTCTTGTATTTTTTTTAAGGTTGTTTTTTTTTTTTTTTTAATGTGTGCAAGAGCTGGGGTATAGGCCAGAGGTGTGGGGTTGAGAGGAGTCACCAGAGACAGTGGGGAGCAGAACAGGCAGATCAACTGAAACACACTGCTGAGGTGAGCAGCAGGCAAGGCAGGAGAGGTCTGCTGCGCCATGTGGGTCTCCTCTCTGGCCGGGGATAGGACTTGTGCTGCTCTGCATCAGATGCTTCACTGCGCAGCGCTCAATCCACTGTGCCACCAGGGAGCCCCTTCTTTTAATTTTTTTAATGACCAATCTTTTCTTAGTTATCTCTACCTACTTTTCTCTATCCCATATTTTGATGTAAATCTGGGACAACAGATCACTTTACTCATAAATATTTTAGTTTATGTCTAGATGATAAGGACTCCTTAAAAACAAAAACATAACCATTATAATATTTCATATCCTTAAAAATAGATAGTAATTCTGTAATATTAAGTGGGCAGTGTTCAGATTTTCAGTTGTTTCAGAATTGTGCTAATTTTTTAAAAAGTTACTTGAATCTTAATCTAAATAAGGTGCACATTGGTTGATGTCTTTTAAAATGTTTCCTCTTCAGCTCTTGCTCTTATTTTTTTGACCTGCTTGCAGTTTGTTAAAGAACCTTGGTCCTCTGTCCTGTTGAGTTTCCACTGTCTCCATTTTGCTTATGATTCCCCCGTGCTAAAGTTGAATATGTTTGGCTTTTTTCTGTTACATTTCCCTTAAATTCAGGTTTGGAGCTCTTGACTACAGTTTGGTCAGATTCAGGTTTGAAGTTTTTGGAGGGTGGGGAACAAAACTTTTATGGGTGGTGGGTGGTGATAAATGTATTCATCAGTAGGCACACAATGTTTGTTTGTCCTTTTTTGTGATGTTTGCAGCTGCTAAAACTCTATACCTAGATCTCTTAAATTGTTTGAGATTGCAAGTGGTGATAGTCTGCCATTCCATAATTAACTGTTATTCATACTTCCATAAATAGAAGTCTTTTCTTATTCTTTACTTATTTATGAATATAGTTTATTAAATGAGAAAGACAGGATAAATATATCTTTCTCTCTACGAACCAATTTTCAAAATAATGAGTTGGTTCACTAATATCCTTCAGTGGTAATTTTTCTTTTTTGTAATATTGTTATAAGCTTGTGGATTTAAACATATCTAATATTGTTTCTGTCTGCTGCAGTTGTTGTCCTTATTGATTTGATAAAATCGTGTCTCAAAATTGACTCGTCTTTTTCCAAAGAAGGCATATAATGACCAATAAGCCTAGAAAAAGATACTTAACAAAACTAGCCATCAGGGCTCTGTAAATCAAACCACATGGCATACCACCTCACAGTTACTCAGATGGTTGTACTCGAAAGACAGATAATGATAGGTGTTAGTGATGTGGAGAAATTGAAATTTTCATCCATTGCTGGTGGGAACAAAAAATGGTGCAGCCACTTTGGAAAATAGTTGATAAAGGGTGAACACTGGATTACTATGTAAGTCAACAGTTTCATTTTTAGGTATATGTCCTAGAAGGATGAAAACATGTGACTACAAAACTTGTACATGAGTGTTCATAACCAAAACGTAGAAACAATTCACATGTCTAGGTAAGTAAAATGTGGTCTGTCCATAACATATAATAATGTTTAGCAATAACAATCAGTGAAGTACTGGTATGTATCTTGACATAAAACTTGAAAACATTATGCTAAATCAGAGTCACAAAAGACCACATAATATGATCACATTTATATATTTGTCTACACTGTATTAAAATTATAATTATATGCAATATACATTTTACATAAACTTATGCATTTGATTATATATAGTACAATAATATATTGTAAAGAATAGGCAAATCAGCGTAGTAATAGAAAGTAGTAATTTCCTGTGGCTAAAGATTTGGGGGGAAATGGAGAGTGGCTGTTAATGGGTACAGTGTTTTGGGAGGTAATGAAAAATTGTGATGACATTGCCTAACTCTGAATATACTAACTAAAAGACATTGACTTGTATATTTTAGGTGGGTGAATTTTATGGTATGTGAATTATAATAAACCTTTTATAAGTATTATTTAAAAAAAACAACTTGCAGGCAGGCTGTAGAGCCAAAACATACAGCAGGGGAGATGGAGATGAAGGGGTCAAAACAGGGAGAGGAGAGCACAAGGAACTATGGTGATGATTCAAAGGTGCTGTGGTGGTGGGAGATTTATAGGGACTACACCTGAGAGGAGAAATCAAATATTATATAAAATGAGCAACAATGTAGGAAAACAAAAAAAAAAGACCCAGGATCACTTGGAGTCTGCTGAGATGCAGATTTCAGGACATATTGTACTCCTCTTGAAACAATCTTTATATGGATCGTGAGTCTTTTTTTTTTTTCAATACAACCAGGAATTCTGATGCATTTTGTTTGAATTGTCAAAATTTATTATTGTGCTGTACATTTCACTAACTTCTCCCTTTTTTTTTTTGCTTCTGCTGGAGTATTAGAGATTGAGTATTCCTATTCCACATGAAAGCCTTTCAGTCTTACTAAGGCAATAGTCCTCTTTCAACTCATTCCCTTTGTAGGCCACGCATCCTGAGTTCCTAACCTCATGTGTTGTGATTGCCAGATTAGTCAAATTACCCTCTTCTGGGCACACTCTAGTCTGTTAATGACTTCTTAAAATGAGATACTCTGAACTGAATAGAATATTGCTATTATAGTTTGACCACTGCAGAATAGAAATGGATCATTACCTTCCTTGTTTCTGACACTAAAATTCTTCTAATGCATTTTAAGATTGCATTAGCATTTAAAAAACTGTTGGCTCAGATGAAGCACCTGTTTAACCTCCTTTCTTCACCCCCAACACGCCCAATTTTTTATCTAATCAAGTCTTCCTTCTTGAAAGGTTATCTGGAAAAATTGCCTTTCTTGGTGCTGATCTGGCCTAAAATAAGGAAATATCTTTACTGTCTTACCAATTATTTAGCAGTTTCAGCTTTTTCAGATAACTAAAGGAAATTTATTTCCTTTAGTCTTAATAACCATTGTGTCAATGGAGGCAGTTGTTACTTTCACTTTATAGATGGAGAAACAGAGAGTTTAAGTAAAATACTTAAGGGAAAACAGTTATTTGCAAAGCCTGGCCTAAAATCCACTTCTCCTAATTTAGTGGTTGGTAATCTTGGCTACACCTTACCTATGGAATTGAAAAAATATCTTGGGTAGATTCTATTCCCTGAGACTAGGGTGGGACCCTCTCAGTATTGTAACGGTCTTAAAACAGTCCCAATGTTTAATTCTGGCTGAGAACTGCTCTAACTCATATTCTGGTGTCCCTTCCTTTTCCCCCTTCACATAAATTTTCTTCATCCAAGAAATGGGAAGAATTATTTTCCATTGCTCCATAAGGCAGAATTATGTAAGTCCACATGAGAGTTTATTACTAAGATGTACAGAGAAACCAGTTGTATATCTATGTAAGAGAATTGGGCATGGAATTTATGTATCTTCTCATTTACTAGTTTGTTAAACATTTATGTGCCAGACACTGTGCTAAGCTCTAGTACCGCAAGTATGAATAAGATATGGTTTTCCTCTTTGAGGAAAGAGGGTATAGGCTAAAAATAAACAATAGTCGGAAAGGGTACGGGCTAAAAATAAACAACATTATGTGGTGTTACACATTTTGGAGTGTATAATTCCTTTACTTTGTTACAGTGATTTTCTTACTGAAACATTTATGTTAAGCATTTGATGAATATATCACACTATGGTGGTCTTTATGTTAAGTATATAATTCAAACAACAGATAGTCTTTGTGAAGAGACTATTTTCACAAAGTATTTTCTTTAAATACTCTGATAGTAAAATATATAATAGTATTGAAGCCATTTTGAGGACCTCATTCCTACATTCTCCCCAAGTTTTTATTCTGTTGATTACTAAGCATAGGAAGATGATCTTTTCATTCTTTTAAGATCTCTGCTGGTGGAAATGATTTAGTAACAAGGAGAAATTTTCAGGTACATATTTGATTTGTCAGATCAACGTTCAAGAGCTACTCTGTATAATATTCCTTTATAGATCATTTATTAAAAGTGAATCATTGATGCTTTCCTCTTGAAATAGCAGGCACATTTTTCCTTATAGTTTGTCAAGTAGTCTGATGGAGGAATATCCCGGATACATGGCAATACCAAGAAGTTATTTTGGAAAGGAAAAGAGAAAAAGAAAGAGGAAATCAGAGTTTCTTAAAGTCAGTGGTGGTGAAGCAGAGCTGAGATTTGTTAGATAGGACTTTGAGTGGTATGGACATTCAAGCAGTGTTAGCAGGGCGATGGTTGTGGTAATGTGACAAAAGATGAAAAGTGACCCGCAGCCAGGATAAGATGGAATATCTATTCAAAAAGAATATTTTATGCTGGTAGATACATGTAATGAATTTGTTACAGGGCAACCCTAATATAAAATGGGTTTCCCTCACTGGTTCCTCACCTGCATGCTCAGAAGACTTTTAAAATAAGCCTCAAATTTAGGCACACATGACAAAAGTTACTAAAGGGTTTTATTTTACAAAAGAAGGGGAATAAAGTAGAAATAACACCAAGGGAAGAGAGGGATACAAATCCGTAAATATCCTACCAGATCTTCTGAGCTGGAATGCAATGGCGCTTTGAGAGCTGGCTCTGAGTCAAGTGAGATGGCGCCAAAGGAAGAGAGAGCCCAAGGCTCACCCCTCTGGTTTTATAGCCAGCCTGGCTGCTTAACTCCACCCTCAGGTCCCAGGGATCCATTCTTCGATAATCATTTTATCGGATTTGTGGTTCTGGTATATGGGTGGTCTGGAATGGGGGTTGGAGTCCATAAACCTATCTGTTTAATCCATTCAGGACTATATCCTTCCCCCTAACAAATTGAGTTGGTCTTCCCAATTCTAGAAGTCCTTGCTCTGAATAGCAGTTGTATGAAGATCTGGTGAATCACCAAGTGCTGGAGAAACTTTCATACTGGTGAGCCAAAACTAATTAATTTGGTAACAAATCATTCCTAGTTTTCCCTAATTAATTAATTTGGTAACAAATCATTCCTAGTTTTCCCACCAAACTGGGGCCTAAATCTCAATAGGAGATGTAGAAAGAACATTTTGAATGAACATGTATTTCTAAGATTGGGTAAAGTCTTATAGCTTCAGGGCCTAATATAATTGATAAGTGATTCAGTCTTGATTTAGGCTTTTGTGTTAGAGATAGAATTCCTTCTGACTGTTCATGATTCATTTACTTGATTCACATGAGATCTTTTTGATCTTTGAATTGCCATGTACAATTCAAACTTAACCACGGCTTCTGTCTTTATCATGTGAAAAATGGTAGGAAAATCTGTAGAAGGGTTTGAAAATTCACTCTAACATTTCAGAGAGTTCAGCATTCTGTAGCCTTTACAGGAATGTTTTGTATTGCGATTGCAAGTGTGGTTGGTCTCCTTTTAAATAATCTGAGTATATATTCCTTTTATGCTGATAGATCCATATAATGAATTGAATCAGTTAATGTACCATGCTAGGGAGTCTAATAATATAATTCATTTGTTGGTGCTTGAGTGATCTTGTGTTTTAAATATCATTTCTTTTTGGGGAATTAAAGATTTTATTGTTCTGTTGAAATTTTCTGACGTCTATCGTGGTCTCTCCATGGTCTCTCCATTGCACTTGACCCAGTCTTCCCTCCTAACCAGGACGATGACTAGTTGTATGTTGAGATAAACTACTGCCAAAGAACAACAGATGGAACTAGTGGGTTGACGTAAGGGAAGCATTTCCCGGGCTACTTGTGATTATTCTTTGTCAGCTTTGGTCCCCAAATACAAAATTTATCAGTTGTGTCGCTGTTTGTTTGACTGCCAGTTAAAGATAGTGCTTGCTTATGAAAATCATAAGCTCTAGTTATGACTTGCTTTTCTTCTTAGTGAGTTGGAAATGAAACTTTATTGTATGTGATAGTACACACTCAAGAGTGAGTGCAGGTAGATTCAGAGGAGAATCACTATGGTTATTTTTTTAAAAATATTTATTTATGCATACAAGCACTGGGGTACAGGCCAGAGGTGTGGGGGGGGTGAGAGGATTCACCGCAGAGAGCTGGGAGCAGAACAGGCACATCAACTGAAGTACACTGCTGAGGGGAGCAGCGGGCACAGCAGGAGAGGTCTGCTGCACCATGTGGGTCCCCTCCCTGGCCTGCAGCAGGGATCGAACTTGTGCTGCAGTGGCTGCGGTTTGCTTCATAGGGCATTGCTTAACCCACTGTGCCACCAGGGAGGCCCTCACTATGATTATTAATGCTTTTCTTAAATGTAAACTATTTAACTTGTCATCACTTGTTTTGTTTTGTTTTGTTTTTTTAAATAGAGGCAAGGAAAAATCCATGTTATGGTATCACAAATGCTAGTGAAATTTCAAAATTGAACAAGCATGTTTTACATAGTCCTGATGATAGGACATGTACATTTTTTATATTATAGGAATATAGTATAGGAAATCAGAGTATTTCTTTTTATTATACAGTTTAAATTATTTTTCAGTTATTTCATAATGCCATTGTGATGGTATAATTTAATTGAAAACTTTTTTATAAATTTAATTTTTTAAAAAGATTTATTTATTTATTTATACAAAAACTAGGATACAGGTCAGAAGTAAGAGGGTGAGAGGATTCACCAGAGACAGAGTGGGGAATAGAGCAGGTGGATTGACTGAAATAAACTGCTGATAGGAGAGGTCTGCTGCACCATGTGGGTTAGCTCCCTGGCAGACTAGGGATTGAACTGGTGTTGCAGTGGCTTTGGATTGCTTCACAGTACTGTTGTTTAACCTCTTGCACTACCAGGGAGGTCCCTGAAAACTTCTCTTTTAGACTTTGAAGTTGCTTTTACTTTTCTACTATAATAAAATAAGACTGAACATCTTCATGTACTTCTTCAGGAATGTTCTGTAGGATAAATTCTTAGAAATGGGATTAGGGCCTCCCTGGTGGCGCAGTGGGTTAAGCAATGCACTATGAAGCAAACCGCAGCCACTGCAGCACAAGTTCGATCCCTGCTGCCGGCCAGGGAGGGGACCCACATGGTGCAGCAGACCTCTCCTGCTGTGCCCGCTGCTCCCCTCAGCAGTGTGCTTCCGTTGATCTGCCTGTTCTGCTCCCCGCTCTCTGTGGTGAATCCTCTTACCCCCCACACCTCTGGCCTGTACCCCAGCGCTTGTATGCATAAATAAATAAATCTTTAAAAAAAAATAAAGAAATGGGATTAATTTTATTTATTTCAGATATACTCTCTAAGATGATTTTACATGTTGCCTAACCCTTTTAGAGACCTGTATCTCTGTAGGGCAAAGTAGATGGAAATTGTATTTACATTTAGGGTAATAAAATAGTTCATGTCCTCATCTTGACTTTTCTGCTAGTTATTAGTCTAATTGGTTTCCCTATTGTGTACAAATAATATTCTCTACTACTTAATAAAGTCCTGTATGTCCATTCTGACTAGCACATTGACTTGAAATACAGGTTGATTTGAAAATACAGACATTTTACATTTCACATTATTTGTATTCTGTATTTTCCCAGGTTGAAAATGATACTAAATTGGCTGGAATGGCCCTCTCTATAACCATTACATCAAATACTGGACTCTTGTATAAAGTCAGATTTGGCTGGCAAAGAATATTCTGTTAGACTATTAGACTTTCTTGAATGATTGTTGTTTTTGCTTAAAAACACATGTGTTATGTATGATAAAAACATTACATTAAGGTGCAAGTTACTTTGAAAGTCACTCCCTTCATTAGGGCAACTTTAACATTATCACCAAAGTACAGTTAGTGACTTTTTCTTCTGATTAAGGACGACAGGGATCTTCCCATTTCCTTAAATAGCTCCTCCTTTTTTAAAGAGAAAAATATTAATTTTCTAATGACATTTTTGCTCTTTTATCTTTTTGGTCAAGAGCAGTTACTGAGAACAGTGGTTTTATATGAGGAACTGAGACAAATCATTCAATATTCATAAGTACCAGAATAGAATCTCCATAGCTGGCTTACTAAAACACAAAGGTATGATGTCTATAAGATGACTTTAGGCCATGACCTTCAAACATTGGAACTCTAAAAAATGGTAGCACAGTGGACAGTTCACTGTTTTTACAAGGGGCCATTGAAATGGATAATGCTGAGTCGTCTAATGGATTTCTGAAAGCATAGTGTGCTCTAGATACTGCTAAATCAATAAATATAACAGTCACTTAAGTGTGTACATTATATAATATTTGCTTAATTATATTATAACTCAAATCCTTTCAGAGTATTTGCCTTTAAGCGGAATGCTAAAAATATAAATGAAATGCTTATAAAAATAGAATCATCAGAAAAATGCACTAGTGTTTTTTAAGGTAATCTTAACATTTGCAGTTACCTACAGATTCTGTTATTTTATGAATGTGATCTATTTCAGCAGTACTTATGTTTGAGATTGGTAACAAAGATGAATTTAATGTTACTGACATGTTTTTTCATTCTTGAAGTCAATAAATTCTATCTTGAATTTTTTAGTAGTTGCTTCATATATTGAGTAGATGATCAGTGTACCATCAGTAAAACATGTGTGTGAAGCACATATATATTTTTATGTTAAGGAGTTATACTGGGTGGGATTCACAAAACCAAAATTGGAAAGTTTTTTTAAAGAACAAAATGTATTTGTTTAGATGTTCATAACTGGGGGATGACCAAATTAAAAAAAACTTTTTTTTGGAAAAGTATCTCAGTTATCTTGGTTGTTTGCAATAATGGTAGAGCCTGGCAACTGATTTGGGGGGGAGAAATTCTAAAACAAAACAAAACAAAACAAAAGCAATCTAACTTCCTTGAGTATATTACAGCTTCAAGGTAGATGATTGTCCTTGAATGTTACCTTTTTAAAGGAACTTGAAATGTCTGCTGCCATGTAAAAAATAATTGAAAGGGTATTTTGTATTTGAATTCAGACAAAAAGGTAGGAAAATCATTTTGTACAATTTGGTGATGAAAAACATTTCATCAGTCACTATTCATTTCATCATGTATTAGAAACTAGGTAAAAATGTCTCTAGTTCTTACTTTTAATCACTTGCAATGTACTCAGTAATATCTAGTGAATACAGCTATAATCTAGTTGGAATTTTTTTCCTTTTATTAAAGTTATACAGTAAAATGGACCTTTTGGGGTGATACTGTTCTGTAAATTTTAATACATGTGTAGGTTCATGTACCCACCACTACAGTCAGGATATGAAGTAGTTTTTTCCACCCTCAGCACTCCCTCATACCCACCCTATATAGTAACACTCTTTCTGTTTGCTTCAACTGTGACAGTCATTAATCCCCAAAGTATAGGGTTATTTTCCTCTCAAAGTCATATATGTTGAATTGTAGAGATGCAACCTTTTGAAACTGGCTTCTTTATTTTTTTTTAAAGATTTTATTTATTTATGCATATAAGAGCTGGGGTACGGCCAGAGTCCAGGGAGGTGAGAGGATTCACCAGAGACAGAGCTGGGAATGGAACAGGCAGATCGACTGAAATACACTGCTGAGGGGAGTAGCGGGTGAGGCAGGAGAGTTCTGCTTCTCCATGTGGGTCCCCTCCCTGGCCGGCGGCAGGGATTGTACTTGTGCTGCAGAGGCCATAGTTTTGCTTCATAGTGCATTGCTTAACCCACTGCGCCACCAGGGAGGCCTGAAACTGGCTTCTTTCACTCAACAAAATGCCACTGAGATTCTTTGAAGTTGTGTGTATCAAATTTGTTTTTATTGTTAAGTTGTTGGTTGAAATTTTATGGCCTATGGATGTTATTTCTGATTTGCTAGGTTGGCACTGAAGTTTGAATTGGTTACCTTTTTAAAAAATCTTTGGATTTTTTTCCAAATCAGTTAAATGAGATATATGTAGTTAACTTTTTGAGTTGGTATTTGTTTTCAAACAACATTTTTAAAATTCAGTTCAGTGACTTGCATGTTTAGCTTAGCAATGCAGTTACAGGTTTACATTGCTCTGGAAGCTCTAGTTGATTGGGAATTACAGTTTTTAGGGACAAAACAGGTTTTTATGAGATAATGATTGATTAAATGTCTTTCATTATTAACTCATACAAAATTGTTTTCCTATGTTTTTGTCTATTGTGAGTTTGTCTGAGTGAAGCTTTTTAAATGTCACTACCAATGAGTTGACAGAATTTCCTTTGCTTTTATTCCAAACTCTTTCCTACCCTGATATTCTGGTCTGCTGAGAACCAGATCCCTCTAGTTACAAATGTATGTTCATTTTGACATAGTCAAATTTATATGTATAAAGTCTTTGCTTTATAAATTAGGTTAACTCTTTCTTTTGAGAACTGGTTCCTTTTTGTAGTTGATTGAAGATTTAATGTTTTTATTATTCTCCCACCTGGTGAAAAATCTAGAGGCTTCCTGATAATTGTGCGTTTGGCAAAAAATAGCAGTGATTCCTCTGTCAATGTAACTGGATAATTTTATACCATGTCATCAGTTGAAATAATAGAGTAACAGTAGTAAGAAGGGAGTGTTCTTTAAAAATCAAAGAACAAAAAACAGTCATTTATTATAGGTATATTGGGTTTTGAAGATAACGATTTTGTTCTGTGTTCAGACAGTCCACCTGGTGATAGAAGTTAGAGACTTCCATTTAATAAAGATTTGTATGTCAATTTTCTAAAATAAATGGCTCAAATTTTATGACCTGTATACTTAACTATTTTCTTTTATGGTTTGGTTCTTCTAATTAGGCCTTTATAATGCCAACTGAAATAGGAGCATTAGTGTGTCAGGGAAAATCTTTCCATCTATAAATACCTGTCTTGATAGCATATGTTTTCATATTTTCTTGTTATTAAAATAATTCTTGATGTGGGCCATTTTTAGATCCCTGTGGGTATATTTGCATATCAGTGAAAGCAATGAATATCGTTGTTTTTTTCCTTAGATTTTAACATTTGAGACTAAGAACCCAACAGAATTAGCAGAACGTTTGCGCTCTGTCTGTGGGAATCAGAGCAACGCCTATGCCCGCCTGCTGGAATACCGCCTGAATGCCTTGCGAGGACTGTGGAATGCCCAGCGCCAGCTGGCCTTGGAAGAGCAACATGAAAGGGAAAGTTCGGGCGATGAAGAAACTTTGGCCCTGCTTAAACGCCAGGGCTTACTGCAGCAACCCGAGCAAGCTCCCTTCACATCACGGATGGGGCTCTTGCTGGTCTTCCCCCTTATTCAGTCCCAGAGTAGAACAGACCCCTCTCTCTGTAACATAACTGCCGAGGTGCTATTGAACTGCCTTCGCGACTGCCAGCCTTTGAGCTTGACCAAGGAGCCTGCTGACTGTCTCAATGGAATTGAAACTTTGCTGTGCTCTTGGCTAGAGGAAACGTCTGACACAGGCAGACACATCCCACATAAGCAAAAAGAAAATGCTGCTGCTGCCCTGGTGGCTTTGGCATGTGCCAGGTAAGGAAACCAAATGTGCTGTTTGTGACTTTGGGAGGGCTATGTCTGGACTGGGTGAGTGAGTGATGGCGAGAACATTTGGTGGGAGCATTGACAGTTAGAAGACCTTTTTTGTTTTCTGTATTGAATGTCACACATTGATGGTGCATAAGATGCTTTCACCAGAACTTGGCTCCAGGAGCCTGAGCTGGAGCCCATGTTTGAGTCTTCACTTTCTGCTAAACCATGATAACAGGGCCTCCCTGGTGGCACAGTGGGTTAAGCAATGCACTATGAAGCAAAATGCAGCCACTGTAGCAAGAGTTCAATCCCTGTGGTCGGCGGGGGAGGGGACCCATATGGCGTAGCAGATCCTCTCCTGCCTCTCCCGCTGCTGCCCTTGGGGCAGTGTGTTTCAATCTGCCTGTACCTCTGGCGACTCTGGCCTGTACCCCAGCTCTTGTGTGCATAAATAAATAAATCTTTCAAAAAAAAAATAAACCATCATAACAGCCTAACAGTTTAAAATGGAGAATCAAGCCTGACCATTATCTGTTCACCCCCTCCTTAAATGATGTTTTATTACATCAGGTAGTTTAGGAGAGAATGTTATAGCTCTGTTTCTCCTGGAAGGACAGTCAAAAAATTTTATAGCTTTTAATGTTTTTCATGTATGTATGTAAGGAATGTGCATGTGTGTTAGCGGGTTATTACTCAGTCACACAGACTTAGTCACCATCTATGTTTCTGGACCCTGATGGCTAGCTTTCATCAATTTAATTGAAAGTTCTCCCTGTATACATACTAAGATCTAATAGTGTGCTGCCATTGTGAGTGCATCAATGTTACTGATCCACTGTCAATAGGAAATGTACCTGGAGTTTCTCTGCAGGAGAGCATTTCTGCATCTTCCTGGTCAGTAACCTGTATGATCACTGGGACATATCTGTGAGAAGTAAGATTAACTACCCTTACTTTCCTCTAAACTTTTGGTCAAGAGACCAATTAGGACGTTGGTCTAACAGATCTATCCCTCTCCCCTAAGAATTTTTCCTTTGGTTGGGTTATTCTTTTAGCAAAGTATGTGGGAAAAATTCTTCTTGGTGGATTATTCAGTTCTTAGCTATGAACTTCTTCTTCTGTCTTTATGGTTCCAAAGTTGACTTTCAGATGGTTGAATCTCAAGCTATTTTTAAGACCAGATGATGCTAGTATTTATTGTCAGTTCTTTGCCCTGAACAAACCTTCATAGCCTAGTTTACATCCCTGAACACTATAATTGATAATGGAAATCCTGACATATGCTTAATTCTGGAGAAATTATTGGGTAGTACTGAAATAAGTTTCCCTGCAAAGGCTTTGTATTGGATTGAGTTAATTTTTGCCTATGTTGAATACAATTTCAAGCCCTAAATAGATTTGCTATTAATGCAGAAATTCCATTTGAGAAAATTTCTTTTAGATTAGACTGCATATGGACAGATTTAGGATAGTAAGAATATTCATCAACTTTTCAGTTTCAAATATATTACATTGAATACTGGATTATAAAACTTCTGTTATGTGCACAAATTCAGTGTGAATCACAGATAGTAATTGAATTTATGTTACATACTTGAGATTCCAAATTCATTCAACAGAAATGTTGAATATTTTTATTTTCTTCTTGGTTGTATTTTTAAAATGGTTCCTAGAGTCTATTGCTAATATTATCACCTCCATTGGGACTTTATTTACCTCAGAAGTCACATGCTTTTCAGTGTTAGAGTGTATATGAAGTTATATGAAGTTATCTGGGGCATGTCATTGATTTTTTTGATTTTGGTGCTTCAAAGACAACTACTTACCCCTCAAATTTAAAGTTGTTCATTCATTTAACCAGCAGCATTTATCAAGAGCCTTGCTAGGTTTCAGGGGTATAGTGATTCATGGTCTCTAACCTTGTAGTTGAATGGACTGGTGCTCATTCATTTTGCCCATAATTATTACTCACTCTGTGCAAAGCAGTCCTCTAGGAAGTGGAGACAGAGGTGTGCAAGGTAGGTGGCCCCTAAAATTGCAACATTTATTCACATAAGAGTCAGAGGCAGACAATTAGCAACAAATGCATGTATAAAGTAATGTCACAGAGGGTTATACACATAAGAAAACAAGCCAGGATACTTTGATAGAGAACCACTGAGTGGAGGGGATATAACATTATAGCTAGAAATACCAGGGAAGGGCTTATTAAAGAGGATGTTAAACTGAGGCCTGGATGATGGGAAAAACCAGTGGCACAAAAAAGCAGAGAGCTCTCCAGTCTAGAGGAGCGGTAAACTCAACACTCAGATGCTCCTTCTGTTCTTGGGGCATCTGAAGGACAGGAAGAGGAGCAGAGTAGTGGAGTGCAGCAATAGAGAAGAGGAACAGGAGATGAGGTTGGCAGGGCCTAGATCATGTAGGGGCTTGGAGCCATGGAGGGCGTTTAAATTTTACTCTTAAAATCTGAATGAGCCTGGCATAATCCCTTTTATAGGTAATAAGGTGATAGGTAATAATCCCTTATTGGTGGGATAGTGGTTTTGAATTTTCCAGTGTGCATTTTGCCCTTTATTTTAACTTCCCTGTACCCCAGGGAGGTATCCCTATTGGACAGTGAAGAAGCAAAAATCCATAGGAGTTCAGTGACAGGATGGAGATGGTGCAGCTGGTGAGAGTTAGCTTTCAGGTCATGTCCTGACTTCCAACCAGTGCCTTTATCTACTTAGTCCGCGGCCTCCCTGCCTTATATTGTTCTTTGGTTTGGCTTCTTTGAACACCAGAGATAGTGAAAGAGGCAGTTAAGAGGAGGACTCTAAGGCCTACTTGGTCCATTGTTAGATATTCCATTTTTTGGGGGGTGTAGACTTATGATACCTAGCGATTGAAGTCTTGCCTAACAGAATTTGACAGTGACGCGATGTCAGCCCATCTGATAAGGGTGATCGTTTAGTTAGGGAAGTGTTCTTGTGGTGATTTATACTTGGGTCTGACCAGGTAAGTCTTGTGTATCTTAAAAGCACCTTCATTTAAGTCCAACTGATCGTACTATAGACTTCCTAGACCCTGAACCTTGGGAACTAAAAGGAAATTGAGTTAGTTGTAAGCTCTGGAAGTATTACAGTCACGTCCCTCACAGCAGGAGGATGCAGAAGGAATACTTCTTAGCATAAATATTAATTATTTGGATGTTTTTCTTTTTAACCTATTTAATATGATGGGGGAGGTTGGTGAGATGTTATGTAAAATGGATGACCTTAGCAAAAATATTAAAAAATTAAGCCTGAGGATAATCTTAAACTTTAAATGTTACTTTGTTTTAAATATAACTTGGTTCTGTGAAATCCCTGCTCTCTACTAGCAAATAACCTGAGAGGGAAACATTATTCAAGCATAATTAACAGCATCTTCCTTTTTTATGAACTTTACTTGGAACTTTTATGTTAGGAAAAATTATTTGTTTTATACAAGGAGAAGCTCTAATTGGCATGATACCACTCACATAGCAACTTTTTGTATGAGCCAGTGGAAGAAGGTAAGAACCAAGCATGTTTTTTAGATTGCATCCTCTGATCTGCAGAAGCAGGCAGACAGATTTTGGAAACTTCCCATCTGGTTACTAAAATTATCATTAATAACCTAATTTATTTGACTTTTAGTTTTGATAATTTTTGTTCCCTTGTTTTGTTTTTAGGGGATCATTGAAAACTTTTGTTCATACAGTCCATCTGTTACAGAAACAGACTGATCTAGGGTCCCTGCCTGTAGCTGATGTGCTATATAGGTAAGTTGTCATTTAGGTTCTTCACTATCCTATCACACAAGGTAGATTTGTGCATAAGGACTCTTAAGAAGTATATTGATAAACTCTTACTGCTTAATGATTCAAATTCAAAAGTAAGTGTATTATTGGACCTCCCTGGTGGTGGTAGGGGTTGAGCGCAGCACTGTGGGGCTTCCGCAGCCACAGCAGCATGAGTTTGATCCCCAGCCAAGAAGGGGACCCACAGCACAGCAGACCTCTCTTGCCTCGCCCGTTGCTCCCCTCAGCAGTATATTTCACTTGATCTGCCTGTTCTGTTCCCCACTCTGTCTCTGGTGAATCCTCTTACCCCCATGCCTCTGGCCTGAACCCCAGCTTTTATATGCATGAATAAATAAAATATTATTTTTTAAAAAAGTATTATCATATTCATCTTAAGAATTTTGTCATGTTTCCTGATTTAAAAGTGTTGCTTTTCGTTCTTTTGGATTTTTAAAAATTCAATAGCTTGCAATTAGTTCTCATTGCACATTTCAAGATAATGAAGTGTTAAGGTAAAAAGAAGAAACTGAAATTATTCATGATCTCATGCTTCCCAATTCAAATACACACCTCTCTCTCACATGTATATATAAAGTATATGCATTTTATACACAATTACAAGTTTATTTTACCATATCTATAAGCAACACTGTAATTTTTTAATTTAAAAATACATTGTGAATGTCTTTTTATATGCATACTATTTGTATAGAACTCTCTTAGTTTTCTGATCTTTGAGATGGTAGGTAGACTTTAATTTGATAATCTCAGTGTTCTGTGCTTGTTCTTCTCCCTTTTCAGGTTATTACTCTTGGAAGGGGGTCCTGGATCCCCCTCCTGTTTGCTTGGTGGCAAACACATAGTGTCATGGGGGTATGAGGACATGTTGCCTGCACCAGATAGCAATACTGGCTCCAGTTCTGAAAATAAAGGTAATACTGGGGATTCTGTCCTGTGATGGAATTAAGATGCAGAGAGGATGATTTTAGGTCTTTGAAGCAAATGATGTAGATAAAACTGTGTGGCTATTAATTAAGAGTTCAGGATTCCTATTCAGTGTGTTCATTGTCTGCCTTATCAGCTTAAAAACTGACACTCAGTGAAGTAAGAAAAAGGATAGTTTTACTATGGCAAAGAAAAGGTACCATCTAGACACTCTGGCGGAGGAGGCATTAGTTACTCTGGTTCTTAGGTATTGAGTTGGGACATGGGAGTCTCAGGTTAAAATTTTCAGTCTGCTAATAGAGTATCAGATCTTGCTGCTTGATACTGTTTCTTTTAGTAACTCATTGTGTGGATCAACCTTCCCATGCTAAAAGCCAAAAGAATGTTCAAGGGCACATGAATTGTTAAGTATTTTCTTTAAACAAAGTATTTCCTGGTTTCAGATGTTTTTACATTTATTCTGTGATATCAGTGAAAACGGCAGCTCTCTTAATTGACTTCCAACTAACTGAACTGCCAATGAATTAACCTGTATACTTGCTCAGTAGATGCACGGCGCTGTGGCACATGGGGCAGTAGGCTCTTCTCTCAGTGTCTCTGCCTTGCCACTCCCACCTGCAAGCTGTGGGCTTGCCAGTAACCCACCTTGCTCCCAGACCTGTTTGTTACCATAATTGGTGCTTGTTGTTATGATTATATCATTAAATATTATATAACTGGTGAAATGGGAATTTTTAAAAGCCAAGAAATTGTCTCCATAAAAAAGAATGAATGTTTTGGAAAGATTTAACAAAGCAATCTCTAAGAAGTTGGTGTTAATTAAGTGTAGGCTCCAAAGCTGATTCTGCCCACCCCTTCATTTCACACTCTTGATGAGGGGGCAGTCTTCCCAGGCATCTGCAAGGGTGGGGAGTGCAGTCCAGACAACAGGTCACCCCTGCATCTCTCATCCAGGGCCCACCCTTTGTCTTAGTCAACTGTTAGGTAAAAGACTTTGGGGTATGGTTTATTACCTTTACTGAGTGAGTCTACTGGAGTCAAAAGGAGGGAAAAAAGCCTGTAGTAGCCAAGACGTTCTTAAACTTTATATGGTCATATTTATATCTCCATACAAAACCAAATCCCCTTTTTTTCTTCCTTTATAACATTTAATATCTTCTTTGGAATAGTTTCTTGCTGAGAATGATATTAAGCTGATCTGTTGGCTTTTTTACTCTGTAGTATCTTTGATTTTGCTTCTAGGTAGAGAATGTTTTTCTTATAATAATTTTTAAAAAATTAAAAACAATCTTATTTAGTATTTTTAGAAACAGTCAACATATACACTAAGTTGAGAGAATACTGTAATAAACGCCATGTAGCTGTCACTCAGCTTCAAGTATCAATTCCTAACCAATTTTGTTAAGTTTGCCCCTCAGCGCACCAATCTTAAGATCAGTGAATAAATGTATGTTTAAGTTTTAAATGAAAATAATATGTTTAATGAATGATTATTATTTTTTAAATGATTACCGACTTTAACAGATTTTTTTTTTTTTTTTTTGAGGAACCAGTAGGTTCAGGAACTAGTATCTCTTCAGTAGACTGAATTTTTTTTTTTTTAATTCCACAAAAATTTATTGACCGGTTCTGCCTGACACATAACAAAAAGGCCACTAAGTTCAGCGTGCATGTTTGACTTGAGGTCTCGCTAGTGTTTTCTTGTGAAATTCTTTTCTTGTGAAGAGATACTGTTTATTTTAGCTTAGGGAAGATGTACATAATGAAAGATGTACATAATTGTTTTTTTTTAATTGTTTTTTTAAATAGATATACTTTTGTGCCATGTTGCTTCAGAAACTAAAATTAGGTTCTCTGGATGGAAGATCCTCAGAAGCAGTTTAGTTCAATGTCTATCATTAGTAGGTAGACTTGGTGTGATCTACCATTTGTGGGGCTCTGGCTTTGCAGCAGAGGGCAGTGTGCGTGTTTGCCTGTATCACCTTACTGAGCCATCACACTGACTCTTGAGGTACACATTCCTAGCCTCATCTTACAGGTGAAGAAACATAAGTTCAAAAACTCCAGGGTCACCTGATAAATGTCAAACACTCTTAAAAGTTCATACCTTTCTTACTAGGAAATCATTGGTGAAGATATTATTCTCTTAGTCATTTTCATTAAGACTTAGGAATGAGAAAACTTCACTCTATATTTTTGCTGTTCAGAAAAAGAAAGAGGGCCTCCCTGGTGGCGCAAGGGGTTAAGTGCCACACTGTGGGGCTTCCACAACCATTGCAGCATGAGTTCGATCCCCAGCCAGGGAGGGAACCCACATGACGCAGCGGACCCCTCCCGTATCACCTACTGCTCCTCTTAGCAGTGCATTTCTGTTGATCTGCGTATTCTGCTCCCCACACTGTCTCTGGTGAATCCTCTCACTCCCCATGACTCTGGCCTGTACCCCAACTCTTGTATGCATAAATAAATAAAATCTTCTAAAAAAAGAAAAAAACAAACATTTGGCAGAGTCAACCACGTTTTCCTGCTAATAACCCTGCTAATAACTGTCTGGTCTTAGTCCCTGAACTCCCATCTTGGATGTTTGATTTGGGAATTTGAGCCATCTTCTGTGGATGTCATGTTGAAGCATTTATTTTTCACTCAGCCTCCAGATTGCTTTTTTACTAGAAAAGTATATTTATAATCTGTTTAGAAAGTATATAATTTACCTTTGGAAAAATGATTTCAGATGCTGACTTAGGACGCTGTCTCACGGCAGATGGCCTTTACCTGTATACTACTAACTCAGTTGGAAGAGGAGTAAGCAAATTGGGGTCTGGATTACATGGTACTCTCAGGTCAGTTGCATGGAATTTGCTGAATGATTTGGCTAGAACACTTTCTTCTCTACACGAATCTGTGACAAATACACCTGGATGTGTATGTACACTCCCCACAGGTTGACTGGTGACCATCACTCCCCTACTCATTCTTCTGCTGCATTTCAGCTTTCTTTTGACTCTGAAGTTTCGTAGCCCTAAGATCATTATTTCTAGCCTGAAATTCCCCTCCAAAGGGTTTTTATAAATATAATAGTGACTTCCCTGTCAACCAATATACATTTTTCTAGTTATACTTTTTTTTAACTTTAACTTGACATTGTTTTATTAATTGGGATATAAGATCTATAAATTGCTGCCAAAAGAAACCACAGTTTGAGAGCCTTATATTTATTTAGTTATATGCTCCCTCCCCCACTTTTTCTCTTCTCTAATTTATTGTAGGAAATTAATTATTTGCCATAATCTGTCAGTCCTAAAGTTAATATAATATATTCACTCTCCTTCAGCTGTCTTACATACTTACTCACTTTTTAAAATTAGGTGGAAAATGTCATTTATGTCTGTTGTAACTCATTGTGGGGTTTCGGAAAGCCCGGTGACTCAGCCTGTTACACCTTTTCTCTCCACAGAGGTTTTGTGTACTGCCGGAACGAGGAGCTGGAGCCAGGATGGGTGGCTTTTGGCAGTGGCAGTCTCCTCCACAGGCCTGTGTCTTTTGATAATAAACCTCACTCCCTTTTCCAGGTCATTGACCAGAATACCCTTCAGGTAAACAGAAAACAAAAGCTTTGTCTTTTATATTTTGAATCAGTGAGGCAGTTCCTGACATCATCTGAGGTAATAGTAATACAGTAGATATGATTTTCTGCCAGAATGGCATCTTTTTTATTCATCATTTGGATATTTTGTTGTTTCTCTAATGTCTTAGATTTCATTCCACATGCTCTGAATGAATGTGCTCTCTGAGAGCACAAACTTTTTTTATGATTGGAAAAAAATTTTAGAAAATAAAAAATGGTATAAATACTAACTGGTTTTGGATATCTTTTGGGAAGCCACCATTTCTCTATTCATTTTCTTCTGAACAGCCTTTCTGTGGTAGTGGTACCTTTGAGGTGAGTTTGCATAAACTCGTTATGTGTTGTGCTAAGAGACCATCCTTGGTGCTCTCAGGACATTCTTACGGCACTTGCTACGTTATACCAGCATTGCCTTTGTTTCTGACTCTTCCCAAAACTGTGTAGGCCTTTAGGTCTGGACTCTGTCTTACTCATGTTTGTGTCCCCAGAATGTAGCACAGTGATAACATTTGATTGAGAATAAAACTGAAGGTAACTGCCATTTATCAGTCTCTTTTGTGCCAAACCCTGGCCTAGGTAATTTATATACACTTTCTCTCCTACCTGTGAGCTGTCACTATGGTTAGGCACATTGTAAGCTCTCAACAAGTGTTCATTGTTGATTGAAGGAAAGTAGCTCAAGAAGGTTAAGTAACTTGTTCCAGGCGACACAACCAATAATGGTAGCATGAAAACTAGAATTCATGGTTTTCACTTGCAGTGTTTGAACTTTTTACACTACAACTTTCCACCTTTCAACCAGAGGTGAACTGATCAGTTAGAGTTACCCTCTATGGAATGAGTGCCCTGAAAGTAATCACATCCAGGATGGGGATATTACAACTATGCCTTTCCTGGAAATTAGGGAAGGACTGAGTCTTGTTCACCATTTTATCTCCAAAGCACATGGAGGTGTTCAGTCATGTTGGTTTAGTAAAATGAACAAATTAACAAATAGATGCCCAGTTGACTTCATTTCTTATTACAATTTGTATAAAGATAAAAATATCTCCTATATTTTGTTTGAAATAGAGTTATTGGTCTGGGAGTTGAACTCATGTTAATTCTTGGAATATGATTTATATTTTAAGTAATGCCAGTTTTCACTGTGTTGTGGCAAAAGCTTTGATGTTGTCCAGGAAAGCAGTGTGTCACTAACTACTTATGTGAAGCTATTTGGGGGTAGCTTAATCCAGTCAATAAAGTCAATGTTCTAGATTTCCTGGCACTACAAGTTCAAAATGTGGCTATAGCAGCTAATGAGTTTTTACTGTTCAAGTAGACAAAACAAATCTGGAGAAAAACTCATGTGAAATGAGTATAGGGGTCAGAAGTAATCTTACTGGTGACTCACCCCAAAAGATGGAGTAACTGAAGATCATTCTTATTCTTCTAAAGGCACCTGTTCTTTTCTAATTATTTTTTTTATTTTGGGATTTTCAGCTCTGCTCCTACTCCTGGATTAAAAAAAAAAACACAACAATTTGGCAGTTTTCTTGGTTCTTATTTTTATTAAAAAGCACTTATCAGTGCTTTTCTCTGGCAGTAGAAATTAGTATGTAACTAGCTACACATCAAATGTGAAATGATGGAAAGATTATTCATTATGCTGAGATAAGGGTGTTTGGTATTAGAAACACATGCCTTCATCTGAATATAGAGAATTGGTATTTGTCTTTTCCCTGTGAAGGACTTGGTCAATTTCAAGTAAGAGCTCACCAGCGCTGTCATTTCTTCTTTCATTGCCCTCTTCTCTGCTTTCCCACTTGTCTTCCTTTTGCTCTCACTTTCTTTTCTTCCATATTTATTACAATTTTGAGGTAGGCTCTCAATAAGGTACTAAGGATATACAGATTGATAAGATATAGTTTCTGTCTTTTAAATATATTTGGTAGCATTAAGTTCATCTACTAAGGAAATTTCATCAAGTACTTTTTCTCTACAACATTGTGTTTTTAGTGTTTGATACTTACTATAAGCATGTGCTTCAAAATGTTTAGTACTTCTGTTACAATGTAATTTGAATTATTCTCAAGAATCTTTTTTATCTGTTGCATAGTCCACGGAATGAACTTTTATATTTTTATTTTTGTCATGTAATTTTCATACATGAAAATTTTCTTTTCAAATATTGCAAATTTTCTTTGCAATAAGTATCAATTTTGTTTTGGCTAGGACAATATTGAATTTTCCTCTTGGACTTAATAGTATTAATGATAAGATGATAGAATGAACCAGAATTTTTTATATGACTTAACAGCATTAATGATGAAATGATGGCATGAATCAGAATTTATATCTTACTAATGAAACTTTCCTTCCTTTTGTGTCCAGGTGTGCCAGGTAGTGCCCATGCCAGCCAATCACCTCCCCGTTGGCAGCACTATGAGCACTGTGCACCTTTCTTCAGATGGTACTTACTTCTATTGGATCTGGTCTCCTGCCAGTCTGAATGAGAAAACACCTAAAGGACATTCTGTCTTCATGGACATTTTTGAACTTGTGGTCAGTTTCACTCTCTTTTTTTGTCTTTCAGAGATATATCTGTTTTACCTTTTTTTTTTTTTTTTAAATACTGGTAAAAGAAAGAAAAAACTTGTAATATATACAGTGTGTTTACTGTTGCCCCACAATTGACTTACTCTTGCATGCCTTTAAAACTATTTATTTGGAGTTGTGACACAAAGCCAAATTTTCCAAATATTAGCCTGGCAACAGAATGGTTGTAACAGGAGTTAACAATGGCGTTTTCAAGTAGATGTACTTATGGACCTTATTGAAAATACAGAAGTAAATTGCAGTAGCAAGAGCCAGGCAGTGTTGTGTCTAGTGGTGGGAAAATGGTCTTGGCCAAGGTGACAGGATCCTTACTCAGCTGGAGCTTGAATTTCAGCTGGGGATAGGTTGAGGAGGTGGTAGACAGACAAAAAATTAACCATAAATAAGGGAGCAAGTAAATGGACAAGATAATTTTAGGCAGTGAAGGAAAAGAAGTAGATGAAGAAGTTGGGGATTATGGGAGGGAAGAAAATTCTAGGAAGAGAAGACTGCAAGTATAAAGGTTCTGTGGCAGGAGCATGTGTGCCTGTTTTAGGAAATGACAGCTAGAGTGATAGGAATTCAGAGAAGGACAGCTGTGGGATTTTGTTGCTCAGTTGCATTAGCCACATTTCAAGTGCACAGTAACCACGTGACGTTAGTGGCCACTGTGTTGCATATCCAAGATAGAGACCAGTTCCATCATTGAAGACAGTTCTGTTGGACAGATTGGCTTAGATAGTAATTGTGGAGACTTGTAATAGAGAAAATTGCTCCATGCAAAGTCTGTAATGAAACCATTTTTCATAATGTAATTTGCAGACTCCTTCTGGGAAGAATTTAATATTCTTGGGGGCAAAAAACTGAAGCAGTTTTCTAATAAATTTTATTCAGGTGAAAGTTTGTTCTGGGAGACTAGTACCCATCCCACCAGCTGTTAGTGCCTACTAAACTTTAACCATACAGTCTTTTCTTTGTCTGTCTAGTTTCTCAGTCCTCTTTAATCATTATCTTTTCTTATAAAATATCCCAGCCCTAGTGAATCTTTGAATTGATCTGCCAGATACTATTGCTAGAACATGTTCATAATTAAATTACAAGAAAAAAATTTTTTGTTTTCAGACTTAAGCAGCTGTTTAAAGAATTTAGTCTTTCTTTATCAAGCATGGTAGGAAAATCCTGATGAGGTCCCCCTTTCCCTGACTTGTTAAATTAAAAATTGCATCAGAGGAATACATGCAGATCTATTAAAACTTCAGGTAGCACACCAAACTCATGATGAAAAATAAGAGGCCTTTGCCCCATCCAGCATGCTCCTTGAAGATGTTATGGAATGGTGTCAACTTTTAGTTCTTGTGGTGGTTACCTTTGTATCTCTGAGTAAAAGACTTAAATTGCTGCTCCTTGATTTATGAACTCCATATATTGTGTGTTGGCTTTTTTTGTTGTGACCGGTGAAGATTTACCTTGATTACTTCTCTTTCTTTCCTTCTTCTTCTTAATATATTTAATATATTCACTCTTCTAATTTTTCTTTTGATTATCTTTTAAACTTGATAGTTTAACTCTGTTTCTTATTCCTCAGCTCCAGGCAGTGTGTCTTTTCCCTACTTTAGAAGATGGAGACAGTAGTGTCCCTTCCTGTCCTTCAGTGTGGAGGAAGGCAAAACTGAAAGTATGGGGGGCTGGTACAAGAGAAAGAAATGATTCACCCCCATCCACCCTGCTGTGGAGAGTCTTAGGAATTGGAGGCATCAGTTTTGGTGCAGAGCTTTGTGAGACAAGGGCTATAGACTGAATTTATACAAGAACTCTTATTCCCCTTCCTGGTACACGTCACATTTGTGCTCAAATGCTAACTGCCCAGGCAGAAATGACTGGACATTTTTTTCCTGAAGAAACTGAATGACCCTGAAAAAAGCTGAATATATCAATATCGGGATTCATCTCAGGAAAAGATTTGTTGCCCTGTGACTCACTCACAGGTGATGTCTCTCAGTAAGCAAACCTTAACCACATGCACAGCACCCCCGATGAGTGCTGAGTTGTTGAAAAAAAAAGCAGGTTGCAAAAAAAAAAAAAATTCTAACAAGCAAAATCTAAAACTCTGAAGAGGTATGTGTGTAGAGGGAAAGAGGAGAATAGAGAAGACCAGGTTGGCAAAATACTAATTGTTTAAGTCAGGTGATGATACATGGGACTGTGTCGTGCTGCTCTCTCTTTTGTGTACATTTAAAAGTTACCTAATAAAACCTGATAAAAAGGTTTAAAATTGAAAAAGAGGCATTGTGGTTATACAAGAAAATGTTCATGTTAGGAAACATTAGTAATAGGAAAATGAGGAAGCCTCCAAAAAGGAAATTAAAAGTAAGGAAATCAGGAAAAACAATGAATAGAGAAGTAGAATAAAACATTTAATTATTAACTTCTTTGTGAGTTATGGGAGGACATCTCGTATCTCATATTCATTCATAAAGCAGAATAGAATAGCGCCAAAAAAGAACTATCAAAGAATGAGAAAGAGCCCCTGGGAATTAAAGCTGTGATTGGCAAAATTTAAAAAGTAGTAGAAGGGTTACTAATAAGCAGTCTCCCAGAAAATAGGACAAATAGAAAAATAGCAGTAAATGTAAGAGGAAAGATAAAAGACATTGAAGACTAATCCACCTGAAGTCTTGCTAGTAGGAGTTCTAAAAAGAGGATAGGGAAAAATCTTTATTTTTACTCTTTAGTAGGACATGATCAAAGAAATAATAGAAGAAAAATGTCAGGCTAAAGGACACAAGTATCTAGATTAAAAGCTATCTGGGATGCATCATCCTGAAATGTCAGATTATCAGGAATAAAGTGAGGATTCTAAAACTTCCAGAAATAAAATCATCTACAAAATGACAAAGAATTAGAAAAATACTGGGCTATTGAAGAGCATACTCAGGGCCTCCCTGGTGGCACAGTGGGTTAAGCAATGCACTATGAAGCAAACCACAGCCAGTGCAGCACAAGTTCGATACCTACCTCCGCCAGCCAGGGAGATGACACACATGGCATTGCAGACCTCTCCTGCCTTGCCCGCTACTCCCCTCAGCAGTGTATTTCAGTCAGTTTGCCTGTTCTTTTCCCCACTCTGTCTCTGGAGTGTCCTCTCACCTCCCGCAACTCTGGCTTATACCCCAGTGCTTGTATGCATAATAAATAAATCTTTTTTTAAAAAACAACAACAGCATACTCAAAATTCTGTGGAAAATTTCTTTCCAACCCAGAAGTCAGTGTTCAACCAAAGTATCAATCAACTGTAAGACAACATAAGGATATTTTTAGACATATAATTGTACAGTCAAAAGCCTATTCTTGCTCTGAAGGAAACAGGACAGATAAAATAGCTTCTGCCAGTGGCATGATAGAGAAATTGGATTTTGGATCATTTTTTTTGGAGCCGAGACCAAACAAACCAGCAGTAAAAAACTTTTTGGAAACAGTTTGTAGTTTGGATATAAAATGAATATTGTATGAAACTGAGGGGTTATTCCCTTAATTTACTTTTAACTGATAATGGTATTGTGGTTATTTAAGAAAATGTTCATATTTTTAGAGATTTGTAGTGTTCAGAAGTAGAATTACATGATGTCTGGGTTATATTTTATAATGCTTGAGCAAGAAAAGGCGATTAAATAGGTATGGCAGTGCTAAATAATCGCTGACTCTGGATGATGAGTATATATGGGGGTTCATTATACTCGTCTCTATTTTTGCATATGTTTGAAAATTTTCATCATTAAATAAAAAATCTGTAAGCATCCCTACCACTAGTTTAACTGCTTCTAAAATCCTGACTTCGGAAGCTAAACATAGATATCTGGCTTTCTGCCTGTGGTCTTTCATTAAAAAGCATGAGGCATTTCTGCATAGACTCAAGTAGGTTAATCTCCAAGTTGTATTGTTTGGTACAAAAAGCTCAACTCAGAACATTGTGTGTATTTTCTACCTGCTATGTAATAGAAGTTGTGTGCACGTTGGGGACCAGATTCTTTCTGCAATTGTCTTTCTGTTTTGACAGCTTTCCTCTCGCAGTGGACTGATTATCACAACACACAAATACAGTAGGATATATTATTCTGGGAAAAAAACCAAGATCAATCCCCTTGACCCTGATACACTTCTGTTTCCCTATCTTTCTAGGGCTTTACAACAAAAGCCCTAGAAAGACTTTACAGTCTGTCCTCCAAGTCCATGGGCTCCACGTCTGCAGATTCATCAACCATAGATCAAAAGTATGTCCTCTGTAGTTGGGCCTAGTGGTTACCGAATGTACATAGACTTTTTTCTTGTCATTGTTCTCTAAACACTTCATTTTAATGATGATTTATATAGCATTTACTTTGCATTAGGCATTATAAGTGATCTAGAGATGACTGATAAGTATTCGGAGGCTGTTTACGATATGCAAGTTTTGTGTTGTCTCTACGAAGGACTTGACTACCTGCGGATTTTGGCGTGGGGGGAAGTCCTGGAGCCAGAACTCCAACGTTACTTTGGAATGACTGCAGTCTTACTGTTTTTATGTTCTTTCCTTCCCTTCATTCTTGAACTGGCTACCGTCCGTGTTTCTGTGTTCACCATGCCACCAAAACAGCTGTTTCCATTTTCCAGAAGGGGGCCTGGTGTACATAATTATTAAGAACAGGGAAGACAGACTGGGAAGGAACAACCAGGGATAGGAGAAGTCATGTGGGGTATCTTACATCGCAAATGAAAACAGCCTCATGGCTGGGGAGTGATGAACCACATAAATACTGCAAAAAGGTGCAGTGAAAAGAAGACCGAGTTGACCTTGACTTCTCCTATCCCTGGTTGTTCCTTCCCAGTCTGTCTTCCCTGTTCTTAATAATTATGTACACCAGGACCCCTTCTGTCTGCTCTCTTTGCTCTTACTCACTCAATGATCTCATCCTGCTGTGACTTGAACCACCTCTATATGCTGATGATGCTTACATTTGCTTCTTGTTTAAAACTTGTCCCTGGAATTTGACGCATATTGATATGGCTGAATATTTGTGTATGCATGAAATTGAGACTTCCCATTGGAAGTCCAATAGTCTGCTCTTACAGAGTTTTTCCCTCTGCAGTTAATGGTATCTGTGCCCTTCCAGTAGTGGCTTGAGATCTTTTGCAGTCACTAGTCACTTTCCAGAACTCTTTTTTCTTCCCCAATTCTATGTCCAGTCAGCAAATCTGCTTCCTCTGTGTTAAAAATTTATCCTCAATTCCATTACATTTAGGTGATCTCTAAACTTTTGATCGAACTTGTTCATCTGGTTTTACATGATCAGGTATCACTAGGTAATATGCTTACTCATCTGTATTTATTAAGTTTATACTATATTCACATTATTTTGAATGATGTGGGTTACATATTTGTATTCAGTAAGCTTATCATTTGTGAGGATAAAACACCATTGCTGAAAAACATAACCATATTTGATTATTAAACCTCTATATGGCTAAGAAAAAATGTGGGAGGTTAAAGGAGAGCAAAATTTAACGGGGCAAGTGGCTTGAGCTGAGCATCTATCTAGTGGATAAGTGAGCAAAGCAGCCCGAGTCTAAGTAGCCTGTTTACTGGGGTGAAGACTGGACAAGTCAATGGGGAGAGCCTGTGCTGGGAGCTTGGCTGGAAGCTTCGCGGCTAGGTTGGGGTATGTGCCACTTGTTGTTTCTGAATTTTATTTGCATTTGCAGAGAATAACTTCTTTTCCACAGGAACAGACTCAAAATTACCTGATTTCTTCTTTCTTGCAGCCCTGTAACTGCAGTCCCAGCAGTGACACCAGGTGGGAGTGGTGCTGTGTGCTGGTCATGCTCTAACAGTCTAGTTGGTGCCTCACTGCATACTTGAGTTCTTTCAACAACATCTGCTCTTTGTGGAATGCATGTGACCCTAACTATTGTGTGCAAATGGAAGATTTCCATCTACCCTACTTACATGTGTTCTGGGTCCTTCATGCAGTGGCACTGAGTATAGACAGTTAATACCTGGATCTGTTCCTTCATCTCTTCAGCATTAGTGATTGCCTTCCCCATACCACTAGTGAGCTGGGAACTGGAGATCCAGTATAAACAAGCTATACAAGATCCCCATTCTCCTGGAATTTACATTCTACTGGAGGAGGTAGAGGACCAATTCTAAGCTGTAATAAATGTTATGAAGAAATATGAAGAGAGTGAGGCAGTAGAAAACGATTTTGTGTGTGTTTGGAGTAGGAAGAGGAGCTATTTAGGTAATGGTCAGAGAGACTTATATAAGGAAGTGATATTTGAGTTTAGCCCTGAATATAAAAAGGACTAAGCCATATAAAGATCTTACAGAAGAACATATAGACAGTGGAAAGGGCATGTACAAAGGCCCTGAGATAGGGATGACCTTATTATGTTGAGTAAGACCAGCAAGAAGGTGTGTGTGGCATAAGAGGAATGGTGAGAGGGCGGGTATTAGGAGATAAAGTCGAGAGGTAGCCATGGCCATTTCTTGTAGTACCTTGCAAGCCATCTGGACTTTTACCCAAGTGATGTGAGAAGTTTGAGTAGGATCTAGTTATAAAAGTTCACTGTAGATTTTTATTTTGTTTTAACAAGGTACTGTAAGTTACTACACTGTACTTAATTTAGGAGTATAGATTTATATCTCTATAGTGTTACTCATGGTAGCTTTTGAGTCAAGAATAGACTAAAGCAGGATTTGAAGACTCTTAAAGAGACTAAACAACCACAGAAAAGACTTGAGACAAACCAGATGTCTGTGATGTATGGATCTTTGATACTGAATCCAACTAACCAACTGTAAAAACTATTTTTTTTTGTAAAAACTATTTTTAAGGAAGTTGAAGAAAATTATGAACTCACTATTAGATAGTGTCAGAATGCTTGTTAACTTTTTTTAGGTGTGATTACACTGTAGTTTTTAAGAAAATTGATCGCGAGCCACATTGAAAATGTGTAAGGGCAAAATGACATTTGGGAGAGATAAAGCAAATACAGCAAAAATCTTGGTTACTGTTGTAGCTAGACAATGAGTAAATGTTTTTGTATATGTTGTTGTATAATAAAGCATTTTTAAAAAGAACATGGCATGGAGAAGGGGGTAAGAACAAAATCAGCAGGAGACTATCATGGAGCCCAGGCAGTCGGGGACAGTGTGCCAGATGCAGGTGAGGTTGTGGTGGTGGTGGCAAGAAGTGAGCTGGTTTCAGGACCTGTTCTTGTTAGAAATCAATGGCACAGCCTTCCCATGATCCTGCAGTAACGTGGTATCCAAAGCTGTTGTGTTTCCTTCAAATACTAGAATTTAAAACACTAACTGCTTAGGACCTCGCTGGTGGCACTGGGGTTAAATCTTAGCACTGTCAAGCTGTTGCCAGCCACTGCAGCACGAGCTCAATCCCGGCCAGGGAGCTGACCCACACGGCACAGCAGACTTCTCCTGTCTTGCCCAATGCTCCCCTCAGGAGTGTATTTTAGTACATCCACCTGTTCTGTTCTGCACTCTGTCTCTAGTGAATCCTCTCACCCCTCGGACCTCTGACCTCCACCCCAGTTTTTCTGTGCATAAATAAATAAAAACAAATCTTTTTTAAAAAACCCACACTAACTGCTTACCCCTGGAAAGATAGACTAATGGTGGCTTTTATTTCCTATAGATTTCTATTTTTTCTCAGATTTCCTAGCATGACCATATATTATTAGTTTGATAATTAGAATAAAAGAAACATTGAAAAATTTTTCTTTGAACATTGACCACCACCATATTCTTCCATTATGTCATTTATCATGAAGTAATCAGCTGATTTTGAGCTACAAAATAGGCCTCTTGGTAGCTTGGATTTAGGGAAGATGAAAGGATTGAAGGAGGTAATCAGACAGTAGGATCCATTTACCTATGTTTGCCTCTCAAAATGATTTCCTAACTCAGCACAGAATTAGATAACTATTCATTATGCAAGGTGGACTTAGAGAAATATAGCTTGGAGAATGATATATACATATGCAGTACAGAGAATACCCTACCTGACTGACTCAAACTATTATTAATGTAAAACAACCTCTAATACTTCACAGACTTTTTCTGCCTTTTGGTCTATTTCAGTTGCCTGTCACTGCTCAGTACACCACCCCAAAACAGGGTCCTTCACGCAACAATATTTTGTGGGTTAGCGGGGCTCAGCTGCTTGGTGGCTCCTCTCCATGTGGTGAAGGTGAAGCCACACCTGCATCTTCATTTGGCTGGGGCTGTATTGATCAAGATGTCCTCTCATCCTCTAGGGACTTTCTACATCAGCCTCCTGTTGTTTAGCAATGTAGTTGAATCCCCTGACAAGATGAAGGTGATTGATTTTTATCTTGATTGCCTTTGAAGGGTTATAGTTGGAGTGGTATGACGTCATAGAATTCTGCTTGCTAAAGGTTACTCCAGCAAGAGGATGGGGATAAAGTGGGGTGACAAGATGCAGATGTATTGTTAAATTTTGTCCCAAAGTAGGCTATTCAAATGGAAATACCATGGAGTGAGAGATGCTTGGGAAGTGGGAAGTAGATTTTAGTAGCAAGGATAGGTCCTTAGGTGGGAACATGGGAGTACAAAGCAGAGGTGGAGTCAGGTCTTGGCGAGGGCAATGGTTGCTGATCAGCAAGGCATCAATGTTTATCACGTGCTTCCTAAGTGCTCCGAACATTATGGTGAATAGGCAGGCAGGATCCCTGCTTGTAGGGAAGTGGCATTCAGTTGGGGCGGGAGAGAAAGAAAGACAAACAATAAATGAATTAATAGGCAAGATAATTTCAAATAGTAGTAAGGACCGTGCAGAAAACAAGCAGGGTGATAGGCTCTGGTTTGGGAGGGTTGGAAGAAATTCTTCTTTAACTAGCAATCAGAAAGCCTCCTTGAGGACATGAATTTCTACCTGAGACCTAAGTGAGGGTGTAGATCTAGGGGCATAGAATGTTCAGGCAGAGATCCTAAACACCAGCGGCTAGATCTGATCCTAGGTAAGCTCCTGCTTAGGTGAAGATGTGGAACCAACAAAGGAGAGGGAGAAGGAGAGTAGGGACTGGCCATACTAACACTACATCTTACATGTAGGTACATGTTCATGTTAAAAAAAAAACAATACAGGTTTGTATTTTACCACCAAGACTGTGAAGGAGAACTCCACAAAGGCTGGTAACCCTGGCACAACCTGCCAGGAAGTCACTGGTTTTGGTTTTAGGTTACTTGTGGCTCATCAAGAACGCCCGCTCATTATAGGTGCTGAGTTTAGAGAATTGCAAATAGTTGAGAAGCAAGGCAAGGAAATAGAAAAGGGATTTTGGGACTCTAAGAAATCCTTTCACAACCTTTGCCAGCCTCTTCTCCGCCCCTACTCCCCAGTAACCTCTGGGACTTTCTGGATTCGCTTGCTTTCTCATCTTTTTTCAGTTGCCACCCTTTCACTTGGACTCCTTTGCTTTTTATTTACTTCTCTAAACACTGCCATTTTGCATTCTTTTCCCTCCTTATGCCCCACAACTGCATGCCAGTTCTGCCCCCTTTGCTGCTGGCACCAGTATCTGAGACTCCAGCCAGATGCAGGAGGCCAGGACCAAAGGGAGGTGAGAGTGAGAGGCAGAGGCTGCATATTTGAGACGTTCCTCCATTTGAAGGGGAGAAAAAGGATGGTATTTTGATGGGCCAACAAGGTTTTATTTACGATCTCAGAGATCTGTAAAGATTTGAAACCTAGGGAAGGATTATAATAGAGAGGGAGACATTGATGATGAAGGGACAGAAGGCAGTTAGCTAACTAAGGGAGCTGGTAGACAGGAGGCAGGAAAGCACAGGATTCAAGACAGAAGTGGGAGATTTAACCTTAAAGGACATGAGATGAAATGCTTCCCCCTCTGAGAGATCATTGGGCCACCAGGGAACTTAATGCTGCTGCTTCTGGATTAAGAGGAGGGGAAGACTCTATGAACACAGATTCTTGAGTTGGAAGAGAGATGAGTGGGAGCAACTTAGAGGGAGTGATCCAGATCTTTTTAGCAATAAAAAAAACCTGGTGGTCTACTTAAAGTCCAGCTCAACACTGGTGAAGGAATTTTTGGAGAGATTTTGCTGGGGAATAATGAACTGATGAATAAAGAACTTCCAGGCACCAGGAAGGACCCAGCTAAAGCTGGCATGTATTTTTAGCAGACAGATTCTGTCTTTCTCCAGGATTGCTCTGTCAGTACCCCAGCAGCTGTGGCTAATGTTATCTGCTATTAATACAAAGTTTGGATTTTAGCCACTAATTATTTTTCAAGAAGACATTATCTTCATAGTTGTACTTAATAGTAAATCAAAAGCTGATTGATTTGTTTTCCTCTAATCTTACTTGTACCTGTCAGAAGCTTGTAATTAGTGAGAGCTGCCTGTGGAATTCAATATAAGGAATTTTAATCAACAACTTTCCTAGAACTTGGCTCATTGCTTTTAGAATTGGGCTATTATGAAAAATGAAAGCTTTTCAAATTTAGCATACATAGCCTTTTGTTCTCTGTAGAGAGTTTAAGTTTTGAGGTAAACATCTATTCAGGTACAGTTTTTGAGCAACCAGATCACAGTAATATAATTCTCAAGTAGAAATTTGTTAACTAAATGGAAACATCATTTCAGGACCTTTTTTTCTTTAAATACTAGGTTGAAAATGGTGTATTTGTAGCCAATCCACTTCAGGAGCGCACAATTCTAATGCGAAAAGAGGGCGAGTCTGCAAAAAGTATTAATGAAATGCTTCTGAGCAGACTTTCACGGTACAGAGCCTCTCCGTCTGCAACGCTGGCTGCCCTGACTGGTTCCACCATCTCCAACACACTGAAAGAGGACCAAGCAGGTATGCTGCACTTCCCCTGTCGCTGATTGGCTCCCTTCAACAATAGAACTATTTTAAGACTTCGCATTTTTTGGGAGCAGTTTTAGATTCACAGCAACATTGAGGGGAAAGTACAAAGATTCCCACATGCCCTCATCTCCCCACACATGCATGGCTTCCCTTATTACCACCGTCTCTCACCAGAGTAGAACATTTGTTACCACTGATAAACTTACATTGATACTTCGTTACTAGTAGGTTACTAGTTACTAGTAGCTGTCTGTCTTAACTGTCTCTGGGTTTAGGTAGATGCACAATGACAGGCTTCTGTCATTATGGTATTATTCAAAGTAGTTTCTCAGCCCTAAAAATCCTATTACTCCACCTGTTTATCCCACCTCATTTCCCAACACCCAGCCCCCACTGGACTTTTTATTGTCTCCGTAGTTTTGCCTTTTCCCAGATGTCATGCAGTTGGAATCATACACCGGGTAGCCTTTTCAGATTGACTTCATTTTCTTTGTGATATGCATTAAGCTTCCTCCATGCCTTTTCATGGCTCAGTGCATTCAGTTTGTGATTAGTGAGAGCTGACTCTGGAATTCATTTAGCTCTTTTTAGTGATCACTTTCGGTTGCCTTTTACTTTACAATTTTTTTTTTTTTTGCTTTACATAATTCACCTTATTTTATCCCCTTCCAGTCATTGTCCTTTTTTAACCCCCCCCCCCCCAAGCTAATATGTTGCTGGCTATGGACATGAATTACCATGAATCTGTAACTATTCAGAACATCTTTGTCTTTATTGTTATTGTTCGTGTAAACTAATTGATGTTTAGCTTATGCTTCATGAATGTGAAACTTATATTTGCATCATCTTTACTAATTACAGTCTTCACCAAGTGAGAGGTAAACCTCATAAAACAGAGATGGCTTTCTCTAGAGTTTATCATTTGGTGTTTGCACTTTACTATTTTATAATAGACAATATACTTAAAGAGTTTGAAAACGAAACTATATAAAAAGGTATATGCTGAGAAATTTTATTCTCACCATCTTGGTATATTATATTTTTGCCTCAACCCTGCCCCCTATAGGTAACTTTATTTATTAGTTTTTATTTATTATTAGTTTTATTATACAAGTACAATTAAAGACAAGTTTGTGTTCTTTTTTACCCTCTTTTTCTAATAATAAGAAGCATATTAAACACACAATCCTGCACTTTTAAAGCAGGTGTTCTTAACCAGGATAAGCTTTTAGGGGATTCATAGTCATATTCCCCTAAAAATTTAAATGTCTTTACAGCTACATCATAATTTTCATCAGATTTTCAAAGTCACCTATGACCCCCAAAAGGGGGGGTCATAGAACCATTAAGGGGGTTAAGAACCATTATTCTACAAGAGTAGAACTATCTAACTTTTATGACAAACCATGAACTAATAAAGGATAGAGCTAGGAAGGGAGGCCATGTGTAAAAACTGTATCAGAATTAATGTGCTTAATTGTGCTTAATTAATGTGCTTTAAATTTAGATTTAAAGCAATTATATGCTCTAATCCTTTTATAAATTGAAATGTTAGGAAAATATTTTTGATTAGTTCATTATGAGGCTACTAAAATAATTATAATTTTTTATTTTCATAGGCCTCTATCTAACCTATCAAATACAAATGGGGAAGTTACAGTAATTGTTGTAACATGGGTATGTAGATGATTTCAGTTGTGGGAAGTATTTTGTAGAGGATAGTCCTTTTAACCTAAATAAACATTTTCATGATATGCTCAAGGTTTGATTTGGGTTTACCCTTGGGAGAAAATTGAACCCACTGGTAGTTGTATTTATTTACTAGTAGTATTAATAAATATGAGGTATTTATATTGGGAAAAAATTGAAAATATGGGTCTTACTAAAAAGAGACCTCAGGGGGCCCGCCCTGGTGGCGCAGTGGGTTAAGCAACGCACTATGAAGCAAACTGCAGCCACTGCAGCACGAGTTCGATCCCTGCCGATCCCTGCCGATCCCTGCCAATCCCTGCCGCCGGCCAGGAAGGTGACCCACGTGGCGTAGCAGACCTCTCCTGCCTCGCCCACTGCTCCCCTCAGCAGTGTGTTTCTGTCAATCTGCCTGTTCTGTGTCCTGCTCTGTCTGGTGGATTCTCTCACCACCCCCACATCTCTGGCCTGTACCCCAGTGCTTGTATGCATAAATAAATAAATCTTTAAAAAAAAAAAAGAGACCTCAGAAGGCAAGGGTATATTTAGAGTTCTGTGAAAGCTGAATATCTGTATTTTAAACATGTGATCTGTGTGTACTTTCATGTGCATTCTCTATATATTCATTTAACATAATGTCACCAAATAAAAATTCACTGGTTATAGGATAAGTGAACTTTTGACAGGTAATTGGGTGTTAAAGGTTTTTAATTCCATGATAAGTTAATATCATGTAATATCAGTGTCTATTAAAAATATATTAGTGAAAATGTTGTGGTCACAAAGTTGCTAATTTTTCAATTATTTTGGGTTTCTTTCCTATGGAAATTTATGCCCCTGAAGTTATGTCCTGAGTGAAGAATATACTTCTTGGAGATTTGAAGTTTTTTTTTTAAAAATGGAGCTTTTTAGATGTATAAGCATTCAAAACAAATAATCATTTTTCTAATCTTAACCATCTAAAGATGACTTTATGTCTGCCAAAGCTATGAATAAGTTATATTTTACTCCCTGAAAGCCAGTACTTGGTACAAGCACTATGGACATCATCAATCCTTACTTGTCTAATATGTAGAAAATCCTTATATTCTCTCCGAATTTAGATTTGCTGTTGAGTAAAAGAAATTAATACACATTTTTTACTTGTTGATTAGAAATAATATTTTCTTAAAGATAGTTTGTCACGGGGCCTAAAAAATGATAAATATATATGATGGATTGTTGTAAATCATACAAATATAAAATTCTTCTATGATGTGTATTGTGAAACTCGTAAATAGGTTGAACTTTCTGATTTCATGTTCAAGTCTATTTGTTTTGAAGGTTATATGCCAAACCTGTTAAGAATTTGTTCTATAGAAAGTGAAAAGATTTCTGTTGGAGCAGTTTCCTAGGGGAATCACAAGTGGTAGGATTCTTTTGAGATTTATTCCATATGAGGATTCATTCTTTGAAGGAATTTTTAGAGCAGTAAGGACATGTTGAATATTGGACACCTCTGGGAAATGTTCAGATCATTTAACAGGAGGCTTGGGGTCAAACTGTCAATCCAGAAAACTACTATTTCCCCCCTTAGCTTATTGCTTATTGCTCTGTTTTCTAAATGTGAGTATATACTTACTTCAATTGCCCCATCACTATACTGTGATCTATTTTGATAGTGAAGTTAGTCTGTTATTCAAATATTTCTCCTCACCATTTCCTTTGTTTTCTCCAGCCAATACCAGCTGTGGGCTACCTCTGAAGATGCTTCGGAAGACACCCATCTACACCTGTGGCACATACTTGGTGATGCTGGTCCCACCTCCAGGGGGGTCAGGCAGCTCTGCCACTCGCTCTCTTTTTGGTGGGACAAGTGGTTTGTCATCTTTAAAAAGTACGTGAGTTTTATTTGTGGTACTTTTCCCAAATGGTCTCAAACTTTGAAAATTAAGGCTTTCTTAATAGTAATTTTAAGCTTACTCTTTCAAACAGTTGTATGCAATAGCTCTTTGATGACAAAAATTTCTCAATATTGTTACAGTCTAGGAGAAATCAAAGCTATAATCTTTATAATAGTTTGGAAAACCTTCAGTAAAATTGCTATAAGTAATGAATTCAGGGGCCTCCCTGATGGTGCAGCATGTTGAGCGCCACAATGTGAAGCATCCGCTACACAGTGGCGCGAGTTTGATCCCCGGTCAGGGAGGGGACCCACATGGCGCGGCAGACCTCTCCTGCTTGCCCGCTGCTCCCCTCAGCAGTGTATTTCAGTTGATCTGCCTGTTCTGCTCCCCACTCTGTCTCTGGTGAATCCTCTCACCACCTGTGACTCTGGCCTGTACCCCAGTGCTTGTATGCATAAATAAATAAATCTTTAAAAAATAATGAATTCAGGAAAATTTTAGGAAATAATCTGTAACCACATTAATTACTAACGGCACAGCAAGAGCTCTGCCCACAGTGATAGTATGTGTGACACCTCCATTTTAGGGCACCCACAAAATGTTAAGCATACAAAATTTATAATATTATATAATAGATACAAAAATTCATTAATGTTAAATATACATGTATTTTTATAAAAGATAGAGACATACTATAGTAATTATAATATGCAATATAATTTTGAACTTGGTGGGCAAAGAGTTAAGTGAAAAGAAATATAGAGGCAAAAAATGATTTTATGTTGCCTTTTTCAGGGCTTTTACTTTAGGAACATCTTTCATCCTTCTGAGTCTCAGTGTTCTCATTTGTAAAAAGTAAAGGAAAATGGTACCTCACACTATTGTTTAACCATATGCAATTTTAAGTGTTAGTATTAAATTTGCCTTTTAAATATAATAACAATTCTTTTTTTGCATTTTTTTGCATTTTTTCTTAAAATTTATTTTAGAGACATAAAGTGCTTTTAAATCAATTTACTTGTTTTTATTCCTTAATATTTCATATTCTAGCCTCTTAAAATAGCCGCTTATAGTAATCCCACTAAAGGATTATATTTCATATATAGATTTTTAAAAGAACATTTTTTACTGTAACATAAGCCTTACTGGTTTAAACAAAATAATTTATGTAATATCAAATTAACCATTAGGCCATTTCAAATAGTTGCCCATGTTTGAGATTTAGATTTGCATGGCACTGAACTCCTTTGGCTTTATGACCAAGTTAGTTGGACAGATATCAGTGGTACTTTATCTCTGGCAGCTCATGTGACTTTAGCCCTTGGGTGAATGATGTGGATTTACTGGTATTTTGATTTGAAATAACAGTTTTATTGAGATAAGACTTTCATACCATAAAATTTACCTCTTTTAAAATATACAATTTAGTGAATTTTTAGTGTATTTGCAGAGTAGTATAATCCACCACTATCTAATTTTAGTATATTTCATCACTCCAAAAAGAAGCCCCATAGCCATTAGTGGTTATATCTCTTTTCCCTTTTACTCCAGAGCTTGGCATCTACCAGTCTACTTTCTGTGTCTATGGGTTTACCTGTAATGGACGTTTCATATCAATGCAGTTATACTATAAATATATGAATTTTCCCTTTGGCTTATTTTTTTTTTAACATGTTTTAAAGGTCCACCTATGCATATTGTAGCATGAGTTTTTATTTCATTTATTTTTTATGTACTACATTAAAAAGGCATCGATTCGTTATTTGGTGGACGTTAGGTAGTTTCTCTTTTTTGGCTGTTTTGAGTAATGCTACTTGAACATTTCTGTTCAAGTTTTTGTGTGGATGTGTTTTCATTTCTCTTGGATGTATATGGAGGAGTACAATTTTGGGCACTATAACTGTATGTATACCCTTTGGAGGCACTGCTGAATTGTTTTCCAGATGTCCTCACCATTTTACATTTTCTCAGTGATGTATAATGGTTCTAATTTCTCCATAACCACACCAGCACTTGTTATTCTCCTTTAAAGTTAATTGATTTTTTTTGGGCCCTCCCTGGTGGCGCAGTGGGTTAAGCAACTCATTATGAAGCAAACCACAGCCATTTCAGCACAAGTTCGATCCCTGCCTCCGGCTGGGGAGGTGACCCACATGGCACAGGCAGACCTCTCCTGCCTGGCCCACTGCTCCCCTCAGCAGTGTGTTTCAGTCCATCTGCCTGTTCTGCCCCCTGCTCTGTCTGGTGGATTCTCTCACCTCCCCACACCTCTGGCCTGTACCCCAGTGCTTGTATGCATAAAAAAAAAATATATTAAAAAAAAAGAAAGAAAAAAAAAGTTAATTGATTTTTTAATAGTCATTATGGATGATAAGAGTAGTATCTTATCATGGCTTTTGACTTGCTTTTCCCTAGTGACTAAATATGTTGAAATTTCTTTTCATGTGCTTATTGTTCATTTGTATATCTTCTTTAGGGAAATACTCAAATCCTTTGTCCATTTTTAAATTGACAATATAAAGGCTATAAAGGATAAGCATATCCTTTATATACCATTAGTCTTAGTAAACCCTTTTAGTCCCTCTGACATGGCTTTTTCACTGGACCCCATTTGGTTAAAACAGACCCTCATGGTTCCATTTTTCATGAGGGTACACCTTACTGGTACACCAATAAATCAGTAAATGCTTAATTCCATCTGTGTCCTGTCCCACATGGTCACTTGGGGCTACCCAGAGAAAGAAAAGTGGTGCTGACCTTTAGGAGCTCACGATTTGGTGGGGAGAAAACTAGAAAATGATGTACAAAGCTGTATCACTGCCTCATCTGTGTGGAGCAGATGTGAATGCTGCAGAATCAAAGAAAAAAAAGGTTATTGTGGAGTGGGCTGGAAAGGAGCAGCTTTGTACATCTTGAGTTTAAGTTGTCAAAATATTATTCACTAGAAGTGGACAAAAGGGAGAAGGCATATGCTTGGTAAACAAAGGAAAAGGAAATTTGGGGAAGACCATTTTGTTGGTGAGCTGGGTGAAGCAAAATGAAAAAGGAACAAAGAATACAGTATAGATTATTGCCCGTGTCAGCGATGATGAGGATATGGATTGTGGTGAAGGGAATGAAAAAAAAAGAAACTTGATGACCACAGTGCTAGAATTTTATGTTTGAAAATGAAAAAGAAAATGTCAATAATAGCAGCTAACATGTACATGCTGTGTAGAACTTTGACATATTTTAACTCATTTAATCTTTAATTATGTAAGGTAGGTACTTTTATTATTTCTCACTTATAAATGAGGAAACAGAAAGGTTCAGTAACTTTCCTAGGATCACACAGATGTGGTAGAACTGGAATTCAAACCCAGAAACCTAACTCCTGGGCTTGTCATTAACGTACTATCCTGTATTAACAGAAAAAGCCTAAATTCTTGCTAGTTTTTTTTAATATATGCCATTTTTACTGGTGTAAGGTGGTATCTCATGTTGGTTTTAATTTGCATTTCTCTGATTATGAGAGATGTTGAGCATTTTTTTATATGTCTATTGGCCTTTTGCATTTCCTCTTTGAGAAGTGTCTTTTAAGTTCTCCTGCCCATTTTTTGACTGGATTGTTTACTTTGTTTATGTGGAGTAGTGTGAGTTCTTTGTATAGCTGTGATCAGTCCCTTATTGTATGGAGTACAAACATTGTCTTCCAATCATGGGTATCTCTTTGTTTTAGGTAATGTCTCTTTTGCTGTACAGAAGCTCTTTAATTTGATGTAGCCCAGCTATTTATCTTTTCTTTTACTTTCTTTGTTTTCGGTGATTTGTCTTTAAAGATGTTGCTGAGATGTATGTCATGTCGTGTTTTGACTATGTTTTCTTCTATATATTTTATGGTTTCAGGTCCTCTGTCTAACTCTTTAATTGATTTTGAGTTGGTTTTTGTGCATGGTGGAGGTACTAGTCTAGCTTGACCTTTCTGCATGTAGCAGTCCAGTTTTCCCAGCACCATTTATTTGTTCCATTGCATGAATGTTGACGAGGATGTGGTGAAAAAGGAACATGTCTACACTGCTGGTGGGAACGCAAACTAGTCCAACCCCTGTGGAAAGCTGGATGGAGGTTCCTCAGCCTACTGAAAATGGGGCTACCATATGACCCAGCAATTCCACTCCTACCCAAAGGACACAAAAACATTAATTCAAAAGAATACATGTACCCCAGTGTTTATTGTAGCACTATTTATAATAGGTAAGCTATAGAATCGACCTGAATGCCCAAAAGTAGATGACCAGTTCAAGAAAATGTGGTATATATACACAATGGAATACTATTCAGTGATCAAAAAAGTTAAACTAATGTCATTCACAGCAACATAGATGGAGCTTGAAGGGATTATGCTCAGTGAAATAAATCAGAAGGGAAAGGAAAAATATTGGATAGTATCACTTATAGGAGGGATTTAGAGGCTCAAGGAAAAACAACAACAACAAAACAAAACAAAAACAGACAACTATAAATCAGAGATATTCTGCAGGGGATGGGGAGGGAATGGTACCAAAATGAGGGTGGGAAGAGCATGGGGGACTATGGTGATGGTGCACGGGTGAATTGGTATGGGAAATTCTATGGGGACTAACTTGAGAAAAGAAAGCAAATAACTATAAGGAAAAGAAAAAGAAAGAAAGAAAAGGCCTACCTCTTTCAGAGCCAGTGCCTAGAAGGGCTCCAAGCTGGGTTTGACAGTGTTCCCACCTTTATTGAGCATCAACTGTAGTAAAGTATTTCTTATAAATGTTGTTAGCTTGTGATGTTAATAATCATACCCCCCATTCCACCCGGCACAAGGGGTTAAGGCACAACACTATGAAGTTTTCTGCAGCATGAGTTCGATCCCCGGCTAAGGAGTTGACTGACCCACATGATGTAGCAGAACCTCTCTTGTCTTGTCTGCTGCTCCTCTCAACAGTGTACTTCAGTCAGTCTGCCTGTTCTGCTCCCCACTCTGTCTCTGGTGAATCCTCTCACCCCCTACACCTCTGGCCTTTACCCCTGTTCTATGCATAAATAAATCTTTGAAAAAAAAAAACCATAACCCCTCTTTCAGTTACCCTTTGATAATCTATCAATATGATGAAAACACCTTTATGAAAAATTGCCATTTTTATGAACACTTTAAATAATATGGCCCCCTATTAAATTTAGGAAGATACTTTGTTAGAGTTTTCTTTTTGTGGATTTATGTGTGTATCTTGTCTAGTCATTGTCAATACCAGTGGATAACAACAACAACAAAAAGAGGTGTATGTATATGTGTGTGTGTGTTTTAAAGATTTATTGATTTATGCATACAAGCACTGGGGTACAGGCCAGAGGTGTGGGGAGGTGAGAGAATCCACCAGACAGAGCAGGGGGCAGAACAGGTAGATGGACTGAAACATACCACTGAGGGGAGCAGTGGGCCAGGCAGGAGAGGTCTGCTACACCATGTGGGACCCCTCCCCAGCCGGCAGCAGGGATCAAACTCGTGCTGCAGTGGCTGCGGTTTGCTTCATAGTGCATTGCTTAACCCACTGCGCCACCAGGGAGGGCCCTGTGTGTGTGTGTGTTTTTAGTGAAAGTTTTGTTAAGAGCCTAAAGTTTAGACTTTGGAAAAATAGACTGACCATGGTCTTAAGGCTTATTAAATAGCTTAAGATTTGTTTTCGAAGTCCTAGCCTCCAGCTTGGTGTATAATATTTCGGACGGTCAATTCACAAGTCGTGCGGATCTCATAGATGCTGCTGGAAGCTCATTAGGACGTGGTGCTCTGGTACCAGGACTGGGTAAGAAATAAATCCCTGTATTTCCTTGGAAAATTCAGAATGTTGGCAATTTTTATCAAGAAATGTTGCCAATTCCCTGTGGCATGTAGGTTTCCTTTAAAAAAAGAAAATAATTATTTTTGCACAACAATTTAAATTTTAGGATTAATATAAAAAATTTGCCATATGTGAAATTCCTCTGCATAAATTGTTATTGAAGATATTGCTCTTTATGTTGGGAGATGATGCCTATAACAAATTCTCTTTCCAATCCATACCATAAAAAGGTTTATTTTCCATGAGGAACTGGCATGATGCTTATTATTAGAAAATGAGCATTACTGGGTTTTCTACTTTACATTGGCTCCTAGGAAGCTTTATATATAAGTTTTAGGTTCAGTTACTAAGGCTTTATTGTGAGTTAATGTTAATGAATCCTGATGTACCTAGGTTTTAATGTAAGCTGCTTAAATCCTTTTTTGGAATTAAAAAGGTAACATATAAGTCAGTAACTGTAAGACTATAAAGTAACATATAAGTCTGTTCCATAAGACTTATTCCATCCTAACATACAAGTTAAGCAAAATTAGAAATTAAAACCTGCCTTCTTGCTGGGGCCCAATGTATTATTTTGCCAAACACGTAGGGATGTGTCTTGTCAGCCCTGGGGAGAATCCTTGCCCCTCTGTTCTGCAGCAGTGCTTGAAAGAAATATCTGCAAGGATAGATAATGACCTGATAGCTAAATAGAGCATGCTCTTTTTGCAGGTGCCTGTTATGATACAGTGAACAACATGCTGTGGACTTGCTCAAATGACTATATTGATCAGTGGTGTAATCCTGGGAACCAGGCCTTCCATTATGTCTGTCAGAGACTTGGAGTCAGCCACATCATCACTGAGCCCAAAGGTGAGGTGCACTCATAGTCTAGCAAGAAAAGACCCTCTCCTCCCCTAACTTATTAACATAGGTTAGTAAGTAGATTAACATAGGTTAAGTAACAAATTGTGTCAACAACCTTTTCTTCCTTAATTTAGAAACAAGAAATTCTTGTTATCTAATTGGTTTATGATTAAGTAATACATACAGAACTAAACAGCATTTGAAGTGTACCTTAGACCTGTTAAAGGAAAATTCTTATGACCCTTATGAAATTGTTAAAAAAATTGTTTCTTTATTTGTACTTGGCATGGGATCATGCTATCACAAGAGTTTTACATCGATAATTTATTTATACATAAAATTATATGATTAGTTAGGACCACTAGTAAAGGACTTTTATCTTTCTTAATAGTGAGATTCTTAAGTTAATATTAACTTAATATCTCATGACTTTAAAGTTAATTAAAATGGTATGGAGGAATGAATGACCAGCTTAGCAAATCCTGTTCACATAAAGCAATGATAAAACAGGCAAAATAATTAAATACAACTATTTCCAGACTCTGAAAATTGGCCAGAGGCATATACCATATAGAGAAGTGTATATTCATAAAAGTCCACTTAACTTTGGTTAAGAGCAGTGGAAGTCTGTGGTGTTCTAAGGTGGGGGTGCCCCTTATCTCCTATTTCAAGTTCAGTCAGTGCTGAAATTTCACCTGGGTGGGGCAGAACATGTAAACCAACAGCTTTACTTCCAGAGCTTTACTCTGTCCAGCAGCAGAGTTCGTAATAGTGGTGGCAGACAAGCAGAGAAGACTCAGTGGCTCAGCTAACCTGAGGCAGAATAGTGTCCAAGGAGCAAACCAGAAACTAGCCAGAAATTTATTAGTGAGATCTGGTAGTGAGAAAGCTACAGAAAACTTTGATAAGCTCTCCTCACATATGCATAGAAGAGGCCCAAGAAAATGCAAGCTCTTCCCATCTGCCCAGCTAAGTTTGTGTACACATGTAGGGATGTGTGAGGGCCCACAGGAAGGGAAGACCAGGACAGAGTTTAACACCCCTGAACCCCCTCAGAACACACAGATGCTTTGAGGGTGGATGGTACCCTGATTGACGAATCTAACCTCTGACTAATCATTGTTTGACCACTAAGGAATACAGATTCTTCAGAAAATCCAGGCTTAAAAATAAAAGCAATAATAAAAATAAACAAAAGAAAGTAAAAATTGAAATAGAAACAAGAATTGAAAAAAGAAAAACAAAAAACTGAGCACAGAAATAGTAGCTACCCACTGCCAGAGAAACTCAGGTGTTGAAATTAGCAGATAAGGACTTTTTTTTTTAAAGATTTATTTATTTATGCATATAAGAGCTGGGGTGTAGGCCAGAGGTGTGGGGGTAGAGAGGATTCACCAGAGATAGAGTGGGGGGCAGAACAGGCAGATGTACTGAAACACACTGCTGAGGGGAACAACAGGTGGGACAGACCATGTGGGTCAGCTCCCTGGCCGGGGATCTAACTATGTCTTAGTGGTTGACCATAGTTTGACAGCACTGTGTCCCTAACCCCTGGGCCATCAGGGAGAGCCCAGCAGATGAAGACTTCAAAGCAACCATTATAAACATACTCGAAGAAGTAGAGGAATCTATATTTAAAAAGCTAAAGGAAAATTTGATGACTGTGACTAAACAAATGGAGAATTTTTTTTTCTTTTAACTGTATTTTTTATTGAGGTAACAATGGTTTACAACATTGTATATGACATAGGAGTATAGGTTCACATCACTTCAGATTATGTTACAACACCACACTCACCACCAAGACACCCATAATCCTCCACAGTCCAGCAGGCTCCCTCCCCACCCCCTTCTGGTAGATTCATTTCTACAGTCAAATGCCTAGATTTGTTTTGTTTTGATTTTCTATTCTTGTGTTTACTTTCTCTATATTCCACATATGAGTGAAGTCATCCAGTGTCTTTCTTTCTCTTCTGACTTACTTCACTTAATATAACCCCTCCAGTTCCATCCATGTTGTCACAAATGGCCAGATTTCACTTTACTTTTTATAGCTCAGTAGTATTTCATTTTTCTAATCCCCTCACCTGTCTTTGAGAACTTAGGTTGTCTTCATAACCTGGCTACTGAAATGGAGAATTTTAAAAGTAAAAAGAAAAGAAGAACCAAAGGGAAATTCTGTATTTGAAAAGTACAGTAAAAAATTACTATAGTGACCCAACAGTACATTGAGCTGGAGGGAGAAATAGTAAATTTTGACATCAATGGGTACTTATTCCACCTGAAGAACAAAAAAAGATACTTTCGAGGAATTCTAGTCAGGTATTTTGTAGAATGTCCCTCGGTTTGGGTTTGTCTGACGTTTTCTTCTTTAAACTGTGAGTTATATATTTGAGAGAAGACTATGACAGAAATAATGTGTCTTTCTCATTACATCTTATTATGAGGTACATGATATCAGCATGAGAGATTGAATTTGGACCAGCTCTCTTCACTTCTGTTAGAATCAAGTCACTAATCCCTTGCTCAAGGGAAGGAGAATTAGTGCCATTCCTAGAAGGAAAAGTATCAAGGACTTGGGGACATATGGTAATCACCACAGTTACTAAAATATTTTGGGAAAGGTGATACTTTGAGGCTGTGCAATTATCTGTTTAAATTTTCTATTCTTTTGGTAATTTGTGTTACTTTTGGTAATTTGTGCCTTTCTAGAAATGTACATTTCATGAGTTCAAATTTGGCAAAAAGGTGCTCATACTGTTTCCTTATAATTAGCTTAATTTCTATAGGGTCAGTAGTAATTTCTCTACTTACATCGGTAGTTATATAAATTTACTAAAAAAATAATTAAATTTTACACTTAAAATGGTTGAGTTTTATAGCGTGCAAGTTATATTTTGATGAAGGTATAAAAAAGAAAGACAAAGAGAAGAAAGTCAACTCTATATTATTGACCCCCCTAAATATTATCTCCAGCCTCTTGCCTGTACTTCACACTAAGTGTTCAATTCCACTTGAATATCTAATAAGCATCTCCAACTTAATGTGTCACAAACAAACTCCAAATCTGTTCCTACTGAGTACTCCGTGTTTCAGTATATGGATCATTATTCTTTCATATGCTCAGACCAAAAAATTTGGGTTGTTTTTGACTTTTTCCCATACCCTATATCCAAATGGATGTCAATAAATCCTGTTCACTCTTACCTTCAAGATATATCCGAAATCCAGCCATTCCATCCCACTATCTATGCTGTTAAAAGTCTAGTATAGGCTGTGGTCTTCACCCATATTATCTTATTGTCTCCTCACTTGTCTTCCTATTTCCACTGCAGTCATCCTCCTCCCCCTCAGACTTATCTCTGTACTCAGGGGCCAGCATCTCTTATAGGCTAAATAGTCAGGTCTCATACTCCACACATCCACTGTCTTCCCTCCTGGTAAGTCCTAAAGTTAACTTTAGAAAGTCATTGGTGAAGATCAGTAGTATTAATCTGAATTCTATTGTAAGACCAAGGACTCATAAAGCACAGAAGAAAGTAGAACCAAGCCTGGCCTTAAGGCTAATATGCAATTGAAAAGTTTAAATTTGGTAAAGTTTACTTTCTCTTCACTTTTCTGAGTTCTTTCCTCATAGTTCCCAGCGCCCAGAGTCCTTTGGCAGCCCTGAGTTTCTCCACCCAGGTTCCCAGGCTCTCCAAGATTACCTGTCTTCCTGTTCCATTTAAACAGTTCATTTCAGCTGCTTTTAAGGATAAAATCAATCTTTTTTTGTGTTTTACCTGTTTAGATTATTTTCACCTCCTTCACTAACTGCCCATAATTATTCATGATGTATTTATTATTATATAAGACAGTGCTTGCCAACTCCTACAAGGCTGGACTGTGGGGATGAAATGAGATAAAAATGTTGAGGCACTGTTGGCAGATATATTTATGGACCAGAGGAAAGGGGCATCTACCATGGAGAGCCATTAAAGGTAGAGAGATTTTACAAGGATGACTACCAGCATGGGCTCTGGGCTGAGATGGCCTACTTCCAGTTTCAGGTCTTCCTTTTAGCTGTGTGGCCTAGGGCAAGTTGACCTTTCTGTTGGTTTATTTCTCTACAAAACAGGACTAAAGTAGTCTTAAATCTGTAGAACTGTTGTAAGATAATGCATGTAAAGCACTGAGCCTACTCTCTTATACCTGGAAGGTCTCATTAGGTGGTAGCTGTTATGCGCTTGAAAAATGGAAACTCTGTTTTTTAGCCCAGCATTCGAGGGCAGGGAAAGAGAGTTCTACAGCCATATTGGAAGATATGGTGGCCAAAATACTCTTCCCTACGGTGTGTGCACCTTTTGTAAGTCAAAGATCTGTTCCTTGGGAACTGTCCATTTAGCTATGTTTTCTCACTGAGTTTCCTTTTCATCTTCTAGAAGAGGCTATAACCACGAATGAGGTTATTAACCAGTTACTGCACCACGTTGGTGCGATGTGCATACACCAACTCAATCTTCTTGCTACCAACCCCAATCTTCCAATCACAAGTGTCTTGGGCAAGCAGCATCCGATTGAAGCACATCATCTTAGCAGTATTTGTGACATTATGGAGAAGGCCATGGTTAATGGAGATACCTGTATTATACGCTGCATTCTTGTGGTCTTTCAGGTAAATACACTGTTTTGAGATAAAGTAGATTACAGAGGAAAAAAATATAAGCCTGGATTCCACCAGCTAATTTCTCCCTGTTTTCCATTTTACCACATTCTAATCCTATGGAATTATCATCACATCCATTGCACTGCAGTTAATGGAGTATTGCTATATGTAGCTCTTTGCATTTGATACATGTAAAATATTTATTGTGACTGTACTATTACACGATAGAAGAGGTTGTGAGTCCACCTGGATATCTATTCATAGGAATATCTACCATGTTCTTTCTTTATAGGTATAATTTTATCCCTAGTAAAATTAGCATTTTTAGATCTACCCCTTATGTTTCTGTAGGTGGTATTTAAATTTTTCTTCAGTCCACAAACTGAAAGAAATCGAGACATCATCCGAAGGTCAGGATTGCTTCTTTGGCAGTTGTTGATGGCACCAAGAGATCAAATTTGCCCTGAAATCCAGAAAGAAGTCTGCCTTGCCATCAGGTAATCAGCAAATGATTTTCTTAGTGCTTTCTGCAAAATGCTTTTCCTGACTGCCTGGTAATCTCTGCAAGCTGTGTTGTAAGTGTTTCTTACCTTATTCCACAGTTGGGGCCTCGTGCTTAGGGTATAATTGAACTGGAAATGGGTTTTTGGGCCCCCTCCCAGAGGACCCAGGCCATCTGTGTATCTTTCCTTATCTCACCATTTGGATTTAAAAAAAAAAAGAAGGAAGGAAATAAATCCCTTTCAGTGGCCTTGTTGGTTGTTTGGAACCATGTTCTCTTTTGGAGAGAGAGTATGGCAGCATGGTCAAGTGAGCTTTGGTCTCTAATCTTTGCCATTTACTAGCTGTGACTTGAGCTGAATTTTCTGAGTTTTGTTTAGCAGTACCATGGGCAAAAAAGTAGTACCTGCTTTATAGGTTTGTGAGATTTTTAATAAGATTTGGTGAAAATAATTTAGCCTATTTACTTTAACCTTATTTGATAAACAATTTATGGACCATTTTCTACTTGTTGTTACCTACTCTATCCAGTATATATTTTGTTACATACTTGCTGTGCCCAAGTGTAATTCAGTGACCATGAGAACTGAGTGCATGGTCTGGGAGAACCGGAAGCAGGGGAAACTAGAGGGAAGGGAAGTTTTTCCTTGTATAATAGATTATGCTTTGGGTCTCTTTCTTTGAGAGCATTAAAGCAATAGTTAAAATCTAATGCTAGTAGGAAACTTCTAGAAATGCTAGTATGTTAATTATCTTGATTGTAGTGGTGTTTCAGGGTATATACATATGTCAAACTTTATCAGAATATACACTTTAAATATATGCACTTTTTGTCAGACCTCATAAAGAAAAAGGAAAAATTCTGGCGATGTTTTGAGTGCTATACTTCTTGCCTTTTTGGATAAGCTGAGATTTAGAAACCCCCTTCTCAGATGATTTTCTGGGCACAATCTGCATGTTTAGCTGAGTTGTGATAGCTCACTTCTGCCAGGTCTGCGTCTGGACTCTGATGAATCATCATTTTGGAAATTCACAGACTGGAGAAGGAGGGGAATATCATTTATCAGGAAAGTAATTGGACTGTATCAGTGAAACGGGCACAGAGGTCTCTGAGCCTAGCGAGCCCCCAAAAAGCGGCCAAAATGCTACAAACCAGAATTAAGAGCTATAGCAATGGGGGCTACAGCCTGAGGACAGTGCCCGATACAGGTCACTGTCTGGGTTTTTACCACATGCACAATTGAAAGAGACCTCAGGCTACAGGAACAATAACCATGGGGCTTATTTACAAGCAGGGAGAAACAAAACGCTTATGTATTTACAAGGGGCTGGCTGCTTTATCCAGATAGCATCAGTGATGGTAGTCACCAGTTACCAGCAGTGCTGGGCAGCACTGGCCAGTAGTGATGACCACTACTGGTTCTGCAGAGATGGTATCAAAGACACCCAGTGTTAACAGCTTTTGTGAGCTGTTGGGTTATACCAACAACGAATAGTATTTTGAGATACTAGGCCCAGGGCCTTTGGTGTTTTTTTCAGTTAATGTTAGAGATAGGATTGAGGTTTAGTTTTTGGTTGAGCTTTTTTTTTTTCTCTCTCTTTTTTAAAAGAGGTTAGCTGTTTGTTTTTTTCTCTTTTTTTGAGTTTGGAATTTTTTGTTAAGACTTTTTTGGGGTTGTTGCTTTTTTGGATTGGGGGGGTTTGTGGGTTTTGGTTTTTTTGTGTGTTTTTATGTGTTCAAGTGTCCTATGATCCAAGACTTTCTTTGACCCTGGCTTATATCTACTTTCAGGGTGCTCCCCTTACAGTTTGATTGGACTGTTTTTTAATGCTGCACCTGATTGGTCTGTTCTATAATTCAGGAAGTGCACTTTATGTATAAGTGCTCTGGCACCACTGACTTGTAGTGAGAGGTGGAGTTTTGCCAACAAAGCATTAGTCAACTCACAGCTCAACCCTGACTGGTTTATGTTAGGAGTTAGGCAGTACACTGCTACATAAAAGGTCTTTGAGGAGCAACTGCCACAACTAACTTGTAGTGGAGCAGCACACTACTACTCCTGCTGGCTATAGTCCAGTAACAATAGGGCAGTGTTTTTAGGTTCAGCTGCTCAGTTTGATGTAATCAAACAGGTGTCTTAATAAAAATGGAAATTTAAAGTTTAAAAATGGACTTTTCTGAAACATTTAAAAGCTTTGAACTTTCTGTCATTTCAGCTCTGGTTTAAATATCTTGTATCCAGGTGAAACTGAAATTAATAACTTACTTAAGTTGGTTTTAACAGAAGGTAAGAATTATCTTTTAATTATCCATGAACAACTGTTCTACATTTTGTCTCTAAGGAAGCAACTTACATATTATATATTTTTTCCTCATTTCTGTTAGTCAGTGGTATTTTTACTATGTACCTTCACATATGCCAACCCCAGATTTCAACCCGATTGAAAGTAGAAGCCATATTTTATGAATCTTCAAGCTTTATAAATGTCTTCCCATGCCCATTGCTTAGTGTAGCATAACAGACTCTAGATGCTTAATGAATGTGGAAAGACTTCTTGAAATGTTTATACCAGGTATTCTGCACATGTTAACAACCAAATTTTTAAAATTATATTAAATGATAACAATTCACCATGTTAAAGACACTCTGCATTTATAAGCAACATTAACTTATGGAATTAGCACACTTAATGATACATCAAGAGAGCAACTAATGTAAAACAGGATGTGCTGACTTGAAAAAGTGGTTGTGATACTTTTTGCTGCTTTAAATAGCTTTAAGTACCTATGCCTGGTTCCCCTAGGTTGTTAACAGTCTGCTTGTTAAAAAAAAATTTTTTTTAATAGTATCAGTTTTCTAAGAATAATTACCAGGATAGTTTATGGAGCTTCGTTTTGTGTTAGGAGAGAGAAACAGCGGCCTTTCCCAGCTTCGGGATGTGATCTTAACCAATTTAGCCGAACAGCTTCAAAACAACCGGTTTGGCAGTGAGGAGGATGATCATTACAGGTGACATTACCAATTATATTATTTACTGCTGACCTTTTCTTTGTGTTCTTCTCGGTAACTAATTTATATTTAAGTGTGTTTGACCAACTTTGGTCTGCTATTGTATCTAATACAATAACTGGCATGTTCAATCTAAACTATGGATCAAATGAAAGATAATTCCCACAGTTGCTTTCAGAAAAAATAATGGCTTATTTCAGTTTTACCAGTAAAGTGTCTTGGGTCTGGAGTAGAAGGTATTTAGCAGAAATAACAACTGGGACTGACTTAAGGTCATGATCCAAATTGCTGTGAGGGAGGGTTAGAGCTATGTAGCCAGAGCTGATGAGACAAAAAGGTATTGATTTTCTGTTATTTATAAAATACTTGGACTAGATATTGGGCACCATGTTTTTCCCCTTGAAAATTTATTTATTTTTATAAATATTTGTTTATTTATGCATACAAGAACTGGGGTATAGGCCAGAGGTGCGAGGGATGAGAGGAGTCACCAGAGACAGGGCAGGCGAGTGGGAAGCAGAACAGGCTGATCCACTGGAACACTGCTGAGGGGAGCAGTGGATGAGACAGGAGAGATCTGCCATGCCATGTGGGCCCCCTCCTTTACTGCAGTGGCTGCGGATAGCTTCATTGTGCTGAGACTTAACCCCTTGCACCACTCAGGAGGCCCTACCCCTGGAAATTTAACTTAGATAATATACCTAGTTGTTAGTATTGATACTGAGTGAGGTGATTTATTTATAGAACCAATTAGGTTATGTTTTCTACATGTCATCCTTTACCAGTTATATAAGTTTACCTTTTACTAATAAGCATCAGTCTTATTGTTCCTTTTTTTTACATTTTAAAGGCTAAACGATGAACTGTTACACTACATTCTAAAGATTGTTGTACGAGAATCCTGTATCTTAATCACTAAGTGCCAAACTGTCTCTAAGGATGATTTTCAAAAACTCCTTTCAACTGTGCCTGTAAGTAAAAATGTGTTTAATGAAAGCAAAATTATATCATGTTCCTTTTTTCATTTTCATATTGAATTGTATTTATGTACATACACATTTTTCAAAGGTAGACTTAATAAAATTAGTGTGTCCTAGAAATGGAGAACTAGACAAATCCACTTAAAATACCTTCTCCAAAGACTTTATTTCTCCTACTTATATGTCTTGATGCAATAAATTGTTTGACTGAATTTTGATATTTCTGTTTCATTTAAAATAGTGAGGATTTCCTCCTTTTAATTTTTAATTTAGCATTGTGTGCTAAGCTCTCAGTGTTTCTGAGAAACTGATAGGAACCAAAGATTCTGTATTTGTGTGGGTAGTCTTCTCTAATGGAGAGCCATGTGAGGGGTTTGGGGAAAGAAAGCACTATTAAGAGGCAAAAATTCAAGTAAGTATTCTCAGTGACTAGAGAAGATGGTGTAACAAAAGGCAGAAAGTTATGGTAAATGTGTCAGATTATGTACTGAAAGCCATGTGGAAAACGTCATCTAGAAACTAACTTGGTCTGTTTTCTGTACTTTCTCTTTTGCTTCCGCTGTCAAAATCTTTTAAAAACATGAGGATTACGTGATTCCTTCTTTCAATAGGATTTAGATCATTTAAATGCCCTTATTTGTATTAAAGGCTGCGTCTTCCTGCCTGCGCTATCTGATGGCAGTTCAGAACCATCTTCTCAGTAACACTATTTTGATTAAGCCTGATGAAAATGATGACAGTGACAGCTCCTTGCAGGGAGAGACATTGAAGGTACAGGTAAACACCAAGCTTTATTCTAACGATGCTTTCTATCCAGTGTGTGAAGCACAGCTTAATTGGCCAAATTTCTGTGTTTTATGTCAGATTTCACCATGTGACTTATGTTGTTGTGAGAGGTAATGTTAGGTCACTCATTTCATAGATTTATTTTATATCACTGCAGGGTGGTTACCATATTTGTGCCACTCTCTTTATGTGTCATTCATGTGCTCCTGTCAATCTTTTTGTGCCTTTATTTTCATCTTTTTAAAGAATTATAAAATATGGCACTTACAAGTGATCTCACATGCACCTGGTAGCGTTGTGTGTGTGTGTGTGTGTGTTTATACATATGTGTATATGTATATAAAGATAGATAGCTAAATAAATTTGGGTGCATAATATTTCGAACAGTTTTTGCAATTGACTGAGTTACTAGACTTTCTTGATTTAAATAACTATAAAATGTGATAATTTTCTCACAATCCTTATATTGAATAATTTTCTAATTCATTTCATTTTCTATAACTATTTTTAAGTTAGTTTCTGTGTAAACTCAATAACTTGTTCCCACATGCAATTATAGAAATCCAAAGATATTTTTATAGCAGTGGTGGTTATAATTTTGACAGATGCTCAAGGTGGTTGTTTGCATTGCTCTTCAGAATTTCTTCTTTGTGTGAGAATTAGAGATGTCAATAAGAATTTGACTCTTCCTTAAAGTGATGACTAAAACACACTGAAAAAGTAGCCATGATAATTATAACTTTTCTGTGGTTTGCCTGTTTCTCCTTGTGGTATATATACTACATAAACCACATGCCTACTAGCCCCTGTTTATGACTATAGCATTATATAATGTTTTTAATCATTGAACTTGCTGATACCATCTATTCACTTCTTGCCTTAGTTTCCATATCCATAAAAAGGGGTGCTGTATCGCCCATGTATGTTCGCTGTGAGGAGTAGTCTCTGGTACTTGCTGCTCCTGCATTTGCAATCAGTAGATAGGGGCTGATGTCATTCCTAGGATGTGGCCCAGGGCGCATCTAAACCAGTCAGTTCAGAATTATTCATCATCTGCTATTGATAAAAATACCTTAATACCAAAAAGATTCCAGCATATTCCAAAGTGGAAATCACTGTTTCCTATTTCACAGGCTAAATTTGACAAATTCTTAGTTAATTTGGGGAAGGAAGACTTATAGTAAAGGCTTGGTTGTCTAGTATTTCTGGGAAAAATTGAAAATGCAGATTAAACCTCAAGTATTAGTTTGGATGTATGTTTAGTAATTGAAAATGATTGTAAAGTAAACATTTCTATGATCTTAGCCAGTGTTGTTAAACACATGGTGTGTTTGTACTCTGTTGTTTTTCATGGTTATTAGCCTTTAGTGCCTGCTACTTTAATTGAAGTTTTTAACTTCAGTTTTTCAAGTGTTTTCAGGTGTATTGCCTTCAAGACAGTTAGTAGAAAGGTCACTTGTACTGTTTCAGAATGTTGTGTTTTTGTCTCATTTTACTCACCATCTATACATGCGCCTTTTACTGTTCTGTTTTTCTCTTTAGCTATCCTCATACCACCCAAGACAGTCTCCACCTGGACAGTTTCTGGGCTGGCCATCGGGAGCGCTCTTGTGCTGGAGGGGATGGGAGAAATGCCTTTTCTCCTAGGGACTCGGTGTGCTCCCGGTGAAATACTGCGTATTTCTGTCAGCACGCCAGACCTTAGCCTCCCTAATCAAATACTACTTGCCATCCTAGCAGAATTTACTGCTTCGGGCTTATTCTGGCCACCTCATTATTTTAATTTGAGATACACCATTAAATACATTATGTTGTCATTGTGAGTGTGTATTCATCACACAACTTAAAAATAATATTGTGGTATTTTTCTACCTAGGAGCTTAAGGTCAGTATTTTGGCTCTGGCCACCCAAATCCTGACTGGATGTGATGAAGTATTGGAAATGCTACAGCAGGTCACAACTGCCCTCATAAATAGTGAAATAGCTGACCATGAGCAGAGGTGAGGAAGTAGGTTGTGAACATGACCTTCCTTTAAAATTTGCTGATGAAGTTGAAATCTTTTAGAACATCAAATGTCCATTTAATAAGAGGGATTTTTGTGGGGCTAGGTTGAAACAAAGTTTTCAAAACCAAGGGCAATCCAACTCAAGGGCAATTGGAACTTCTAAATGAGAATTAATAGCTGTGGTCTAAGAGTACAGGGTAACAGATAGCCTTGTTTTGACATCTACGTCTTCTAGCAGCGTCACTCCCAAACTTCAGTTATGCAGCTCAGTGCCTACTTTAGGTAGGCAGTGATAGTCTAGGGAATGAGTGATACAGATAATCAACTGCTGTGCAAAAGATGACTCTGGCATGATAGCTCAAGCTTTTCCCTTAATTTTCCCAAATACAGCAGTGACCTATATAGAGGGTAAATTTCTCTTTTTCAGTAGTAAAACTCTTCAGTCCTCATTAAAGTTTCTGCTGTGGTCTGCTGTTAGAGATCAGATATGTGCAGTGTTTACCGATGATTTTAGTGTTAGAGATGCTGACCTGAAACCACCCTGTAGTGTATTCTCTCCACTTACCTGCCTGTCCCTGTGTCACTGTTTCTTACTCCCACAAAGTAGGTGGTGGGAAGCTTGGAAGAGAGAACAGTATAATCCAAATTGGCGTTGTATTGGGACTTATTAAGACATGTAGGGCCGCACAGTTAGCACATAGAACAGATTTGCCCCATGGAAGGTAGAAGCGGGAGACATGAGGTGTGTATCTTGTTCAACCTCAGTACCCTAAGTAGCGTAAGGGGTTTATATAACCTACATCTTTCTTGGAGAGAGTCCCATATCTTGATTCTATTAGCAGCGCATTAAGACATTAAGAATGTGATTTTAAAGACAAAATAGGACAAAAAAATTTCAGAAAGGAATGTAATTTCAGGTAATCGTTTTGCAGTGTATACATATATAACAAATCATTGTTATAGACCTTAAATGACGCAATGTTACATTTCAGTCATATCTCAATAAAACTGGGGGAAATACGACTTTAAAGACAATTTAAAAACTGCCTGCTTCTGTAAAGGCCTGCCTGTGTACACACAAGCCAATTTCTCCAAGCTGCAAGTAGGTATCACTGCTATGGGCAGGTGGGCAGTGCTATAGCTGGTCACTCTCTCCCACTCTGAGACTAGGTGTGGAAGAGCCACCTGGAGTTCCAAAACCAAGAGAACTTTCCAAGTGTAGCTACCCATAGTAACTGTTTGCATTTTAGAACCCATTTGTAAAGATTCTGTGAAGTGTACCTTATAACCTTTTGGGCAAAATCAAAGGTTAAGGGTGAAATCCTTTCCTCATTTTGTTCTCTCCCTCAGTGGTAGAAGTGGGAAATCTGTGGACTGAATTGTAACTATAAGTATAAACAATGTAAGAGAATTGTTAGGTAAAAATGATGTTATTTGTTTCTCAAGTCAGAAGGCAAGAGAAAAATATCGGATGGCTTCACTATTAGGAGGAATATGAAAGAACAACAACAACAATAAAGAATAAGCTCAAGGAATTGGG
>JAGFMF010012286.1:165304-209368 GCA_019455555.1 Galemys pyrenaicus | reverse complement strand
GAGGGTGCACAAGGTACTGAGGTGATGGTGCACGGGTGAAATGGTGGTGGGTACTCCCTGGGGACTACAAATGATGTCAAATATAACTAATAATAATAATAAAAAGATGATGTTATTTGTTTCTTCACAACTGGGAATTACTTAGTGTATTTTCTTGACCTTTTTATAGGTTAAAAGGCTTGGAACAAGTTACTAAGGCGACTATGCTCGGTCACCTTCTTCCAGTGTTACTGACCTCCCTGATGCACCCAAATCTACAGACTCTGACCATGGCTGATGCCCTAATGCCTCAGCTAGTGCAGCTGGTGCTCTACACCAGTCAGGTGGGATCTCTGTTATGCCAAAGGGCTCCTCAGCCAACTCACTTCACCTTGCAGCTGTGCACACACTGAAGGGAGAATAAATTTAAGGAAAATAACAGTGGAATAGAGAGAATCATCGTATCATTAAAATAAGTTAGAATATTAAAGAAAAACATTTTGTTCATTTAAATTTCTCACTGTGGCCTTCTGGCAAGTGTTAATTATGAGTCACCTGCAAAAATGCTAATCGACAGTGCTACTGAGATCGTGTCACTATGTTCAGTCTCCTGAGACTTTAAAGGCTGGCTATTGGTAACTAATATAAATGATATATTCCACTCCAGTGTTAAATAAGATGATGTTAAGTGGTCTAAGTTGCAAAGTATTTCTAATGAAGGAGGATAGGCTAGGGTTGTTAAACAACAACAAAACAATGTGAGAATTCTAAATTTGATTGTAATACCATAAAGTAGCTGATAATAAGCTGATAATAAGACTTGCTGATGGTTTTCTGTTTCAGACGGCTTTGCTGCTTAAAACCCAGTGTCCAGTTTTTGCTGAGGTGGGCTGTTCTCCATGTGGTACATCAGACCAGAAGGGCAGGTTCTTTCCTGATGAGAGGTGAGGGATGCTGCTTCCCTGCCAGAACCTTTCTTGTTTTCTTCTGTTAAAAGCCTAGTACTCCTTTTTCAACAGTGATTTTTAGCAAGGATTTTCTAACTGGGAAAAGAAAGAGACCTCAGGGACAAAATTTCAGAGATAATTTTGAATTGTTTTGTAGATATGAAAGCACAGATTGAAATAAATTTCCCCATGGATCAAGAGATAAGTTGAAAATTGACAAATTCTCACAGCTAATGTTGGAGATATAAAATATTACAACTTTAACAAGTAATGTGATAGTTTTTTAAAAAAATTAACAGAAACATATGACATAGCTGTTCCTCTTGTAGGTATTTGTGCAAGGGAAAAGAAGGCATAGGTTCTTCTAAAGACTTTCCTGTGAAGACTTACAACAGTGTTAGTTAGAATGGTCCGAAACAAGAAACAACCCCAATGTCTATCACAGGTGAATAGCTAAAACAAGCTGTGATTTAACTATGCAGTGGACTCCCACTCAGCAATAAAGTGGAATGCACAGTGGATATATGCAACAAATGTATAAATTTCAGAGTACTTGCTAAGTAAAAGAAATAGTCTTCCTCAAAAGTATATACTGTGTGATTTCATTTCTATAAAACTCTGGAAAAGACAAACTAATGACAGAAAGCAAAAAAGTGACTTCATAGATCACTAAGAGGAAGGAGGAAACTTCTTGAGTGTATATTTATAGCCAAACCTAACAAGTTGTGCACTTTAAATTTGTGCAATTTTATTATGTGTCAGTTACATCTCATTAAAGCTGTCTTTAAAAACATTGATCAGAGGGCTCTCTTTGCCCCTCCCAGGTACCATCTACCTGGAAGTCTTTATTCTTTACCCTTTTTTCCTAAATAAACTTTTCTTTAATTTCCAAGAAAAAAAATTGATCAGAAAGAAAGGATTTTGAGTTTCTCTAGAGCAGTAGGTTATTCCATTACACGTTGTGCAGTGATGAAAATTTGCATCTTCACTCTCCAGTATTGTTGGTAATATCACTTGCTGTTATTGAGCACTTAGGATGAGACTAATGTGACCAAGGAACAGAATTCTATATTTTCTTTAGTTTAGATTTGATTTATTTTTAATATTTTAAAAAAGATTTATTTATGCATACAAGAGCTGGGGTACAGGCCAGAGGTATGCGAGATGAGACAGAGTGTGGAGCAGCAGGTGAGGCAGGAGAGGTCTGCTTCCCCGTGTGGTCCCCTCCTAGCTGGGGATTGAACTGGTACTTCAGTGGCTGCAGATGCTTCATAGTGTGATGCTTAACCCCTTGCCCCAACAGGGAGGCCCTAGTTTAGATTTGATTTAAATGGCCACGTTTGACTAAGTAGCTGCCATATTGGAAAGTACAGAACTGAAAGAGAGTAAGAGAATTCTGTAACAGCCTAATTTAGGTTATAGGAATAGATATTCCACAACCTTGGGCTGTGAAGACCTTGAGGCTTCAATTAAAGTAGATAAGAGGGCATTTGAAGACTCCTTTCTTGAGTAAAAATGATGATTAAAAGTAGTCAAGTGAACTTTTAGAGTGATTGACATTTAGATAGCCACAGAAGGAACCTTATAGGACATTAAGTCTGTGAGATTTGGAAAATGTCCAATTAAAAGATCCTTTTTAGTACTTCTCTCTCTCTCTCCCCAAATCACTTTAAACAAGAGTTAGTGAGATCCTTTCCTGAGTATGAATTGGACTGCCCCTTGGAAAGGAATATTTTCTTTTTGTATTTTACAGTGTATACATTTTTCTGCTAAGCTAAATCACTTTCTCTTTGTCTGGTTTTAGAATGCTGGAAGAGAAGGAAGAGCCAGGCTTTCTCACTGGTTTAAAGATTCCTGCTCCATGGGCAGCTGGGAAGACTGTGGAAACAGTTCACCCTGTCAGAGATAACTATAAGTTTAAAGAAACTGTCCACATCCCAGGAGCTCGCTGCCTGTACCTTAGATTTGACAGCAGATGCTCTTCACAGTATGACTATGACAAAGTAAGCAAGAAATGATTTAGTTTGTTCATCTCTAGTGAGCTGACTTCTTAGATGCTTCTTATTTTTCTTTGCTGTTGGTCACCATTCTTGATTTATTTCTGTCTGCAGATTTCTCTTAGGAAAACTTTCCTAAGAAAATGTCTTGAAGGGTAGTGCTTGGGGATTAGAGTAGGCACTCTGCGGAAAAGAACTGCTGTTTTAATGACATATTGAAAATGGACTTCTTAAACTTTAAAAAGTTTAGATCTGAATCAAAAATTTCCTTTCTGCTGACCTCCTGCTTTCCCTCTATGCTTGGAGTTCCTGTAGATATGTGATGTTCCCTTTATCAGAAAGGTCTCACTGCCTAATTCTTGAGGTTTCTCATGTATTTTTTGAGGAGCAAGCAGCCATTTAGAAAAATTGCAGATTTATAAAGATCTGTGCTTATATTTATTTAAATTATTTATTCTTCTTTGCCATTACCTCAGGGTCCACATTGATTTTTGAGGAAAAGTAGTTTCCAAACTGGTGACTTAATAATTATAAGTAAAAGGCAGCATTTTAAGGATTGAAGTATTTTCTTCTATTTAGAATTGTTGAATTGTAAACCATCACATTGAACTTAGGAGGAAAGGCTAATGAAATTGTGATATATAACATATAAAAGAACAAATGAGGGATTATCTAGTAACTCTGCACTTAAAACATGGGACTATTTTTATGTTGCATGTCAGCTACCTGTTGTTTCTCCTTTGTGAATTGTGTAAGGGCTGATGGTTCTTAAATCCCCTCAGGGAAGATTTTTTTGGTTAAAAGAAGAGAATTTCTTAACAGAATATACCATAAGACAGACACATTACTGGGCAAGCTCTAGAATCCTCTTACCCATTATCTCTGAGCATAATGAAGTGTTCCAGATGGACAGAGGGGTTTAAGATTTGTGGCTAAAACTCATCTTACTTGAAAGTGAAAGAATTTCAAAACTTTATCTCCTGGCATCAGTCTCCTCCCCTTCATAGCCGTTGTCACTAGCTACCCCCATTTCCTAGATTCAAAGGCTAGGGCCATTCAGTGGACGAGGTGGACATTTTTGTTGGTGTCATTTGTTTCTTCTTTAAAAGACAGTAATTTACATCTTCTGCAGGCTGCCTGTAGTAGTCTTAAATGTTAAAGGTGGAGCACAGAGACTCACTACCTGGTTAAAAGTTACATCTACTTTTCCAGTGGTGTCTGGCTGGTTTCAGCAAAGGTTCCAAAATGGAACTTTTGGGGGAAAAAAGTCACAAAATAATAAGTGTCCAGGGTTGACAGTGCAGCGTTTAGGTCTGAACTGAGCTCTTGGGCAGTAAGGCCATCAGAGTGCATGTTAGAAGATAGGATTTGATATTTCCTAGGAATGTCTTCGAATGTAAATGTCCTGGACATTAGAAAGTTAGTTAACTGGATATAAACGAATAGCCTTTATTGAAGAGAAAGATTGATACATGAAACTGACCCAAGAAACAGCAGCCTTCTTTCTGGCCCAACTTGGTGCCACTTTCTTTTTATACCATTAAGCTAAGAATAAATGGCTTATTTTCTATTTGTTGCTTTTTTTTTTTTTAAATCCCCATTCACTGGGTTTTGGGTGTTTTGGGAGGTGCTTTTATTTTTGTTGTTGTGTTAGATATAAAAGTTCCATCTATTTTGCTCACTTTATTAATTTTTGGAAGAGAGTAATGGGGCAGACTTTACCTGTTTATTAATGAGTTATAGGTCATTAATTAGAATTAAAATACCTATTAAAAATACATGTGTCATAACTAAATGTAGCTATTATAACTGTGAGGTGCCTAAGCCAATTATATTATAATTTAAAAAGTAGCCTTTAATTTCAATCATTGTCATTACTCTTTGGCTGCCCTATAAATCCCAATGTCCCAATGGCTGATTGCATCCAAAATCAGTTTTGAATCAGTTGTACTTTGAATCAGTTGTACTTATAAAAAAATCAGGAATTTTTAGTTATTTTATGACCCCAGTGCCTGGTTATAAATGTATTTATAAACAAATATTTTTTGCAGCCTTTTTATTTGTAGATGTTGTTTTTGTTTTTCTTTTACAGTCTAACAGTATATTTTCTGTTTTGAAGTTGGTGATATATGCGGGGCCTAACACAAACAGTAGGAAGGTTGCTGAATATGGAGGCAATACACTGGGATATGGCAGCCGTAGTGTCTTAGGAACTGGTTGGCCGAAAGACTTGGTGAAGGTATGGTATCCAGTCATAATCACTTCCTAGAAAAGAAAATGAACTCACATTCCTCAAGTATTAAATATAACTCCCGCAAAAATTTGCTGAGGGGGCCTTTGTTGAGGTGGGGCTGTCTTGCCAGACCTGTAAACTCACTACTCCATTCAGAATGACCTGTCACCTGCTGGGCAATAGAGCTCTGTCCAACCCAGAACTCCATGGACTACTCCATAGGTTATTCCATGGACTAAAATGGTTACAGCATTCTCTGCCCTTTCCATTAAAAGGACTGCTAGGTCTTTCTGCTTACTTCTTCTCTGGACTGGAACCAAAGGGCCATTACTATTCAAAAAACAAACAAGCAAGCAAAAAAAAGAAAGATTCAACAATGTTTTCAAAAAAATTGGGGCCTTTGGATTAAAGATACTGATTCATTCTCAACCTGGTGAGATTTGAGCCATGTTTTGTAATCTGGACTCTTGAGCTACATACCTACCTAGAATAGAAATATGGACTGACATGCCCATGAAAACCTGAAAACTTTACGCAGAGTCTGTTCCAAGAGTTTTTACCTCACATTTGTACCCCCTTTAATTCAGCCATCAACTCCAAGTTCCCTCTACTGGTCAGGTTAGGATGCATCTGAATTCTGATGAGTACAGCAGTTCTGATTGTCCTTGGATTTCCTGTCTTTTGCTTCTAACTCATGGTGTTGGTTTTACAATATAGAACAAAGTTTTCCAGCTCTCTCTCCATGTCCTTGAAGAATATTGACCTGTTGCCTGCCTTATTGGTACAAGTGAGATGGTGAAGTGGAGAGGGACAGGACAGAAAGAATAGATATCTGTGGAAGGTATTAAAGTCATGCTCAAGGTTTAATTAGACTTTCCTCTGATCCTGCTATTGGGCAATTGTGGCCTATTTCACAGATGCTTTGTCCCAAAAGCTACCTGATCAGGAGAGACACCTTAAAGGTTGATGTCTAAGTGAGAGGGAATGGAATTTGAATCAGTAAAGCAAATGAGAAAAGGAGTGAAATATTGCTGTGGTCCTTTAGGAAGTAAATCTCTGAAATTGATTGCTCTCTTGAAAATTGTGTCATGTTTTTAATGTACATTTCCCTCCCCCCCCCCTTAAATTTTAAGGTGGAAGGAGATACAGTCACCTTCTCCTTTGAAATGAGAAGTGGCCGTGAACACAACACTCCTGATAAAGCTATGTGGGGCTTTGCTTGCACAGTTCGCGCTCAGGTACTTGAATCTAACCACTGCTCTGGGCATAATGTCCTTTCTCTTTTGTGCCTTGGTTACATACATCATATTTGCCTTAGAAATGGGGCAAAATATGAGCTACTGTTTCATCCATTTCTTCCATTTGGCAATTGTAGTGTACCAGTAGAAAGTAGTAATTTTATGGAATAAAACTAGCTATAACCTAAAATCAGTTTAGCAGCATGAAAAGAATCCATTTCTTTGGGCTTTCCGTCTTTGAAGACTGGCAAGGTGATCCACCTCCAGAATCTTTTCACAGGCAAAGAAGACATTTTTTTTAAAGATTTATTTATTTATACATACAAGAGCTGGGGTACAGGCCAGAGTAGCGGGAGGTGAGAGGATTCACCAGAGACAGAGCGGGGAGCAGAACAGGCAGATGGACTGAAATACACTGCTGAGGGGAGCAGTGGGCGAGGCAGGAGAGGTCTGCTGCACCATGTGGGTCACCTCCCTGGCTGGGGGATCGAACTCACGCTGCTGTGCGCGTGTGCTTCACAGTGCTGCTGTGCCTCCAGGGAGGCCCCACAGCAAAGAAAACTTGAACATAATAGAAATAAACACTTGGATTCTGGGTTTTAAGAGTAGTAGAATTGCTGTTTTCACTCTATTCCCAAATGCTGTTCTTTCTAGTCTGAATCTCTCTCTGCTTAATTATTCATGTTATGCTCTGTATATAGGTTTAATCTACTATGCCAAATAGCTACTTTCCCCCAGGAATCTATGTAAATAATTCTTTTTCCACTCTGGAAAAATAAAAGAGAAAGAGTAGTAGGAGTTGTGCTAACCCCTTCAGTCGCCTCATTTGTAAATGTATTTTAGACTTGAAGTTTAAGCAAGCTAAGACTTTCTATGGGAGAATTATTCTAGAATGTAAGCTCCATGAGGGCAGGGACCTTTGTTTTATTCTCTGCTCTATCTCAGACACCTAGAACAATGGCTGGTACACAGTAGGCACTCAATAAATATTTGTTGAATGAATTCAGTGTAATCATTTGGCATCTTGGTTCATAGATGGAGATGACAAAGCAAAACAGTAATTTAAACCTAAATAGGCACAGCAGATAGGTAGCTATCCAAAGAATCTGAGCTGCTTGCATGTGATTCATGCTGTTTCTAATATGGAGTCTCATTGGCTCTTCTCTCTCCAGAGTTGTGTTAAGACTTCACTCTGTGGTCATTCCCGTGCCACCATCTATCTATCTCATGGTGTTGGGTGCCGTCCCTGTTTCCCATAGCAATGGTACTGGATGCTGCTCTGTGAACCCCAGTACAGTGTGATGAGGTACAGGCCAAGCGCTGGGCCCGTGCACACTGACCAGTGTGGTTTACCCTGTCTGCATTGTAGGAGTCTTCGGAGGATGTCTCGGGAGGCTTACCCTTTCTGGTAGACCTGGCTTTAGGTCTGTCTGTGTTAGCTTGTTCCATGTTAAGAATCCTGTACAATGGACCAGAAATTACCAAAGAAGAAGAAGCCTGTCAGGAGCTATTGCGTTCTAAACTTTTACAAAGGTAACAAAAAGGCTCTAATTGGGCTAGTTTTGTTCACAAAGGAAAAGGACTTTATGTGAAAAACTACTTTTAGTACATTTCCGGCTGATTGTGCTTGCTGCTTGACATTCCCAAAGGTGTCATTGTGTTTAAGAAATAAGATGAAAATTACACCAAAGCGCCTCTGGCCCTTACTTTACTAAGTTCGAAATTGCAGCCTCAAACTACGTAAGCTTTTCTCCAGTCCAGATACTGTATAATTAAATTAAAGGATCCCCAAAAGGATGGGTAGATGTTCAGTAAAGTAAACAGCAAAATGTTTCTTGTCGAATCTAGGTGGGTATGCATGGGCACAAGCCCTGCAATTCTTTCTAATTTTCTATGCATTTAAAGATTTTTCATAATGAAATGTTAGGGAGGAGGTAGATTCTCAAATATGTGGTTTAGTATGTTTATTCTCTGCCTCTGGAGCTTTGGTGAATACTTAACACATAACATTATGCCTTATATGTTTGACATATCTGCACACCTTAATAACTTTCCAGGTAGAAGAGGAAGTGAAGAACTTCTTTTCTGTCCACATAGGTGCCAGTGGCAGGTGGAAGCCAATGGTGTGATCTCCCCTGCCCTTACTCCGAGCCCATCCCCACTGCCTCTGACCATTGAGGAAGACAGAGAATTCACCTATCCCTCTGATGTCCTGGTGCCTCCCGTCGGAAACTACTTTGACCTGCCTCGGATCAGGCTGCCTCCGGGAATCATGATCAAGCTCAGGGAAATTTCTGGGCGTGCTAGACCTCAGTTTAGACCAAGTATTAAGTATGTTGCTGTGTAGAATTTTACTTTTCCCCAATGAAAAAATAATGTTTTAACAGTTGAAGTGAGTTTATTTCCAGCAGATAACCTCTAATTTTACATTTTTTCTCCTGAATGTTAGTTAACCCAGTGCTCCCATCCATACTCCCCATGGTTCCAGAGTATGGGCCTCCAATCAGTAGCATCACCTACAACCTTGTTAGATTTTGGGTCTGTTTCCTACTTACTGACTCAGAACCTCTGAGGCTGAGGTCCAGTCCTGTGCTTTTTGATGACTTTTCCTAATGGTTCTGATGCACGCTGAAGTTTGACAGATTCTAGGTTCTTCTGGGTTGTTTGACCTTTTGCAGAGTCTAGTATTTCTTTGTGATTCCTAAAGAGCTGTTGATTAAAGTCTGTTGTGCAGGCTTCTGTTCTGCCTTCTGAGATCAGATTGGCTATTTTTCAGAGAGAAAATGTCAAAGAAAAAATACGGAAGCACCATTGTTTTCAGCTTAACAATTCAAACGCACTGAACACCACACACCATAATACTGTATACATGGGCAGGTGAATGGTGCTGGAGATCTTTTTTTAGCATTAGACCTCCTCCAGCTCTAGTATGACTAGCTCAGAATATACAAATCTTAGAAGATGGGGTCTCTTTAATTTTGATTTCAGCTTCATCAACTAATGTCACTTTTATCAATTAATAAATTATTGCCAACTTCATAGAAAACCAGCATAATGATCATACCTCCTTATGGTAATAAAAAGGGTGTAGTGAGTATTTAACATGTTTAAATCAAAATCTACATTGTGCAACCTATAAAGTCCAGTATTGGTAAGTCAAGAGCATGACATATACCTGACTGATTTCTATTGTAATCACAGAGAAGTAATTCAGCCAGATGTGATGGAGGAAATGGTGGTATCATGTGTTATTAAGCACTTGAACTTGGTTGATGCACTGCAGTCGCTAATAAACTTCCAATATCAAGAAGAACATGCTGAGGAATATGATTTACTCTGTAAAATTATGGGCGAGACCTTTAAGAAGCTCAATGCCATGGAAAGACAGCTGCAGGTAGGTGAAAGCTAATGTGTTTAGATTTCCTTCCTTGGACATTATTTCCTTCCCAGAAATTTAATGAAGTTTAAAATGTGACCGAAATTTTTTTAAAATAGAATTATGATTAAAGTTTCCAAATTTTCAGATTGCACCTTTTTTCAGGTTGTGTCTATTTATGTGTTGCTTTATTTTCATGTATTTGCTAGAGTGTTGCAGAATTGGAACAGAAATGGCAAAGTGAGGTTGATGATGCTATGCAGGGGAAGCTGGAGAACAACATGCCTTTCTTCTACGATTACCATTTTAATGAGGTGAGCAATGTTTGTAACTTCTCACTGCATTGGTGCATAGAGAATAAAGGTATTTACTGTGTGTAGAGGTAAAATAATGTCTCTTCGCAAAATGTGCACACCCCACAATGTGCCCATTGGTTAAATAAAATGGATTAGATCAACAGGTCAAGTAATACGAATAATAAATGCTGTTTATTTTAATTGATTCATAGTCTAATAAAGAAGTTATAATCATCAAATTTTGCTTCAAGTCTTAAAAAGAAAAAAAGGCCAAATTCTAAACACTAAGAGAACCCAAGAAAGTGCTATTTTAAAATCACCGAAGTATTTTAGTCAAACTATTACATGTACTTTTGGCATAGAAATATGGACTAAAGGTGGTGTTTTTTTCCCCTGAAATTTTTGTCCCAACATAGGTACAGTAAAACTAGTTTTTTTCAATTCCTGCATACCATCTTTTCTTGATTTTTCCTTCTTTAGAACAAAATGAAAGAACTAGAACTTTTATGTTCAATGAAGGAAGTCTCCTTTGATGGAAATGATCTTGAGAACATGGTCCTATCACTGAGGTTGGTGATGTCATAACTGTGTAAAACTCGTTTGTCACCCAGACGCTCAAAAGTGTTAAGATCTAATCTCATAACAGATTTTTTAAAATATTGTGCATTCTTTAAATATTTTAGAGTGGAACATATATAAAATTATTGATTTTTAATGTTGAAAAGTTAGCATAGGCATTTGAAACTAAGCAAAAGGAACTGAAATTGGCCAAGTTTACAGAACACTAACTTCAGATGGGGGAAAGGGAAATGTGAGTAGTATTTATCAGGTTACTTTTGTTTAGTTTCTGTGTTCTCATTTCCTTTGTAATTAAAAAAACCTTGTTTTTGGTAAACTGGAGACAGACTAAATGCACATCAGCTTTCCTTTATAGAGAGAAGTTCCTACAAGAAGTGAATTCTCTGATTCAGAAACCCTCACATCCACTGGCTAAAACCAAGACATTAGTGAAGAGTTTAATGAACCGAGCTGAGCTGTTGCTGCATGTCACCATCGCTGCCCAGTCTGGCCTCACCAGAAGCATCTCGGGGACACCGGCAGAAACGCCAGGTACTGCTGAAAGAAAGCCAGCCCCCCCAGGTCTGCACTAGTCTGTTAGTAATATGTGTACCAACTATTTAAAAGAGAAATCACTGTGTACTCCCTAGAAATGGGGCAGAAAGGCAATTTCAACATACTTTATTTTGCCTTTTACTTTTTCTAGCCAAGAAATGCTATTCATTGACTTCTTGTTTGTGAGTCAGTTGAGCCTCAGGGTGCCTCCTTCCTGCTTCTTCACTTTTCTCAGGAGCATCTAAGGAGCTCAATGGCATACGTTTTTATAATCCCAGTGCCTCTTATTTTTAGTTTGTGGTTTGCCATTTTCATACATAATTAGATGTCAGTGTTGTGAATCTTGTAATACATAGTGTTTTCCTCTTGGAACTAAATTTACATTTCATTCTTACTGTGTGGAATCTTGTAGCATGAATTTCTGCTAGTAGTATTTTTCCTGGTTACATGTTTATTGTGATGCTAAAAATAGATTTCAGGAAAATCAAGGATTATCCTTATTTGATCTGAATCCACACTACTGGGAATAGCCCATAAATGCTACTTCTCATCCTTGGAGGACAAGTTGAATAAAAATGTTCTTTGATGAAAGACCCCATGTTCTCTGGCCCCTTTGCCCAGTGGACGCCATTGGGCCACAGAACTTGTTTTCATCCCAGCTCATCACCTGGAGCTCCTCTACCTTGGAGGAGAAGTCTAGGATGACTCCTGAGTTTCTGGCCCTCATGATAGGGAAAGAACCCTGAGAGGTGTGCTCAGTATGTGTATGGTCACTTGCTACGAGGATTTGCTACACCACACCCTGGCCTCATTGGCCCTTGCTTAAGTGAAGGGCCCATGTAAAGAATTAACTACTCTCGTGCCTCCCTGGTGGCGCAGTGGGTTGAGCAACACACTATGAGGCAAACCATGGCCACTGCAGCATGAGTTCGATCCCTGCCGCTGAGGAGGGTCCCCACATGGCGCAGCAGACCTCTCCTGCCCCACCCATGCTCTCTGCAGCAGTGTGTTTTGGTCCGTCTGCCTGTTCTGCTCCCCACTCTATCTGGTGAATCCTCTCACCGCCCTGGACTCTGGCCTATACCCCAGCTCTTGTATGTATGGATAAATAAATCTTTAAAAAAAAAAGAATTAACCACTCTCCAAAAGATCCCTTGCTACCTGAGACAACAAACCAATTGTTTCCTGGGAGATAACGTTTTCCAAAATTATATACTTTTTAGATTAAAACTGACCATTCGATAGATTCAAATAACTTCTCCCTTCATTTTTTTTTTTAAGTTGTTCTTTACATGTAGTTTTTTCCATTAAGGTTTTTTTTGTTGTTGTTTTTAATAAAATAACTCCATCCCTGCATAGGGTTGGTCAGATGCCAGACTGAGTGAGATAGACATTCAGATTGACTCTGATTACAACAGTGGTGTCACCAAACAGCAATAAATCAGCTAAATAAACCAAGGATTAAAGAGGGACTAAGACTAGTTCTGAAAAAACTGAGTCTGGATTTATTTGAATTAAGGAATTTTTCTTCCAGAAATTTCTCTTCGTCTTCTTTTGCTTTTCGGAATGCTTACATTGATAGTTTTTGAAATTAAATGAATTTTTCAGCCTTTCTTTGGAGCTCAGTTTTAGTTTTTCAAGCTAAAGTTTATCAGGTTAAAAAAAAGGTTGTCTAAAAGCCATCACTATATTGCTAGCTGGAGTGTGATGGCTGAGCTCTCAACCCAGCAGCAGCACTTAGGCTGCCCTGTGTCTTATGTTCCATTAGCGGTTGCTACCACACTTACACACTGATCACCAGAAACTAACCTGTTTATTTTTTCTGTTCCAGCTTGCAAGTCAGCTTCCGAAACCAAGGTGATATCTCATGCTGTGCGCCAGCCTGTTTTCCTCCGCAGCATGTCGGCTCCTTCTGACCTGGAAATGATTGGTAACGAAGATTTGGAGTTTACTAGAGCAAATCAGAGGTTAGTGATAAATGACCAAGGTTGGATTCCCATGTGCAGCTGGATGAGTGCATTCATCAAAACACAAAGTGAGTTTCTGGTTTTGCAGATCTGACCCCATTTTCTTTTCTCTATAGGCGGCGCCATGTGACCAGCCACCGCAGCAGCTCCTTTACACTCCTGCAGTCTTTGGCCATTGAGGACAGCCGGGACAAGCCCACCTACAGTGTCTTGCTGGGACAACTGTTTGCTTTCATCGGCACCAACCCCGACCAAGCAGTACGTCACATTCTGCTGACTGCAGATGAATAGCACTTAGTGGCGCCAGGGGTCCTGTTGACAGTGGGCAGGAATCAGGTGTTCTTTCTCATGCATTTCAGGTGTCCAGTAGCAGCTTTCTTCTGGCTGCACAGACAAGGTGGCGACGGGGCAACACTCGAAAGCAGGCCCTTGTGCACATGCGGGAATTGCTGACGGCAGCTGTGCGAGTTGGGGGTGTGACACATCTTGTGGGTCCAGTGACTATGGTCCTTCAGGGAGGACCCAGGTCAGTTGTTCTATAAACTTACACCGCCCTGTCTAGAAGGGGCAAAAACATCCAAACACTAACCTTGGGCTCAAAATATAGACCATCATATTTGCTGACATTTTCCCCTAAAATGTTATATTTTTATTTTTATAAAAATGGAACATGATTTTACAAAAAAGAATTAGTGTATTTAAAAGTAAAAGTCACTTTACTCACCATTCCCTCTAAAAGCTGTCAAGCCCTTTGTCAGAACTCTGGTTCATGGCCCACACTAGTTATCTGCCCACTTACCCATAGAGGTGCCTACAAGGCATGGTGGCCTAATGATTGCTACAGCAACTTCCAGAAAATATCTGCCAACACTGGCATCATTATTCCTTTACCCTTGGTTATTAATGTCACATGTGATAGTCAAACATTTGAAAAAGTACAGAAAATTCTGAAGTATAAACTAAATATCATAAATATAAGATATTTATCAAATATAAAATAAATATCACCTGTATATCCTGCATCTAAAGATAATACCTTGTTAACATTTTAGTGCCTTCTTCTGTCCTTAGGTAACTCCTAGAATGTTTTCAGTGGTTATATCGCAGGCCATCATATCCCTGAACCTTTTTTAAGCCAATTCCCTACTTTAGATTTGTTTCATATGCTTTATTTTTACTATTATAAGTGATACTATATTGCTTATCTTTATAGAGAAATCCTGATAGTTCCAGTTTCTGGCCAGTATTAACTACAGTAGTCTCTACTCCATGTTGTGTCTTTACATTGGTTATTCATACTCAGCTAAAAATTAAGAGTGTGAACTTGGAAAAAGACTTAGTCAATCTATTTTAGCCTTGGTTTTCTCATTAGTACAATTGCATTTACAGTGTGCAGCACTGCAGGAGATAGTGTAGAGGTATCTCAAACAAATGATTTTATTATTAAATAAGTCAGGGGAAATGTTGGGTGCTGTCGTCTTGGTCATAGAGCTGCTGTGGACTTTAACCTCATTAAATGCTCTGAGTCCTCTTGTGGAAGGGAAACCTGCTTAACTTGACCTTGAGTACCCTGATTTTTCATAATAGTGGGCCGCTGTCTTTGAGGCACACTTAGAAATTCTGCCCATCATTTTTCTGTGGCCCTGCAGCATGGGAAACAGTGAACTAGATCATCTCCAAGTTCTGGATTCACCAAGACACTCGGGTTTTCTCAAAAGAACTCTCCTGCTCTCATGTTCACTGTCACTGTTCCTGACGGGGTTCAGGAATCCTGAGCTTTGGTTCTGTTTCATAGAATTGAAGAGCTAACCTGTGGTGGGATGGTCGAGCAGGTCCAGGAAGCCTTTGGCGAGACCATGACCTCTGTTGTGTCCTTGTGCGCTCGTTACCCTATTGCGTGTGCAAACAGCATCGGACTCCTGTGTACCATACCTTACACCAGGTGAACAAGGGGATGCCTTTTATTGTGTGTAACACAATAGTGTAGTCAATTACAGATTTTTAAAAAAATTTATGCATACAAGAGCTGGGGTACAGGCCAGAGGTGTGTAGGGGGGGTGAGAGGATTCACCAGAGAGAGAGTGGGGAACAGAACAGGCAGATCGACCAAAACACACTACTGAGGGGAGCAGCAGGCGCGGCGGGAGAGGTCTGTTGCGCCACATGGGTCCCCTCCTGGGCCGGCGGCAGGGATCAAACTCGTGCTGCAGTGGCTGTGGTTTGCTTCATAGTGTATTGCTTAACCACTGTGCCACCAGGGAGACCCTCAATTACAGATTTAATACACAATTTTTCATTAAAAAATTGGATTTCTTGTTTTGATTATTCAGTGACACTATCATGCTAATTAAACATGCTTGCCTCTCAAAAAGGCACCTAAAGTTACTGTGTAAATTCCTTCTTATTTAGTTCCTACATGATCAAAAATCACCATTAGGGCTTATATTAACATTGTAAAAATAGGAAGGTTTAAAGGAAAGAAAAAGATCCCTACGAAATTACTTATACATTGGGCAGATTGCCTGTGCACATTTATTTCCTCCCTTAGTCACTGGTTAACAGCTTGAACGCTCATGAAGTCATTCTTTGAATCCGTTTATGATAAATGTGTAATTTTTTTCTATTGTGGCAGTCTTGAGTCATTTTACCTTGCTTTTCTATATGAACAAACCAAAACTGAAAGTTCATCATTTGTGAAGGAAACTCTCACCAAAAAAAAAGTATTTTCTTGTTCAGTTGTACATGATAATATCCTAAGTGCTAGACAAAGAACCAGGTTTGTTTTTTTTTGTTTTGTTTTGTTTTTTAGTTTTATGCCCTTTTGATAACCTGATTCTAAAAGTGAGAGATTCCTGAGGGCTGCTTGGGTATTTATTTCATGTGATACTTTCTGCCTGGCCTAGGAGTGAAGAGAAGTGCCTGGTGCGCAGTGGCCTTGTGCAGCTCATGGATAGACTGTGTAGCTTGAGCAGTCAGACCGAGTCCAGCTCCAGCGAGAAACAAACCAAGAAGCAGAAGGTGGCCACCATGGCCTGGGCAGCCTTCCAGGTGCTTGCCAATCGCTGCGTTGAGTGGGAAAAAGAAGAAGGTAGGAAGTGGGTCTTTTCTGGAGTTCCTTGATTTCTTCTGTTGCTGTGTTTTTTAAAGTTTTGTACTGGATGGGAAATATAAAGACTGTAGTAAACTACGTAATCAGATGGGTGGTTTGATCATTTTATGACTTTGCAATGGCCTCCTCATCAGCATAGTTCTATGAAAATGTATGGCTGTGTTATGACATTTAGAAAGAAGCCTAATCTGAAGGGCACTGCACTAAGGGAAATAACCTAGATGCAGAAGGACAAATACTGTGTGATCTCAATTATGTGGACTTTGAAGAAATCTCACAGAACCAGAGAATACATATGGCCAGAGGGTAGAAGGAAGTGAAGATGTTGGTCAGGGGTGCAGTTTATTGATAAGATGAATATGTTCTGAAGACTCATGTACAGCATGATGACTATAGCATAATCCTACTTTAGACTTGTAACTTGCTAAGAGAGTAGGTCTTAAGTGTTCTTACTTAAGAAAAAAACAGGTGTGAAGTGATGGGTATTTTAATGTTGTATATCTTTAAAACATCATATTGTACAACCTAAATATAAAGTTTTTATTTTTCAATTATACTTCTCTGAAACTGGGTAGTAGAGGACATAACCACCCTGGTGGAGTACAACAACCCTAAAAAATTGAGAAGATATTTTTCATTTTCTTCTTGTCAGCACTGCTGGCATTCTCCAAATAGGTATTTTTATGAGATGGTTTTCAGTGGCATTTTCAAGGTGCTATTTCCAAATTATATTTTTAGTGACCAATTCAATTTAAAAATGAACTTGAAAGATAATTTCTCCATACTATCCAGGATTTTTGTACATAGCTTATTTATCTGTTTATTCATTTACTGTGCATTTTATTGTCTTGAGAACCAGGCAGGAAATGAATAAGACATTTTTACTCCTCCCTTTAAGAAATACCATCCTGTGGAGAAGTAGAGCAATGAACACATTATTACAGTGCAGTCAGGCCATAATCAAGGTCCCTGGGAAGTGCTGTGGGAGCAGAGAGGTTCCTTCCAATCAGGTATGCTAGGGCTCAGGCAGAACTTCCCATAGAAGTGAGTTATAATTGAAGGATAAAGAAGATTTTTCAATAGGCAGTAACTGTGTGTGGATACCAGAATCCAAGAGCGCATGGGAAGTTCAGAAAATGATAATTTTTGTGGCTTTTATAGGAAATGCTGGAAGGGGTGGGATAGTTATGATACTAAGGAGAAAATGAAAGATTCAAAAGGTGTTTTGTGCTTGAGTAGAAGTGGTTACCTCTGCCTGTCACACATCTTGAGTTAAAAATCAAGATGTCTTTATCATAGTAAAGTGGTAGCAATGTTTTCATAGGTTGAGTATGAATTAATTGTATTCTGTTTTAATTCAGAATAATGTCACCCCCTTCCTCCCCCCTCTGTCACCATCTGGATGTGCAAAGGTTATCTGATGGTAGGACAATACTGGGTGGTTAGTGTACTCTGAGCAAGTTAAAGGAAAATTAATTAAAGGGAAGCTCTCTACAGGGCAGCCAAGAGGAGGGTTTGCTCCCCTGCAGGCTTGTAGTCTTCTTTGGATTTTTACCTTGCTTTCGCTTTCTGTAACTGCAGGTGGCTCCACAGAGGCTGTTCACTCAGGCCTGGCCCGCCAGGTGTCCAGCCTTCTCACTAACCATCTTGCCCGAGCCACTGAATGTTGTGGCAACCAGGCTGCTGGGAATGATGCTCTCCAGGACGTGCTTAGTCTTCTCAATGATCTCTCAAGGTATGGAAGGCCCAGGGTGTGACTTTCCTTTTGAGTGATCAAGGTTCCTTTTGGTGGTCATTGTCTTTTTTTTTTTTTTAATTTTATATATGTTTTACATTATTTTTCATTTTTGTATAGTGTATATTTATCATCCCTATGAAATTCCCATTACCAATTCACCTGTGCACCATCACTATAGTCCCTTGTGCTCTTCCCACCCATTTTGTTTCTTCTCCCTCCTCCTCCCCTAGGGAATGTCTCAGATTTTTAATTTATTGTAATGAATTTTTTCCCTCAGTCCTTTATTAGTTTCCTCTACATTCCTCCTATAAGTGAAACTACCGCTATTTTTCCTTTTCTTTCTGGCTTATTTCACTGAGCATAATCCCTTCTAGCTCTATCCATGTTTTTCCGAATTGCATGAGTTTATCTATTTTGATTGCTCTGTAATATCCTATTGTGCATATATACCACATCTTCTTGATCCAGTCATCTGTTTTGGGGCATTTGGGTGGTTTCCATAACTTGCCTATTTTGAAAAGTGTCACGATAAACATAGGTATGCAGGTGTCCTTTTGAATTAGTGTTTTTGTGTCTTTTGGGTAAATTCCTAGAAGTGGGATTGCTGGATCATATGAGAGCTCCATTTTTAGTAGTTTGAGGAACCTCACACTGCTTTCCATAGTGGTTGGACCAGTTTGCAGTCCCACCAGTAGTGTATTAGGGTTCCTTTTCTCCACATCCTTGCCAACATTTATTGTTGCTAGTTTTTTTTGATATGTGCCATTCTCATTAGTGTGAGGTGGTTGGTGATTGTGTTTTGAAACATCTAAATTGCAAGGCTGTTCTAATCTGCTTCTGCCTAAAGAAAAGTGGTAGAGATTAAAGCATTGTATTTAATTCCAAAATGCTGTGATTAGTTGGTAAATGTCTACATCATAAAATATTGTCAGTTGCTTTAATACTTTGCTGGCAATAGCTCCTGGTCTTTCAAGTCAGTGAAGTTGAATTCAATAGCCAAAAATCCTTACCTTCATCATAGCAAGACTGAAAAATAATTAGTTAGGAACTGTACTTAACTTGCTCGCTCAAGTAGTGTCTTAAAGATATTGTGAGAAGATCTAATAGCAGGATGAGAAGCCTTGAGGTCCACAAAAGCTCAACTGTATGAGATGTCTTGTCCTTTGGCTTCTTCATGAAATAAATTGTTGTCTGCGGAAGGTCTCAGCTAGTTGAAACCTCTACAACATCATATAATGTTTGGTCTTAGAGTACCCCTTAAAAAGGAAAAAAATACTAAGCCAAAAAGCTTCCAGTTTGGGTTTCTAAGTCTTGGTGCTCCACGGATTATGTGAGCTATCAGAGATCAGAAAATAGTAAAAAATAAAAAAATCTCTTTTTAAGTATCATTCACCAATCATGAACTCTCACTAGATGTTTATAAGACACCTTAATTTCCTTTATAAAACATAGTGTCAAATCCCTCTCTTCCTTATGAAATCTGAAGACATCAGTTTAACGTGTTTTAGAGAACTCTTGCATCTGAATTTCTGTAGATCAACTTCCTGGGCTTTGTGTCCCTTTTTATCCTTTTCTAGGAGCCACATTGGTAAAGCCATCCTGAGCCAGCCGGCTTGTGTGTCAAAACTCCTCTCCCTGCTGCTTGATCAACGACCATCTCCAAAGCTGGTCCTCATCATTCTTCAGTTGTGCCGGGCAGCACTTCCGCTGATGAGTGTAGAGGACTGTGGGAATGTGGAACTCCCACCATGGAGCTACTCTGTTCCTTCCCTAAACAGTGAGCAGGAGGATCCCAGTGACCCAGCATCCAAAATCGCCTCATTGCTCTTAGCAAAGCTGGCAGATTATGTGGTCCCAGGTGAGCAGATCCCCAAAGTGTCCACTTCCTGTGGAGGGGCAGACTGGGCTTTCACTTGTGACTGGGCTTTTCACAATTGTGACTGTGCTTCCTCTGGCTGAGGGTGAGGGTGTGGGAAGTGGGAAAGTGAGATTCCAAAGCCAGTATATTTCCTTTCTAGGAGAGCTGTATACCTAACATTGCAACTTTTCTGTTTGCTTAAGGATGCCAGACAGTTCTTTCTCCAACTGCTTCTGAACCTGACACAACTTTGACAAAAGCCAGTCCCAAGAATTCCTTAAAAGGAGATAAAGATCCTGGAGAAGAAAGTGAAGCGGTAGATGGCAAGCTCTCTATCTTTATCCACAAGCGGGAAGACCAGTCTTCTCATGAAGTTCTCCAGCCATTGTTAAGGTGACTGCGGTGATTGTCAGAGCTGTGTGTTATGAAGCACTATTCATATCAGAAACCCCTTACGTATTTCAACTGACTCAGCCCTCGTAACATTCTTATCTATATCTTGCCTGTTATTATACATGGAGAAACTGAGGCAAGGCTGAGCCACAGATCTGCCTCTCTAGTCATAGAATGTAAGCTCTTAACCACAACCTGGTATTGTCTTTCCAGACCCAACAGACAGCAAAAGCCCTGTCATGGATATATGGCTGTGGAGAGTCTAACATGTGACTTGGGCTTCAAGAGGAAATGATGTAGTTCAGTTCCCAGTATTGGCATTGGCAGGTTTAGGGCTGCCATTCACTTTGAGGTGAAGTAAGAGAAACTTTGCAATAGCTTTATTGAATTGAAGTATGAATGGTATGATTATATAACAGGGAAGTAGAAAGAAAATTACTGTCTAAAAATGATAAACCGACAGGGTACTTTTAGTGAGATCCAGGATGACAGGACCTAAGGGGATTAGAACAAGTGTGTATGTCCCAGATGGAAGAGCCGTCTCTTCAAGTAAAGGGTGTTGGGCTCATCTGCCTTTGTGACAGTGGAAACTCTGATGGGTTAATGTAAGGGTCAGAACAGGTCAGTGCTTAGATAAGGAACCTCCGAGGAACATTTTTGAGCATTACACAAAGTTATAGTACAAATTTGGTGAAAGATTTTTGAGAGAACCAGGTGTGAGAGTCAGGGAAAGCCTAATTATTAGTTCCTAGTATTGGCATTGGCAGGTTTAGGGCTGCCATTCACTCTGACGTGAAGTAAGAGAAACTTTGTAATAGCTTTATTGAATTGAAGTATGAATGGTATAATTATATAACAAGGAAGTAGAAAGGAGTCAGGGAAAGCCTGACTCCTTATTATTAGAAATTATTAGAAAGGGAGATTCCATCATTCATGCCAAGCCACCAACCCATGCTGCTCTTCACCCATTACTTTGGGACTTAGGTGGCTGACTAAGTGCCTCTCTTTGTTAGAGGTTCAGTGTCACTTACGTCCGTCTCTTTGGTTTGTATGTCATTTTCATAGATTTAACTCTAAAAGCAGCTTATATTAGATCCCTAAAAAGTGCTATAAATAAATAATAATAACTCATTTCCTTTTTTGATAATTTTAAAAGGATCTTATTTAAAAGGTATGGATTTTAAAAGCCGGTTTATATGGCATATGACAGCATCTGGGCCATTATGATCACCTCTCAGCATCATCCCCTGCCTTTGATCACGCCTGTAAAGATTGTTGCCTCTCTTTACCTTCCATTTTTAGTAGCTCAGAAGGACGGCCATTCCGACTTGGTACCGGTGCCAACATGGAGAAAGTTGTGAAAATGGATCGAGACATGACCAAGGTAAGCCTGAAATGGAGAAACCTGCTCTGACAAAGCCATAGTTGAAGAACATTGCCATGCTTTGGGTTTTCAGGAGAAATTGAAAAAAAGTTGTTCAAGGGCCCCCTGGTGGCGCAACGGGTTGAGCACCACACTGTGCAGGTTCCATGGCCACTACAGTGTGAGTTCGATCCCCAGCCAGGGAGGTGACCCACATGGTGCAGCAGACCTCTCCTGCCTCGCCCACTGCTCCCCTCAGCAGTGTATTTCAGTCCATCTGCCTGTTCTGCTCCCCGCTCTGTCTCTGGTGAATCCTCTCACCCTCTGCCTCTGGCCTGTACCCCAGCTCTTGTGTGCATTTAAAAAAAAAAAAAAGTTGTTCAAGTTTTCACAAAAAGGCAGGATGATAAATTGAAATCAGTGGATTAACTGAGGCCATTTTCAAGAGAGCTAATCAAAATCAATTTGTCATTAATGTAAAAGTATAAAAGAATCTTGGTTTTGACTTGGACATTTTTCCTTAGCTTTGTTTACAGCTTTAAAATACTTTAAAAATGATAATAGGTGATTGATTTTTAAAAGTAATAATGACAAATGGCTCATAAAAATATAAAAGTCTGTCCAGTCTCACAAATTACTTAATGAGTAAATAAAAGAAAGGAATAAAAACAGTAGCAAAACACACCCGTCAGATAAAAGTAAGCAAGATTAATCATCCCATTCTTGCTAAAGTGGATTTTATAGGCCTTCCCACCTCTCCAGAGGCAAGCATTTTTCTCACAGTTCTATTTGTAAAAAGCAGTTTACATACCCATATATTAGGGGTCAGTTAAAGGAATTGTTAGTTCATATAATAAATACCACACAACGAAAGGTGGTATATTTGTACAGATGCAGGAACACATTCATGAAATTTTGACGACTGATACAAATAATTTGAAAAGCTGTGTGTAGTTCAATCCATGACTATGTTAGAACTTGCTTGGAAAATACTTAGAGGACTCACCATTATCTGCAACACGGGAGGGCATGGGCTTTTTATGAAAATTTAACTTTCTACATACAGTATTTCAGTATCTGAATTTTTTATAATTGATCCTATATTGCTGTGGTAATTAGAAGAAAGGGTTTGTAAAAGTCTGGTGCCAAAATGAAGCATGAAGTGAATGTGGTGACTGTCTTCCAACTGCCCCAGGGTGGTTGCTGTGAAGTGATTACTGAAGAGGCAGCGGCAGCTCTTCGCAAAGCAACCAAATGGGCGCAGTCAGGCCTCATTGTCAGCATTGGGCCCCCTGTGGAGTCAGTCAACCCGGAGGCTGTGAGTGGGCTGTCCACAGGCGACAAGAAGAAAACCGCCCAGACCTCCATCTGCCGTGAGAGGAATTCTGAACTGGCCAGGTAATACCTTCGATGGGTAGACCCTGTCCACATTCTTGGATTCACTTTGTCATAGGTTTATTTTAGGGTTTTTCATTTTTTACTGTCCCCTTGACCTCCTGGAAATGAGGACAGGGGCTTAAAGTCCAGTCAAGTCTCAGCACCCAGAAGTGAGAGCAGACAGATCAGCCTGAGACAGACGAGGAGGGGTGATCCTGACTGAGGGGCCATCTGGATACAGAGGAGTGTTTTTTTCTGAGAAAGACCTGTAGCAGGGACAGTCTACAATTTTTTTCCAGATTTAGTGAATGCTGGTCTTTTTGCTGTTACTTCTCCTAAATAGTACTGTCTACCATCCTGATTATATACATGAACTTGGAAGAGTAGGAAGGAAGGGTGGGGTAGCTTCTTTGGGTTTGCTGTGTCAGTCCATAATCTAATAGATTCTGCAGTAAAGTTTGAGGTCCATTGTTTCTGAGGATACTTTAGTTAGCAAAAAGAGTGTTATCTAGAAAAGTGATTTCTTCCTAATGATAACTTTTTCTCAAACCCACTTTTTTTGTATAAATAGAAAATGTTTCTATCTGACACAAACCCTAAAAGCCACTTCTCTGTATTCTTAACCCTCACTGGGCTTCTACTGTTCTTCCTGCTGACACTTGTAGGACCGACCCCGTCCGACCCTTCATCAGTGGGCACGTGGCAAACAGCATGGCTGCAGAAGTGATCGCCTTGCTTCATAGTTTGCTCATGGCCCCTGAATCAAATGCTGCTCAGATATGGACCACAACAGCAGAAAAGGTAGGAGCTGTTTTACTCCTTAACTGAGGGAACAAGAAATTCCTTCACGACATCTCTTTAAGGTAACTGGTATTGAGATATAAGCAGTATGCTGTGAGCTTTACTTCAAATTTGTATTTTGCTTTACCTGATGGTTTTATTATTACAGTATTTGATTCCCCCATATTTTGAGGTGGTGTATTTCCAGTTCCATCCTACCACATAAAACAAAAGTGGGGAAAATGTCAGTTGTTCATACTTGATCCAGAATCCCTTCAGTGTGTGGGACCCATGGGTGCTGTGGTAGACCCTTGTCATCTTTACTGTCAAAACACAAAAGCTTTAACTACTTCTGTATGTGCTACTTCTTGTATTTAGGTTCTGTCTCGGGCCCTGATGTATATTCCACAGTTGGGGAAATATGCAGAAAGCATTCTGGAAAATGGTAGCAGCAGTGGCAGGAAGCTTGCCAAACTTCAGAGAATCGCCCGCCAGGCTGTCGCTGCACTGTGTGCACTTGGTGGCTTTAAGGAGACAATCAAGATAGGGTCTGAGGTTCAGGTAAGCAGCCACCATTTTTCCCAAGTCATGGCTTTCCCTTGTATTTGAGCATCCATTGATAAACTGAGTGTCTCAAGGCAAATACTGTCTATGTAGTTAGACAAAAATCCTAGTTCTATTAAGTTAAATAAGGAATCTGAGAAACCCTGGAATTCTCCTCTATACTTCACTGCAGATTATTCTGTTATTAGTGCAGTACCATATGCTCTTAACGATAATGTGATTGTCTTCTGGTGTCATGAATATTGGTAGTATTTTAGAACTGAAAGTTTGAGGTTATGGCCTGTTGTGATCTCCTTGACAATGTTTTAGGGCCTATTATTTTAATTCATATTCAGGTTTTGGTATCTGCATTATAATAAAATATTACTATAATGATAATAATGATAGCAGTAAATTTACTCTTCCCACTTGCAACATGAGACACTGCTGGCAGCACCAGAACTGGTCAGTGGTGATAACCCATCTGTGTCTCCAGGTTCTAGGCAGAGGAATATCAGGAAGCATCGGAGTGGTGGCTTCTATCAATGAACAGGAAGGTATAGCTACAGTCAGATTCCCACTCATAGACTGTAGAAAGACTTCGCAAGCATCAGACACATTGACTGTTCCATTGTCTAGACTTTGTGTTCCAAGATCAGAGGTAAGGTGATTTTTAAATATATCATAAAATGTCACTGCAAATGGTAAACTGTACTGTAATGAACAAATCATGCGCATATATACAGGCAGCAACACAAATATGTTATTTTAGATTTTACTTGTGAGTTGTGTTTATGTATTTACATCTTTATTTAATAGTAACATGAAAATTCTCATCTAGATGACAAATGCATTTCTTTTGTTAGTAATATTCCACAATGTTTGTATTTTTAAAAGTTTTGATCTAGTATGCAATTTTCTGTTGGTCATTTTAATTTAACTGAAAATTTGAGAATTAATTCCAGAAAGTAATAACACCCTCATTTCTTATAAACTAACTACTTGAATTTAACTTTTTACCATGCCCCTCATCACCATCAGGCACTGCCTCTTCATAAACTGTCCATTACTGAGAAGGTAGTACAGGCAGTCCAGTCCATGTTGCTTCCTCAGGAGGGGAGTCTCTCTATTCATACCTCACTTCCTGCAACAGGAGATGGGTCAGCTCCTGTGATGGCAGTCGTTCGGCTTCTGGCTGAAATAAGAACAAGGTGAGCACCCTCCAGAGAGCCCCAAATGTGCTGAGGTGGTGGCAGACCACAGAGGTGAGGGTCCTTGTTGGGCTTCTCCACTCTAGGCTTAGTAACTTTGCAGCTCGAAATGCAAAACCAAATAATAGAAACCATGCTGAGGCATTATGACAGTTTTGTTGGATTACCTAGTTTCTGCACTTTGAAGTAAATTTAGCAGTCTGCCTAAGGCAATAAGCAAATAATCGAAATGTGGTGTTTGAAGCACATTGACTGCTTTGGAAAAAGAACTTTGTTCTGTCATAGGGATTCTTTCACTACTAAGCCTTTTGAAGATGGGTCAGGCCATGTTAATACCAGTCTGATCTATTCCTTTCCAAATTGATGATAGGAAAACTAGGGTTTGCCAACAGTATTGGTGTCAGAAAGCATAGTCTTTCCTGCAAATATGTTTATTTACTACTAAACAACTGTAATAAATTTCTGTTTTGATAATGAAAGCTCCCAAAAGTCTCTGTGTATTTGGAGTCAGGGGAGAGAGATGAGCATACAGATTTTCCAAGGGTTTGGACCCCTCTAGCCCTAGAACACTAGTTGGGAAAAGCTGATTTCTCCCTTGGCACTTTTCACCTCCATGTAGTGTGCATGGTGACCATTTTCCCCTTTTCTGACTGTCCTCATGGTGATAGCAGTTGGAAAAAGAGAAGTTAGTTCTCTTATCTCAAAGCCAGTCCAGCTCAGGAAAAAAAGCAACATGAATGGAATGCTGGAAAGTAGGGGACAAACTTGATTGAAATGTTTTTCACAGTTGATATTTTAGAGAATCAACAATGATGATTTGAAATATTGTAAATCTTTTAACATTAAGAGCATGCCTGGTCATGGCCCAGCTTTTGGAAGACAGCTTGTTTTGTGAAGAATTCATACAACAGTGTCCAGCAGCTGTTGAAGTTCTTAACCTTGTAGCCCAGGAATGTAGTGCCGGTAAGTTCTGCCCTCCGTCCCATTCTGTTGAGTTTGGCCTGCACAGTTACCACCTTATGTGAAATGTTATCGAACAGCTAAGCTCTAAATTAACTTCAGCTGGAAATGTATTAAAAGCTGTCAGTACACACCAAATAGGAAATCTGCATTCTTCATTTTCCTTTTAGGACCAGGGTGTTTTCTCTTTCTGTGAATTCAAGACTTTTGTGTTTTCATAAAATTACTCATGGGCTTTAGCACTGTAGACCCTTTCTGACTGTTCTCACTGGATGTTTAAATGCTTTTCACACTCACCAAATGGTCAGAATTCTGCATTGAGAGTGACACAGGCAGAGCTGTGACACAGGCAGTCTGCAGACCTCTCTTGAAAAAGTAGCTCTGAGTTTTGCCGACTCAGCCTTGTGACTTTGACCTCCTGTGCTTCCTGGCTTTGGCTCTAGATATCCCTTCTCTTGAGGTGAAGGCTGGGGGACTGTTTCTCTCAGAAGGACCCCCTCACCTCGTGAATACATCGCAAGGTCATTATTGACTTGGGAGTCAACTTTCCTCTCCTTTTGCCCTGTTCTAGGCAATGTTCAGGCTATTTCTGATACTCAGATTCTTGGTCAGATGCGCTGCCTCCTCCCTGCCCTTCCATATCTGGTTATCCGCATCCAGTTCTTCCTTTGAAGTGCTGCTGAAATTGATCTCTTCTCCCTCCCCGCCACCCCATTTCCATTTCAGCTCCTTAAGTCAGGTGCTTTTTAATCTTATGTTTAGACAGCTGAATTATTTTCCAAACTTTCTCTTCTTGCACCTTATCTTTGTATGCTGTCATCACAGTTACCTTCCTGAAGCCTCCATTTGAGTGACTGATTATCAGGAGCACAGAGCTGTCCCCAAAAGGCTGACCTTCCAAAATGAAGTTGTAACTGTGAAGCCATTAGCTACAAGCCAGTGTGAACCCACATCTCTGGTGGTTCCTTGTTATTGTGGTCAAAGAACGTCTTTTTCTTTTTAAATTTGAAAACCAGAAACCTTTCCTTCTCATGCTAGATATTATAAGATCTCCTTTCACATTAAGCCTGCCTCGTGGCAAATGTGCCTCAAGTCTGTCAAAAAGCCTCTGCTCCCTCTCCCTCAGGATTGCTTGCTTTTAACTCACTGCTTGGCAGGATTCCTCTTACTTGAATCAAAATAGCTCCTCTGTGTTTTTACCGGTGGAGCGTAAGGACATTGTTGTAGGTGTTAATTGTATCATTTAGTATTCTATATGAAGTCTCAAAATAATTTTTAAGTCACTTTAAATAAAAGTAATTGGAAAGTGTTTGTTAAAAATAATTGGGCTCTAAAAAAAATAATAATTGGGCTCTTTTTGACTAGTTAGTTCACATTTATGTAATGAACTCCATGAATCTTGTATCCAAGTAGTTTCCTTCCGTGATATGACCTCTGGGAAACACACATCTGGACTGTGCCACGAGTGAAAAGAAAGGACACCTGGCTGCACTTCATGGCCAGACTTCACTCTTGGCTCTGCTTCAACACTCATCTTTGCCCCTTTCCTGTTGTTTCTGCTCCACATCACTGATGGGATTAGGTGTCTGTAGGGTCTTTCTTGCAACTCTCTTAAACAAATGCTGTGTCCTTTATTGGACTACATTTTATCCCAAGACACCTTTTTTTTTAATGACTAACCACTTATTATTTTTAAATGTATGGCTATTTTTTTTTTTATGGCTATGGGTTTTAATAGATTTACAGAGTTATGCAACCATCACCACTATCTAATTCCAGAACATTTCCACCCCCCTCACCCCCAACAAAAGCCAGACTCATTAAGTAGTCGCTCACCATCTTCCCTCTTCTCCTAAGCCCTGGCAAGAGCCAGTCTGTTTTCTGTTTCTATGAATTTGCCTGTTCTGGGCAATTCATGCAGACAGAACCATACTTATACTCTTTCCTGTCTGGCTTCTTCCACTGAGCATCATATTTCAAGGGTTCTCTTTGTGCAACAGTATCAGTACTTCATTCCTGTGTGTGGCTGTGTTGTATGGGCTACACCTCATCTTTTTTATTCACTGATCAATTTATGGGTACTTGTATTTCTAATTGTTTGGCTATTATGAGTAATATTGATGTAAATATTCATATGTAAGGTTTTTTTTTAAGACTTATTTCTTTATGCATAGAAGAACTGGAGTCCAGGCTAGAGGTGGGGGGGCGGGGCGGTGAGAGAATTCACCAGAGATGGATGGAACAGATGGAGCAGAACAGGTGAATCTACTGAAATACACTGCTGAGGGGAGCAGCAGATCAGAGAGTATCTGTGCCAGATGTGGTTTAGTTCCCTAACCAGGAATTGAACACATGCCATAGTGACTGACGATAGCTTGATAATGCTGAGACTTAACTACTATGCCACCAGGGAGGCACCCATCATATGCAGGTTTTCATGTGGACATATATTTTCAATTTTCTTGGATAGCTATAGGAGTAGAATTGCTGGGTCATAATGTAATTCTGTATTTAGCTTTCAAGGAATTGTTTTCCTAAGTAACTGTGCTATTTTATATCACCACCAGCAGTGTGTGAGGGTCCCAAGTAATTCACGTTCTCACAACACTGGTATCATCCATCTTTTTGATTGTAGTCATTCTAGTAAGTGGTTTTGATTTGCATTTTCCTAATTATGTATTTCCAATAAGTTCATGTACTTAATGGCCATTTGTATATCTTTAGAGAAATGTGTTATTCAAATTCCTTGCCTATTTTTAATTGGGTTATTTATCTTTTTATCATTGAGTTGTAAGAGTTCCCTTTAATCTTTAATATACAAGTCCCTGACTATATATGACTTAGAAATATTTTCTGCCATTCTGTAGATTATCTTAAAATTTTCATTTTGATTGTGTTCAGTTTATCTAATTTTCCTTCATTGCTTGTGCTTTTGGTGTCCTAAGAATTCATTGCATAATTCAAAGTCATGGAGATTTGCACTTATATTTTCCAGGAGCTTTTATAATTAAAATCAGAGTTTTTTAGATCTGTGATCCATTTTGCATTAATTTTTGCGCCATATTAGGTGTTCCTACAGCTTCTGATTCTTGACTATTCCAAACATTTTTCTTAGAGAAGCAAGTTACCCAGAATTCCCTTTTTTCTCTCTCCTAAGTTCCCTTGCTCCGAAGATCTGACTTACTGCTGTCTCTAGTAAGCCTTTCTAGATCCTGCAGGAGTCACCTCCCATGTGTCTGTGCCTGTGTTTGTTGTATCATGAGCCACAACACTGCAGCCTTGTGCTGTCTTTATTGTATGTGTGTGCTTGCACTTGTCTTACCTATCCTTCCAGGGTAGGGGCTTCGGTTCATCTATCTTCTTATTCCCCAGCATCTATATTGTGCCTTGCTCGTAGGAGATACTCAATAGGTTATAAATTTTTAAAAACTAGTTTAGGTGATAAGACTAATAACTTTCATTTATTGGATGATGAGAATAATAGCTTTCATTTATTAAATGTTTGCCTTGTGCCAAGGCTTAAGGCTCCACTGCTGCTGTTCCATCTTATTTCACAACAACCTTGTAGAGCCTAGGTACTATTATTCTCCCTATGTTGGACGCGAATAGTAAATATCGAGTAAAGGAGCCAGATTTTTTTAATCCAGACACCGTACTCCAGAACCCACATACTCACCCACATTGCTGTGCTGATGAGCTCCATCTAATTGGACAAAGAGTCTCAGGATCTTTGCTATTTTGTAAGAATGTGAATGATCGGGCCTCCCTGGTGGCGCAGTGGATTAAGCAACACACTATGAAGCAAACCGCAGCCACTGCGGCACGAGTTCAATCCCTGCTGCCAGCCAGGGAGGGGACCCACATGGCGCAGCAGACCTCTCCTGCTGTGCCCACTGCTCCCCTCAGCAGTGTACTTCAGTTGATCTGCCTGTTCTGCTCCCCACTCTGTCTGTGGTGAATCCTCTCACCCCACCCACACCTCTGGCCTGTACCCCAGTGCTTGTATGCATAAATAAATGAATCTTTAAAAAAAAAAAAAAAGAATGTGAATGATCTCTGTAAGCATTTTATTGCTGTGGCCCTGTTCCTAAAGCAGTGGCACTGTTCTGGGGTTGTGGGACTTACCTTCACATGTTCTGTGTGCCCCCTTCAGGAGAGCGACTGGCAGTTGTAGAGGTACAGTGTGAACGACTGAGGATGCTCTACCGTGACTGTGCTCGGCCCCCACCACCTCCCCTGCAGGCTGACCGGAGACAGGTGAGCCCTTGGCAGCACATACACTCACATACTTCCTGTCTGCCTCTACCACATGGCATCAAGGAATGTCGAGGAAAAGTTAATGTTAATAATGAGTATTTGTGAAATCATTTGGAGATGCAGTCTCTGCATTGCAGGCCATAATCTTTTTGTTTTTTTATTAATTTATTTTTCTTACACTGTTTGCTTTTTTTTCTAGGTATAGTCCCCATAGAATTTCTACCACCATCTCACCCATGCACCATCACCAAAGTCCCTTGTGCTCTTCCCATCCCAGCCTTGTCCCAGTCTCTCCTTCTTCCCTGCAGAATGTCTCTGATTTGTAGTTGTTTGTTTATTTTTGTTTTGTCGTGGTTTTGTTATTTTTTTTCCCTTGATCTCCTATAATCCTCCTGTAAGTGAGACCATCCGGTATTTTTCTTTTTCCTCTGACTTACTTCACTGAGCATAATCCCTTCAAGCTCCATTCATATTTCTGCGAATGGCTCTAGTATATCTTTTTTGATTGCTGAATAATATTCCATTGTCTGCGTGTATGTGTGTATATATATACATATATACACACACACACCACATTTTCTTAATCCAGTCATCTATTTTTGGGTATTTGGGTTGATTCCAAGTCTTACCTATTATAAATAATGCTGCGATAAACATGGGGTACCTGTATTCTGTGTCCTTTGGGTGGATCCTTAGGAGTAGAATTGCTGGGTCATATGGTATCTCCATTTTAGTGGACTGAGGAACCTCCATGCAGCTTTTCATAGAGGTTGGACCAATTTACATTCCCACCAGCAGTGTAGGAAAGTTCCTTTTTCACCACATCCTCGCCAACATTTGTAGTTGCTAGTTTTTTTAACATATGCCGTTCTTAGTGGTATCTCATGGTGGTTTTTATTTGCATTTCCCTGATTATGAGGGATGTTGAACATTTTTTCATATGCCTGTTGAGCATTTACATTTCCTCTTTGGAGAAGTGTCTTTTAAGTTCATCTGCCCATTTTTTGAGTTGATTGCTTATTTTTGTTGAGTCATGTGAGTTCTTCATAGATCTTTCTCAATCAGTGGGTGTCTCTAATTTGGGTAATGTCTCTTTTGCTGTACAGAGCTCTTTAATTTGATGTCGTCCCAGCTGTTTACTTTTTCCTTCATTTTCTTTGCTTTAGGTGATATGTCTTTAAAGATGTTACTGAGATGAGCTGTATGTCATATGGTGTTTTGCCTATATTTTCTTCTATATATTTTATAGTTTCAGGTTTTATGTCTAAATCTTTGATCCATTTTGAGTTGGTTTTTGTGTATAGTGAGAGGTAGTAGTCTAGCTTCATTCTTTTGTATGTAGTTGTCCAGTTTTCCCAGCACCATTTATTGAACAAGCTGCCTTTGTTCCACTGTATATTTTTTGCACATTTGTCGAATATTAGTTGTCCATAGATCTGTGGATTTATTTCTGGGTTTTCTATTTGATTCCATTGATCTTTGTGCCTGTTTTTGTTCCAGTACCATGCAGTTTTAAGTATTATGCAGGCCATAATCTTTGAATGTTAAAGCACCCTGATTTGACATTCTGAATACTAGGAGATTATAGCAGAGGAACAGAACTCACTAATTTATAAATACTTTCTATGTTATCAATAAAAGAAAAAAAATTCTGTAATCCATTTCATAAGTGTATATATAGATAGAGTGACTAAAAACCAAAAGTGGCAAAATGTTAAAAATTGGTACATTTGTGAATATTTTTAGCACCACTGTGCATAACAGCCAGGAAGGGGAAACAACCCACACATCCATCAACTCTTGAACAAGTGCATAGAATAAGGAATATCCAGACAATGGAGTATCACTAACAGGGAATAAAGTAGTGATACTTGCTGCAGTTTGGCTAAATCTTGAAATTATGCTAAGCAAAAGCCAATCACACAAAAGATGATGTACATATTGTGATTCCATTTATATGGAAGTTCAGAACAGGCGCATCCATAGAGGCAGAAAGGAGGGGAGTTGTCTGGGGCTGAGGAGAAACAGGGATGGGGATGCACTACTAACAGGTACAGGCTTTCTTTTTAGAAGGGACAAAAATATAAATTAAATTGTGTTGATGACCGTATAACTATGAATATACTAAAATTCAGTGAATTTTACACTTGAAATGCATGAATTATATGTATATGAATTGTATCTCAAAAAAATTAGTGCATCTATATATGTAAGAGTATACAAAAATTGCTGTATTCTTACAAGTTTTCTGTAGGCTTATAGTGATTCCAAAATGAGAAGTTAATACATAAAAGAAAGAAATGTCATCTGAAATCTCAGCATCATCAGTTACCATAATCAATATATTACTATGGTATTGTTGCTCTAATTTTTATAACAAAAATAAGTTTCTACTGTATGTACTGTAGCTAGCTTTCTGCCCTCCCCACAGAATGGAGTCAAGGCCTATGTCAATGAATAAGTTAAATATTCCAGCATAACCTTGTGCCTCAGTTTACTCATTCAGGCCTTGGTTGTTACAAATCTACATTATCTCCAGTTTTTACCATAACAGTGATCAATGAAAGTCCTCAGAGCTGATCATTGGGTGCATCTCTCAGGACTTTCTGTCAGACAAAATGGAATTGATGGGTTGAAAAAGATAGATTCTTTTATCTGATGGAGAAGTTTGAATATTTATGATTATATGTATTACAAATTATGAAAGTGAGGGCCTCCCTGGTGGCGCAGTGGGTTAAGCAACGCACTATGAAGCAAACCGCAACCACTGCAGCACGAGTTCGATCCCTGCTGCCCGCCAGAGAGGGGCCCCACATGGTGCGGCAGACCTCTCCTGCTGTGCCCGCTGCTCCCCTCAGCAGTGTGTTTCCGTTGATCTGCCTGTTCTGCTCCCCGCTCTGTCTCTGGTGAATCCTCTCACCCCCCACACCTCTGGCCTGTACCCCAGTGCTTGTATGCATAAATAAATAAATCTTTAAAAAAAAAACAAATTATGAAAGTGAAAATGTAAGGTATTTTACCTAAAAAAGAAATGTTTCCATGTTACATCTTAGTAGCTGAGTTGTATGTTAAGCCTAGTAATACATAATCTGATTATGGTTCAACTAACTTTGTCTGGAATGTTAGGGGTGAAGAACTGTGTGTGTGTGTGCATGTGCATGTGTATAGGAAAAGTAGGTGTGTAGAAATTAAAACCTAATTTGTTGTAACTACAAAATAAATGATCTCCCTTGAAAGGATATCAAAATAGCACTATAAGCATAGAAGGAGAAATGTATAGTAGGTGTCAGAATTAATAGTTAAAAGAGATCAGGATTGGAGAAAGGGTAGAAGACTGCCTTTCTTTAGTTACATGTTTCCTTTGGGAAAAATAAAAGATTTGTCAATATAAAAAAAGATATAATACCATTAGATAAAAATATGATTTCTCTTTTTCAAGAGGATGAGGGGATTGTGTTTGCAGTTCTATTGAATGGAGTTTTTTCCCCCCAATGTAGCCCAAAGAGATTACTTGGAGCCCCTCTCGGGTGTTCCCACCTGTGCGAGCCTGCATGTTCTCATCTCACCTTACTTCTGTCACCTTTCTGGCTGACCCCAGTGCTGGAGGCGGTCTGCCCCGGGGCACATTTATCTATGCCACCTCCCCACTGCCAGTTCAGGTAAGAAATTACGTGGTATGCTGTCTTTTGCCACTTTTCCCTTCAATGTTGAACAGAAAAAGAAAGTTCAAGGGACCAACCTGATCTCTCTGATTGTCTACCCACTTCTGGTGTTTCTTCAGGCCCCATCTTTTTACTGGGAAATTGAAATTGTTTCATATGGAGATACTGATGATGACACTGGACCAATTGTTTCCTTTGGCTTTGCTACTGAGGCAGAGAAACGAGACGGGGCTTGGACTAATCCAGTGGGCACTTGCCTTTTCCATAAGTAAGTGGCTGCTATTGTTATTTTTTAAAAGCTCTGTACATCAGTATTTCTCAAACTATATTGTAGAGAACAGTAACTTTCCACAGGTACTATAGGTGCTTTGGAAACCAAATTAGTTTTCTGACTTAAGTTTTGGGAAATACATGCTTTTTTCCCTTTTTAGGGGAGATTTACAGTTCACATTAGCAAGATTGCTAGTTATCCTGCAATAAGAAACCTGTTTGTTTCCAAAATACATTTGAACTCATATACCTCTGTTCTGTGAATATTCCTTGGAAATACTAATGTGGTGTTTTAATGCTTAAGTAATATTATCACTTCTACTCCTCAAAATATATAAAATGCCAATTGGAAGTATATCCATGTTTAAGGAGAGAATAGCTCTTAGGGTTTCTCCTCTTATTACTCTGGAGCTTCTGAAACCCCTGCCTGTTCACTGCTCAGTTTACTTCTTCTCTGACTTTGACTTCTCTTTGTGTTTTCATAGCAATGGCCGGGCTGTGCACTACAATGGCTCCAGCTTATTACAGTGGAAGAGCGTTCGCTTGGATGTGACTCTATCTCCTGGTGAGTGTGGTGGGAGCTTTTTTAAAAATCCTACATATGCTGTTATTCCCAGGTTTTGATCTAAATGAGTAAAATTAAATGAATTTTGCAACTGGGAATAGAAAAATTTGTCACGGCTATCCCCTAATTAACACCATCTCTCTCACTAGCAATTATGAGATACTTGAGAAATGCTTATTGGTAGCTACTGATGTGGACTTTGTTCCCAGAGGCCTATACATCAGGTCTAGTTCAGACAGAGTCTACCCAGTCACCTAGACACTCAGTTCAGTAAAAATATCTTTTCCCTCTTCTTTTTAGCATCCATGTAAGTACTGGATCTATACAGTAGATAAACTGGGATTCCCTCTACTTGCTCCAGCAATAGTTAACATGGGCTCTGTCCTTTTGACATAGAATCAAACATGTTAGTTTATTTTTTGGAAGCCTCATCTTAGCATCATCTCTTGATGAAACTAAAATGCTATGTATGTGAGAGATACTCAGGGATGCTTAGCCAGGAGCACTGAATCACACCATCTCATAGATAACTCTCATAGCTGTCTGGGTGATTTCACTATCTCATTTGTCCTGGAATGAGCTGCTTGTTAAATCACACTTTGCTGGGGAAAATGGTGTTGTCAGTTACAGACAAGTTATGACTTGGAAAGAATTTCTTGGCAAAGTTATTTCTCTACTACTTTGTAGAAGAGACCTCAGACATCTCAGCTGATTAAGGGCTTTATGCCCAAAGAAAGGGAGAAGAGAACCTTAGTCAGGGTTCTTGTTTGTTTGTTTCTTGCTGGTGTTTGATTTGACCACACTGGTTTTTGAGAAAATTTTGGGCCGGACCTTAGACACACATTTCTTCTTAGAGAAAAGTATCTACGCAGGAGTAGCAATCAAGAACCCACATTCCACAACAGAGTGAAATTTCAACCTCTGTGTCACTTCTGGGCTGCATCCCTCAATGCTTGCTGAGCATCTGTGGCTGGGTGTTCTTCCAGGCTTTGGGGATGCCTGGTAAACAGCGTCAATTCCCCAGTTCCTGGCCAGCCCATGCTCATAGGGTCTAACACCTATGAGACTCTAAACAGAATTCTAAACTTCATGCATTTATCCAGAGTTTACAACAAGAGGTTGTAAGACTACCTGCGCTAGCAGTTTGCCTAAGGGTAGCCAGTGGGGCCAAAGTGCCCTTCCAACTCTCAGAGATCTCCCCCAGACTTCTGTTATTTTTAGTTCCTGCAAAAATGCCTTAAATACATATAAATAGTAGACATGGTGTGATTTAATGGTGTACTTGTAGCCTGTATTATGAGTTCAGTTTTTTTAATAAGATAATAGGTTGTTCAAAATTTTATTTTTAAAGATCATTTTTAAATCTTCCACTTTAAAAAAAAAATCTTCCACTTTTACTGAGAAAATGCTGTTTTTACCTTTATGTCCTAAGTAATACGCTGCATATGAAAAACATGTATTTCTCTAATTAAAAAAAAAAATTGTATCCAGTGTTTTCCCTTTTTACCTGAAGCTGCCAAGAAGGTAAACCCTAAAGTTAATGTGTAATTATGGTAACTAACTTAACTCAGATACTATATATTTTTCTTCTTCTTGGTAATTTATCATTTTTCTTTTTCTAAAAGATTTTATTTATTTATGCATACAAAAGCTGGGCCCTGGCTAGGGATCAAACTTGTGCTGCAGTGGCTGCAGATGCTTCTTAGTGCGGGGCTTAACCCTTTGTGCCACCAGAGAGGCCCTCATTTTTCTTTTAAATAATGTTTTCTCTCTCTTGTGTTGCTTTATGTATGTTTAAGTAGAATAGGTCACTTTGTGTCTTTTTCAGATGTAACTGACAACATAAACACAAAGGTAGTCATGTGGTCGCAAAATTGGAAGTTTTCTTAATAGTCAGTAAAGGGGAACTTTTATTGATTTGTGTTTCCTTCCTATTCTCTGCCATAGGTGATGTTGCGGGGATTGGCTGGGAGAGAACTGAGGGGACTCCACCTCCTCCAGGGCAGCCAGCCAAGGGCCGGGTGTACTTCACCTACTGCGGGCAGCGCCTTGTACCCTACCTCGAAGACGTCTCTGGTGGGATGTGGCCTGTGGTTCACATTCAGAAAAAGGCAGGTTTTCTTTATTAAGAAACAAAAACTTTCCTTAGCAGTTAGTCCCATCAGGAATGGAAAAAATAAAAGGCCAGGACCTGGCCTAATATGTGCTGCCTAATATGTGGTGTGTGAGACAAAAGAAACTGCAGAACAAGCCTTGAGCCCAAGTGCTTTGCTGCCTTAACCTCCTTTTGGTGGTCTTTCCTTGACAACAATGCAGGGAATGCTGGTGATCTTTCCAGTGTCAGTGAAGTGATTCTGTGTGTCAGTAAGTTTTGAAAATGACCATCTTGGGTTGCTTTAATATGTCAGAAACTCAGCAGAATCCTTCAGTAAAAATTCAAAAGTTCAGCTAAACTCAGCAACCTACATATATTTAAGCATAGAATCCTTTTTTTTTTTAAAGGAGCTCCTATTAATATGCAGTGTTCCATAGAACATTACTGCTCAGTACATGCTCCCAGGTTCTTGCCTCCAGCTCAGACCTTTCCCTGAATTCAGACACATACATCCAGTAGCCTGGTGAGCACCTCCAAAATAGTGGTCCGATTAGTATATCAGAGTAAACTTGAGTAAACTGAGCCTAACTGCCCTCTACCCAAATCTGCTTCCTCTTCTCAGGAAGTGGCAGCTCCAGCCTTCTAGTAACTAAGTCCAGAAATCTTGGCCTCTTCCCTAGCTCCCCTTTCTTCATACTCTATGTCAAATTCGTCAGTTAAACTTGTTGGCTTTGCCTTTAAAATGTATCTGGTGTCTGACCACTTGTCTGAGTCCACCATTAACAGTCTGGCCTGACAACCACGATCTCTTGGGAAGCTTATTATAATGTTCTTCTATATGCTCTCCAGCCTCCCATTCTTGCCCTTTTACATGTCTTTTCAATACAGCAACCGCAGTGATCCTTTAAAAAATGTGTGTTATAGATCACGTCACCCTCTACTCATGCCACATATTGTAAAAGCTTCAGTCTTCATAATGACTTACAAGATCTTACAGGGTCAGGCTCTATGCCATGTCTCTGATAGCATTTTTTATGGCTTTATTGAATGAATGAATAACAGATGCCAGTAATTTCAGGCAGCATTGCTCAGCCTTTTCCATTCAGTCAACAAATATTTATTGAGCAGCTGCTACATATCAAGCACTTGTTAAGCTCTGGTTGTATAACAGTGAGCAAAACAAATGGTTTCAGTCTTCATTGGGATTATATTCAGTGGAGGAATTGAACATTAATCAAACATATATGTGTGTATATAAATCACAAGCTAGTAACTACCTTGTGTACCAGTCAGGAATTTCTTCCAGAGAAACAGGCCAATAGGACATGTATGTGTATAACAAGAGGACAGGAAAGATTTATTACAGGGAACTGATTCACATTATTACAGATACTGAGAAGCCCCAGATCTACTCTGTGCAAGCTGGAGACCCAGAAAGGCCAGAGGTGGGATTCAACCCAAGGCTAAGGGCCAGAGGAAGTAACCTGAGATGTCTTTTTTATGCAGCTGAGCAGGGGAAAAAAATGGGGCAAATATCTTCCTTCTTCCCTCTTTTATTTTCTTCTGGGGACTAGATGATGCTACTCACTCTGGGAAGGCAGTCTAGGAGTGTACCCATTCTAGTGCTGACCTCACTGGGAACACCCTCAGGGACATGCCCAGAAGTGTTAAATTTATCATCCCGCAGCCAGCCACATAAAATTACCCATCACACTGTGATTAAAAATGGTGGACTTTATGGAAGCTACTAAGCAAATCTGTTCACATCCCCATTTTTCTGACAAAGTGATATTTGAGCCAAATCTGGAATATTAAGTGCTCTTAATGAGGTGAAATTGGAAAGAATATTCCAGGTGAAGGGTACATCAGTGCAGAAGGGTCACATAGAAAGGAATTTTGTTGGAAAAAGGAGGAGCAGGAGAGTGTGAGGTGAGGGAGGGCCCTACACTGGCTGCGCCAGGCTGTGAGCACAGTGTCCATAGTTATCCCAGCCCTTCTGCCTGGGTCTTAGCTCTACCAGGGCTGGGACCTTCCTTTTGGTTTGATGTTTAGTAAAGTTCCCCTCAGGGTGTTCTCAGTGAGTAAATGAATGAATAAATGAGTGAACCAAACCTAAGTCCTTTCTAACTCTTGATCTCCTTTCCAGAACACCAAGACTCGAGCTAACTTTGGCTCCCGCCCATTTGCCTATGCTGAAGGGCAGGCCCACCGCAATGCTGCTGACTTATGTACTGATCTGGCAGAAGAGATCAGCGCAAACTTCGAAGCTCTGCCCTTTGCTATGGCATCTGACAGTGACAACGATGCTGGCACCAGTATTGCATCAGACCCTGGCACTCATGGTCCACCGTGCCGCATTGCTGCTGTGGCCACCGCTCAGCAACGTAAGCCTCCTCCTTCCAGACCCCACTGTTTCCTGGGAGCAGGAATGCTGTTAATTCCATATGTCCATTTAGCGTGGTTATATTCCAGTGCCTGTCGGTCATGGGGTTAACAGACCCAGTGGAAGAAAATGGGGAGCAAGAGGAAGCATGGCAGCCTGGGAAGTCTATTCCTCACATGCAGGAAGCCTGCCATTACTCAGTGTCAGTGGGATAATGCCACTTGGAAATGCAAATCTGAAAGACTGTCCACTTTTTATAAGACAGCCTAAAAATGCCAGAATGTTATAGGATATCTCCTAGTTTCAGAATTGTAATTACTTTTAAAAATTGTTTTAGAGCTGAGGACATCAAAGGCTAATGAAATGCTAATTGTGGAACAGGTGGTGCACTGATTATTTTAAAAATTTCATAATCATAATTAAATTTACTGGAACTGAGCTTCCTAAACTAAAGGTGTCCACATTTGATCCTTGGGATACTGGTTTTACAAAGTGTTTTTATCGGTCTAATTGTTTCTCCTGATGAAGAACTGTCCAAATTCTTCTGTGTTGACTGAATTATACCCATGAGAGCTATTTTAGGACCCAGGGTAATTATAGATGACTGGCTATTCATTGACTCTGTGCTTTAGACTCTCTCCAAGTATTAGGAGTCTTTCTGTCATGCAAATTCAGGGACTCTAATTCCTCCCAGGGAATTAACATCATGATTTTTCCAGTCGTCTCTTGCCAAGATTCACTATCATTGTACTTTATTACAGAATATGACAGTGATACTTCCTGCCATTATAAAGTGGAGCTCAGCTATGAGAATTTTATCACCTCTGGACCAGACCCTCACCCACCTCCCATTGCAGATGATGAAAGTGATGATGATGACGATGATGACATCCCACAGGTAAGAAGCCCACAGCCCTCACTGGCTCCCTGGTGACCAGGTAAGAATGACATTGGTGTCAGTTTACAAGGCTGGAGTGGATACAGTTTTGTGACATTGCTGTGTTTGAACAGTGGTTCTGCAGTGTTCATTTTTTTAAACTCCACATCACCTGTTGGGCAGTTACCCAGAGTGATTAGGATGTTAGAAAAGGGGTCTTTTCTAATAGATTTTCAGCAGTAAAGTTGGGGATCATACTGAGAACAAACAATTTCAGAGGGAAATGGAACTTAACCAGTCTAGCATCTGTATTGCATTTCGCTGGGAGGTCTGCATGCCATGTATTCCCTCTGCATTTGAGTGCAGTAAAGACCTCAGGTTGAGAGCTGAAGTCAGATAAGGACTAGTGCCTGCATACACCGTTCTGCCCCATTCATGAATCTGCCTTCTTCCAGGAGGACCACTACGCCCTGCTGGTGAAGGCGTGGGAGACCAAAGTTTTTCCTACTATCCGAAGACGCTTCCGCAACGAGGCAGAGCGGAAATCAGGCCTGGACCAGATAAAGGGTGCTTTACAACTAGGTATGTGCTCTGGTTCCCTGAGGTGCTCACTTCATGGCCTGGAATTTATTTAGCTCAGGCTCAGGATATAAATCAGTTAAGTGGGGCCCCAGGATTGCACCAGTGTCTTCTCCTGGTGCCTTTATCAAATTCTGCTGTCTGTTGCTTTCATTGTCAAGTTTTTTCTGTTTACTAACTTAACTTAGTGTCTTGGACTGATGAAGCCGGGTGGCTATACTGGGGATGCTGGATGGCCTGGTGATTAATAGTTTGGGCTCTGACGTCACAGGCACCACTTGCCAGCTATGCGACCTGGGGAAAGTGGCCTGACTTTTCTGGCTTTCCTCACCTTTAAAATGAAATCAGTAATAGTAACCCCCTCATGTATATATTAGAAACAGTTGAGTTTATACAGGTAAAGCTCCTAAGAACAGGGTGTGGCCCCCTCAAAAGTTGCTCAGGTAAAGTATTTCTAAATGTCACAACGATTATGATGATGGTGGTAGTGAGATTGTCCCCATTGGCCATGGTTTCTCTAGCAAAGAATAATGCAGAGTTCACTCTAAACAGTGGGTCATTAGTGAGTTGTAAGCACAGATAGCTGATCTGTTATAAGGTTTTTTTCTTTTAAGATTTATTTTTATTTATGCATACAAGAGCTGAGGTGTAGGCCAGAGGTACAGGTACAGAGGTGAGAGGATTCACCAGAGACAGAGTGGGGAACAGAACAGGTGGATATACTGAAATACACTGCTGAGGGGAGCAGCAGGGAGACAGGAGAGGGTTAGCTTCCTGGCCAGGGATCTAACTCATGCTGCAGTGGCTGCTGTGATAGCTTGATAGTGCTGAGACTTAACCCCTTGCACCCACCAGGGAGGCCCCAAGGCTCCTTGTTCCATTTTTCTTTACCTTGTGAAAAAATTGCTTTTGGGGATGCAGAGGTGCCTTTTCCCAACACTGTGACCATCAGACATGGTATAAGAAGCTTCCTTTTGTCCCTGTGTTAGCCATCTTTCTCTTCTAACTGGTCCTGAGAAAAGCCACAAAAAGATCTGTATTTCTTGGCTGATTTATATGCTAAATCCCTAATACTCATGAAAAAATTCCTTTTCTGATATTAGTACATATATATACATGTAAGTATACATATACACCCTTGCAACTGATTATTATTTAATAATTGTTATATTAATTAACATTTGTATGTAATTTCTTTTCATGCTTTCTATCCTTAAGGCTAAGAGCCAATGACTACAGCTTTTGTTTCCAGTTAACCTGTGGAAATATTCCCGCAGCTTAAGCATGCTGTAATCATTTCCTATTCTCTTTAGAGCCTGTTAGAACTGCCAATCCAGGTTCCAAGGCAGTTAATTAATATTCTTATCAACTCTTCTCGTTTAGAAATTTCAGGCAGAAGGGAGTGGGAGTGAGTTTGGGTGGGTGAAGGAACAGGTATTCAAGCCAGACAGACCAGTGGTTGCTACAGAGGAGAGAGTTGGTGGGGAGCAAGAGGAAATGAGATGAGAGGGTGCTGGGGAAACCATGGGTGGGGGGGAAGCAAAACATAATCATCTGAGGAAGATCCTACAGATGAAAAGATAATTTGTCCCTCTACAGTCATTCTCAACATCTAAAAGGAAGTACTCTTTTGGGTTACACAGAGCAGGTCTTACCTTGTTTTCAGATGACTTTCACTTGATAAATGCAGCACCACCTCTGTTACTGCCTGCCCAAAGCACCCATGCGGGCCATTGGCTTCAGAGCAAGGAGGACTTGATCCAGGGCATCTCTTCAGTCCTCGATCCATTCACCAATTTGTCTGTGTGTTCAAGAGGTGCCTCCAGGTATCAGGCCCTGTACTGGGGAATAAGGAATCTTCTGAATGGAACAGCCACGGTCCCTTCTCTCACAGAGCTTACGTTAGTGGGAACAGATGTGAGACAACACAGCGCCCCATAGTCAGAGCTGTGTTGCAGCCAAGAGGCTGCAGCATATGGGCAGGGCAGCCTGACAGAGCTGGCTCTTCACTAAGACCTGGAGCTCACCTGCAACCCTAAGCTTGGGGTTAGACATATGATGTTCGCTGTTTGTTCAGGGAAATGGGCTCTTCTTACTGCTTTGGGAGAGACTAAGAAAGGGGGAAAGTGATGATATCATGTGTAGATGGAAAGCACTGGTATGTCATCACTGGTTGCTGTGCCTTTGTTTTCACATAGGTTAAATTAGAATTTTTTTTCTTTTGCTATTTGTTCTCTGAGCCATCCTAAATGCCTGTGGCCAAGTGTGCTTTCTCCACTGTCCCTCAGTTTGGGAAGGAAAGTGTAGACAGCACAGTAGAAAATTAGGTTGTCCAGAATTGGCTGTTGTACCAGTGCCAGTCTGTTGGCATTGGAACCCACCCAGAAGTACCCATGTTCCCTGACACATAGCTTGCCATGCCCTTCTCCTGGGATCCTTGTGAGTGGGTGTGGCTGTTTGTTTGAACTGTATTCATTTAAACCTAAACAGTTCCATTTCCAATAGCGTCTCCTTCCTTGTAGCAGTGCAAAGGGAGGATAGGAAGCTGGCTCTCAGTTCCCTAAAGCCCCTATGTGAGGGTGGCTCAGCCTCCATTGTTAGATGCATCAGGGAAGGTTAAGGAAGGACCCCTTAATTTGGCATTCTCCTCGTGGTCCCTGAGTCCTGCTGAATAGACAGCAGGGTCTGTTTTCTTCCTCACTTTTCCCTTGGAACATGTTACAAAGTTCTTTTTCCTCATAATTTTCAAATATTGGCCACATTTCTATTTTTTTTTAAATTTTTTTTATTTTTTTATTATTTTTTTTTCTTTTTTTTTTTTATTATTAGTTATATTTGACATCATTTGTAGTCCCCAGGGAGTACCCACCACCATTTCACCCGTGCACCATCACCTCA
>JAGFMF010012286.1:83966-165093 GCA_019455555.1 Galemys pyrenaicus | reverse complement strand
GAGAGGATTCACCACAGAGAGCGGGGAGCAGAACAGGCAGATCAACAAAAGTACACTGCTGAGGGGAGCAGCGGGCACAGCAGGAGAGGTCTGCCGCACTATGTGGGTCCCCCGCCTGGCCGGCAGCAGGGATTGAACTCGTGCTGCAGTGGCTGCGGTTTGCTTCATAGTGCGTTGCTTAACCCACTGCGCCAACAGGGAGGCCCCACATTTCTATTTATTCTCTGACAGTTCTTTCTCTAAACATTCTTCTTGAATTTCAGCTTCCTTCTAAACTGTATTCAGAAGATTACTACCTCTTTTCATTTCAGCAGGGCCAGCCCATAAAGGAAAGGTAGATAAGAGTGGTAGAGACAATCCGCACTTAAAAACCACGCTATCCACATGTATTATCTTACCCGCAGCTTCTGAAAGGTGTAGATGCTAAAGTGGCAACAGCCAGTGGAGCCGTCGCCTGCCTCTGTATTCCCCACAGTGCTTTTGCCTTCAGGGCTTTCAATCTTTATTTACTTGGTTTATAAATAGTGACTGTTGCTATTGGACATAATGAAGCTTTGAGAAGGCAGAACAGAGCAAATTCCAGTCGCAGATAGAAGTTAATGTAGCTCTCTGTCTCTTAAATAAGCTGGTGTTTGTTGTAGTAGAAATTAAACAGTACCAAAATAAATCAGTAAGGGAAACAGTTGCTCTTGCTTTCCTTTCACTCTCCATTTGTCTAAGAGCTTGGTTTTTGTTTTTTTTCCTTAACTATAAAGAAATGGCTACATGATAATGTCCCATCATTTTTAACCTTTGTATATTGATGCTTTCACTATTTCCATTTTGTTGTTTTATTTCTCAGCAGTGCTGCAGTTTATATTTCATATCTTTGTACGTCGTGTTTATGTTTCTATGTAGAGACTTAAGATTGAGTGATGTGTCTTAACTTGGTAGATACTGCTGAACTTCCTTGCCCTGAAAGCTACAAAGTTTTGTGTCAACAAGAGCTTTTGACAGATTCTCTTTTCATTCTGGCTGTAAGTCAGTGTCGTTTATAAACAGTCACTATTTATAAACCAAGTAAATTTGGTTGATCCAAATGCTTATGTTCTCTGGAGAGTTACCAGTGCTGCTGTTATATTTTTTAGGTATGGTGGATATTGCCCGACAGACGGTTGAATTCCTCTATGAGGAGAACGGTGGCATCCCAAGAGACCTTTACCTTCCCACCATTGAAGACATAAAAGACGAAGCAAACAAGTTCACAATTGATAAAGTTCGAAAAGGTTTTGCTTTCCCATTTACTTCACTATGAAATTTGTTATGAAACAAGAAGTTGAGTTTCCCAAGCTCAAGTTTGAGCCAACCAGCTGCTGACTCCCTTGGAGTGGCTCTTCTTGCCTTGAGTGACCTGACTTCTTCCAGGCGCTCCCTTGGCTAGACCCAAGAACTTTATGGAGTGTGTAGGTAGATGTTTGTCTGACCTCTGCAGCCTCTTGCACCTTCTTAGAACTCACTAATGTGAACAGGGTGAGACAGGGCACTTGTGCAAACATGGGCTGACAATACCAAATAGGCTTCTCAAGCTTCACCCTGGCTACTCAGCTAACAAACCACAAATTTGTGGTTGTGCTATGTGCTCTAGAATTTGATTAAAAATCAAGGGGTGTTTTGGGCAAATGAGGAAAATATAGAAAAGCACAACAAAAGAGAATGTAAAACCACTCATTATTAGAGTTGTCACATGACCTTGAGAAAAATATCAAAATGTCCTGGACAGGGACCAGAATATGTATTTACTTTTGTTTTGTTTTGTTTTGTTTTGAAATATAATTCACATGCCATAAAACTCACCCTTTTCAAGTAAAGGAGTTAGCAGCTTTTAGGATATTTACAAAGTTGTGCAACCATCAAGCCAAAACTTCTAACTCCAGAACATAGTTTCTTCCCCAAAAAAGAAGTCCTGTGCTCTTACTGCTTCCTTCCTTTAGCCCCTGGCAATCATTCATCTACTTTCTGTCACTATAGATTTGCCTGTTCTGAACATTTCATGTAATTGGAATCATCCAGCATGGCTCTTTGGTCTGGTTTCTTTCACTTAGCATAATCTTTGAAGATTCATCTGTATAATAGCATGTACCAGTCCCATCATTCCTTCCTATGACAGCATAATATTCCATTGCATGGATAACACCCCATGTTGTTTATCCATTGTCGATTGATGGGCACCTTTTGGCTACTATGAATAATGCTACTAGGTACTCTTGTATACAAGTTTTTGTATGGTCATGTATTTTTGTGTCTCTTGGGTATAGTTAAGATTAAAATTGCTAGACAATATGGTAACTTTTTTAAGGAACTGCCAAATTATTTTCCAAAGTGATTGCACCATTTTACATTTCCACCAGCAGTGTACAAGGGTTTCAATTTCTCTGCATCCTCGCCAGCATCAACTATTGTCTTTTTCTCTTTTTGGTCTTGGTCAACGTGAAGTAGTATAGCACTGCGGCTTTGACTTGCATTTCCCCAGTGACTACTGATGATGAACATCTTTTCATGTATAGATTTTAACTTCTCTTTGGAGAAATGTGCATTCAAAGCCTTTGCCCATATTTTAACTGACTTGTTTTGTCTTTATACTGCTGAGTTGTGAGAGTTCTTACAACATTTTGCTGTATTACCCTCCAGACTAAGTTGTGTTCCTTTTTGGTTATAACTAACCCTGAGGGTATTATTAAAAGCTGTAGAGCTATTTTACACCCTAAAATATAGAGTCCCAAGATGACTATGGTACCAGCTCCTAAAGAAGCTCTCCTTCCCCCCCTTCCCCCTTGCTCAGGCCTCACTGTGGTAACCCGCTCTCCAGACAGCAACAACGTAGCCAGCAGTACAGTTGGAACTGCTCTGCCGAAGTTCGCCATCCGGGGGATGCTGAAAACCTTTGGGCTCCATGGAGTCGTCTTAGATGTTGATTCAGTGAGTGAACAGCCTTTTGTGCACCCTGAGCTTTTCATGCCCAGACTCTAAGTACCCTAGAAAGTGATCATACAGGTGGATCATCAAGTTAGAGATGAAGAAGCTGAGTGTGGGCATGCTAGATGACTTGTCTGAGATGTTTTCACAGCCCAGTCAGGGTGGATGATTGATGATTAGCTCCGAGCTCTCAGTACTTTCATCCTCCTCAGACCTCGCTACCTCTGCCCATTACTCTCTGTCCCTCCGTTACATCTACTCAAACTCTAAGGGAAAATTCTCCTTCGTTTTGGTGAATGGATGGTCTGTCATTGGTAGATTGTTTGTAGACATAAAAAAAATAGCTTTGTGATTTTGATCAAATCATCTAACTCTTAGGCAGATCTCAGCCTGTTTCCTTATTTGTAAAATTGAGTGTATTCAACTAAATCAGTAGTTTTCTTCCCCAATTTTCAGAGCCCTCATATGGGACTTAGCAAAGATTTGGAACTTGAGGGAAAGAGAGAAGGATCAGGAGAGAGTGAGTGAAGGCTTTCTTTTGAAAACGGTCCTATTTCAAAGTTGTAGCTACGTGATCCTAAGCTTACACACTAATGTTTACAGTTACGGATTTCTCACGCAATTATAATTGGTGACACAGTACATACGTCAGACCTAACAGCCTAGAAGAACCATGCAGTTTGCTGAAGAGCATTAGACATAGCTGTAGATAATGTTAGTGCCATTAATGTTTTGAAACCTAAAGTTTTACCTCTTCAGCTAACCCCATGGTACCTGAACTTCATTTATATTATTAAATTTTTGAGAGGCTGTTGATTGGTGGTTTACTAAGGTGAACTTTTGAGTAGAAATTCATCAATGTTATTGTTTATCTTCTACTGCCTTCAGACACAAATGTTTGATTCTGGTTATCAGAAAATATATATCTGGCTATGTTTTTCAGCAGTGGAAACGTATGAAAATTATGTTAGAAAAATGGAAATTTTGTTCAAGTAATAACTCTGCTACTTCTCAAGTAATTTGATTCCCAGTCTTAATAGTAATCCCTAAATAATACATTGGTATTTGAATCCAGAATGTATATCTTGTGAGCTTACTTTTTATTTTCCTAGCATTAACAAGTATCAAACAGATTCCCTGCTTTTAAAAAACTATTAACATTAAAAAATTTAACATAAAAGCACTGACTATAAATTTTGCCTGCAACAATGTGTGTGGAGCTATTACTGAAATAAATATAGCATTATTCTCTTTAAGTTTCTACCTCATTATTGCATTGACATTCTTTATTGGACCAGTTAAAATCTGTCATCTGATATGTTAAAACACATTATACTAACCAGATGTCTGACCTTAATCATGAAAGTAGCGTTTTTTTTGCCTATAAAACTGGTTTTATATATTAATGCACATTCAGTAAGTCTACACTTAATGTTATCAATAGCTCTCTGAAACTGACTTTTAGCAAACTGATGTATAACAAAAACATGTCTTCCAAAAAAACATCATTTAGTTCAACGTTTAGCAAGATTGGTTTTTCTCATCGAAGTTATATGATCACTTGTATCTTTTTATAAGCTTGGAAAATAGTTAGTGCTCAGACAAACGAATAGACATTTTCTTTTACTGTTGTAGGTTAATGAATTGGTGCAGGTAGAAACGTACCTCCGAAGTGAAGGTGTGCTGGTCCGGTACTGGTACCCCATCGATATGTTGGAAAGGCCTCCAGCAGGCTACCGAAGGACTGCCACCAATGGACTGGTCACACTGGACAATACCAACCTTCAGATTCACAGGTACAATCGAGCCCTCTTGCTAGTGCATCACAGAAATGCACATCTACCATGTCACTGACAAGGAGAGGTCCTCCAAAATAAAAAGGTAGAGAGAAATCTGGGCACGGTAACAGCAGACCCGTAGGAGTTGGAAAGAATTTATAGGATCCTGTATCCCCTGAACTGTGCCACATACTGTACTGTGAGTGGGAGGATTCAGGGGTGATGAACATTAGAGAGTGAGAAACTCTCTAGTTAGAGTAAAACTAATCAAGAAGAAGTGAGTAAGAAACTGTTAACTGTTGACTAGCAACTGAGAAAAAAAGCAAGAAAGTTCTTCATAGGATTACAGTCAGGTTACAGTGTAGAATGTTTGCACCCAGGATTAGCTAGTAATCTTGGGGAGAAATATGAAACAGATTTGTTTGAGCAATAAAGTGACTGGATTTTTGGTGTTAATGCAGATTTCCATTAGAAGAATACTCTGAAGCACTCACTTGGTTGGTTGGCATGAGAACTCTGAACAACAAAGGGGCAGAGCTCCTGGCCTGACTTCAGAGGTGTTCACCCTCAAGAGGGGGAGAGGGCAGGGGCTCTATAGACCCAGATCATCTTCCAGCTTTTCCCTGGCAGCCTCTGCCTTTGACATCTGCAGGGAAAGTTGTGGGGAGTTGTAGGGGCAGGAAGATACACAGCAGGTTCTCTATGATTTGGGAAGACGGAAAGACGGATAAAGGAGGAGTTCTGGAGCCCTTAGCGGCTTTTTCCAGCTTTTATTAATCTTTCTGCATCAGAGGGGACCAGGTGCACAGCAGGCCTCCTAGCCCCCAGCAAATCTTCACTCTTTGAGCTTCTGCTGTCTCTCCTCTCCTTCTACTGCTGATTCTTCTGTTTCTGCCTGTGACATCCCTTGACGCTGCCCTTATATGCCCAGTCTCTTGGTGCAGGTGTGCCCACCTACGCATGCTCACACCCTACTCCAGGTGCCCTATGATTCTGGCATGCGGGCAGGACCACAGGGGTCTATCACTGATGCTAATGATGCTAATAGCAGGAGGGCAGGAAAACCTGATAACTTCCATTTACTCTACAATCCTATGGTTTTCCACCATGCAAACTATACATCTGTTTCCCTTGGCGATTATGAACGCTGCAGTCATGACTCACAAAAGTAAACCAAATACAACAGAATATAAATACTCCCAGGCAGGGCACCCACCTATGGGCAAGAGACAAGATTATTGGCACCAGCAGATGATCCACCGCATCTGCTGCCGAAGGTGCTGCTCATGCAACGGGGGAACCACTCACGGCATCTGCTGTCACACACCAGGAGCCGTCAGGCTTCCTAACCTTCTCTGACTGTGGTCTCAGCCACAAGCCACACACCGATTCCACCCCCAGGATGCTCTCACTCTTGGATTGGTGTTACTGTACTCTTTGGGGTAATTGCCCAATCCCCAGGGTACTCTCTGCTGTCACTCCAACACTTCCATAGCCACCAATATGACACGCAGGCCCCTGCACTCAGGCCAACCCTGTACACACGCACACGGGTTGGGGATCCGTGGATACAAGCTCCACATGTGGCCTCTCTTGGGTCCCCTCTTTGGCTGTGGGCTCCACCACAAGCCACGTTCCCTTCCCATCCCCCAAGGACAGTTCCTCAGCTTCTCACCCCCATTAAACACAGGTGATTTTAAGAGGTTCAGTGGCTTTCTTTAACATACTTAGGCTGCTTAAAACAGCTGCTCAGGGCTTCCCAGTTATATTACCAGCTTTGCCTTCTCTAAGTTACCTTTTTTGATACCTCTCCTCTGCCTGGCTGCAGAGAACTTGGTGAGGGCTTCCTCCCTCAGCCAGTTGGGCTCTTCTCATGCTTGCCCCTTCCTCTACTGTGGCCATTGCCTCTCTGGGCTGTGGTCCTGGGAACGCCAGGCAGAACACAGGCTGTTTTTGGTCACTGAGACCCAGTGGCCACCCTCCAATTCCCATCTCTTGGGGTGTACAGATGACACTATCCACACCCAGGGTCCCTTAAACATAACATGAACCTGCCAGAGGTTCCCAGCCTTCTGGTAGGGTTGTCAGTCCATCAGTTTTTCCTTGCATCAGCACTGAGTAAGCTCCAAATTGTGGTCCTCTTTCTTCTCCTATGATTCTGCTGCCTCAGGGATCATAGGCTGGTCCTCACAGGCTATCTCTTCCTCCACTCGAAGTCGTGTCCTGCAGCTCCCAGATCTTTTCCACCTCCTGTGTTCCTGCAGCATCTTTAGCTCTAGCCGCAGCTCCTGGGCTTTGGCTATCTCCTGTGCTGCCATGGCGCCTCCAGTGTTGTCACATGCTCATCATCTGCCACCCCTCAGTCCCTCCTGAGGTCTTTGGAGGGCTCCACACCCATCTTCATTGAATCATCCTGTCAACTGATGCCTATTGTAGGGGCAGGAAGGCACAGGGCAGGTTTTCTATGATCCAGGCAGAGGAGTAAAAGATGAGTCCTCGAGCCCTTGGTGGCTGTTTCAGGCTTTTATTAATCTTTCTGTATCATTTATAGTGAGGCAGCCAGGTACACGGCAGTCAAGGAGGCTGGGGCGGGGTCGGGGTGGGAGTGCCAGGAGGCTGGCAGGCCTTCTAGCTGCCAGTGAGTCTTCATTCTCTCTGAGCTCTCTACTGCTGCTTTTTGCTACGTCTCTTTCCTGGTTACTCTCCTGGTATCCCCGTGACACTGCCCTTATATGCCCAATCTCTCAGCCCAGGTGTACCCACCTACACATGCCCACATCCCACTCTAGGTGCCCTATGATTCAGGCATGCGGGCAGGACCGCAAGTGGCTGTCATTGACACTAAAGGCAGGAGAACGTTAAAAACCTGATAATTTTCATTTACCCTGCCGGTGTCCATCAGGGCTCTCAGCTCTTTTGTTCAGGCCTCATCACTCTGCTGCTGGTCCCTCTAAACTGTGCTTGTGCAGTCAACACATAGACTTCCCCAGGAGAGGAATTGGCAGAGTTGATCTCTTTTAAAATCTGGCATTAGGATGTTACAAGGTAGTGGGGATGAGAAAGAAACCACCTCACATGCAGTTCTTAACTGTTTTAATGTTTTCTTTTTTATTTTCACTTCATAGATAAATAGACTCCTCAGGTGTTACATGTTGGGGTGTTTCTTTAATTTCCGTTGTGCCCACATGTGAGTTATGACAGACTAACATTAAATTTAATTTGGGTCCACAGGGAATATCAAATGACCCATTTGCTCAGAAGTGGGTTTTATAGAAACTTTAAAGTCTCTTTATAGAAGCTTTATAGAAACAGTAAGGCCACATCTAACTTGCTTTTTTAGCTACGTGCTTACTACCAGGATAATTTTAATTATGGAAATTAGCCAATAAAATGCTGGGAGCCTCCCCTCTGCTTCACGTTAGACGTTAGACGCCACCAGGCACGCGTGCGGGACCGCAGGGTCTATCGCTGACACCAGTGGCGGAGGGTTTAAGAACCTGATCGTTTTCATTTACTCTACAACGACCCTTTGCTTTTCTTGTTTAGCATGTTTTCAGGGTTCGTTTATGTTGTAGCTTTTATCACTATTTCATGCCTTTTTAATTCTGAACAGTATTCTTTTGTTCAGATCTACCGTTATCATTAATTTGTTTAGATCTAACTACTTGGTTTATGAACACATTTTGGCTACTCTGATTTATGCTGTTATGAATATACATGTATAGGCTTTTGTAAATGCATATTTTCTGTTTACACAGTTATTTTTGAGTTTGAAAAAATTCAAATATAATGTGATTTTGTTTCAAGCACAAGTGAACGCCACAACTTGGAGTATAGAATATGTGACTGGGCCTCCCTGGTGGCGCAGTGAGTTATGCAACACTCTATGAAGCAAACTGCAGCCACTGCAGCATGAGTTCGATCCCTGCCGCCAGCCAGGGAGGGGACCCATATGGCATAGCAGACCTCTCCTGCCTCGACCACTGCTCCCCTCAGCAGTGTGTTTCAGCCAGTCTGCCTGTTCTGTTCCTGCCTGTCTCTGGTGAATCCTCTCACTTCCCTGGACTCTGGCCCATCCCAGCTCTTACATGCATAAATAAATAAAATCTTTAAAAAAAAAATATGTGACTGTAGGGTAAATGGAGAAGTTATCAGGCTTTTCCACCCTCCCGCCATTGGTGTGATAATGGACACCTGAGGTCCTTGCATGCATGCCTAAGTGGGCATGCGCAAGTGGGTGCACCTCGGTTGAGACACGGGGCATATAAGGGCGGTGTCCCGAGGACACCAGCAGAAGAGAGAGACCAGAGAGACGCGACAAGAACAGGAGAAGAGAGGCAGAAAGAGAGTGAAGATACACTGGGGACTAGGAGGCCTGCCAGTCTCCTGGCCGCCTGGCACGCCTGCCTGCCATGATAATAGAAGAAAAGCCACCAAGGGCTCCAGGACTCTTCCTTTACCTGCCTGCTCCGAATCATCGAGAACTTGCTCTATGCCCTTGGTGGCACCACAGTGACCTAAAGAGAAGCTTTAGATGTGGTTCCCTTCCCTTCTGATGCCCAAGACCTGGTCCAGCATGGGCACTGGGCATCATGCTCATTGCGTCTGCCCTGTCTCACCTTTACAGGGAGCTGCTGCGGTGTGAGGCTGCACTGGCCAGGTTGTACTGCCGCATGGCCCTGCTCAACATCTTCGCCCCTAAGCTGCCTCACCTCTTTACCCGCCTCTTCCACATCCCTGCTATCCGAGACATTACCCTGGAGCACCTGCAGCTGCTGTCCAATCAGCTCCTCGCCCCTCCCCTCCCAGGTAAACCATTGCTTTGCCTCTCATTCCCCTTGTGGGGGAGGAGAATTGGGACCATAGTGCCTACAGACAGGAGCTACACTGTGTGAAGAGCTGCGAGTGTCTGGGCGAAACTATGCTCCTGTTGCTCCCCTAGTCACTCATCTACTAAGCATTCAGTGAGCTTCCTAAACTAACATGGGTCAAGGAAAACGAAATGTTAGAAATCTAGTCAGTGTGGTTGCCACAGGTGTTCTCTCTGCATTTTAAGGAGAGGGAAACGTTCCTGTTACCAAACTCCCCACAGCAGATCTCATGGCCTCGGGCGGGGTTCTTTCTATGGGCCAGTGTGTATGTATCTGCTAAACAGGGGCCCTTGGGGTGAGGGCCGATGCTATGTTGTCTCTCCGGGCAAATGCTCAGTGATGACTCTGCCCACAGCCCAGTCCAAGGAGAAGGGCCCTTTCTGACTTCCTGTGGCTCCTTGACCTCCGGTGGTCTCCCCTTGACCTCCCAGCAACTGACATGGGAGCAAGAGGTGAGGGGCAGGTGGTACTCCAGCCTAGAGGGCATCTCTCAGCCTGGGCTTCAGCCAACACGTATGTGAGCTACGTCTCCACCAGCTATGCAGCAATGTGGGGGCCGCTGCCCCACCCTGAAATGCGAGGCTTCACAGCATACCTATGAAGCTCTGGCGTGTTTGTGGAAGAAACTTTGCCATAAAAATTAAGACCTGTTTATAAACTCAGCTCTGAGACTCCCTCATAGCTCCCTGATGCAGCTCAGGGTGGGCAGTACACCCAAGTCAGGTTCTGGAAACCCAGAATTCAAATGTTCCACTTGTAGCTATTTAATAGATTTGGGCCTCCACTTAAGATTTTATTTTGGGAAATAGTTTCACTGCTTAAAAAAAGCAAAATTTAAAGGCCACCAATCTCCCTAATCATTCCCATAAAACCTCTCTGTTAGCCAAGATATTATCACCCACATGGACCCTCTGGTGTTCATTACCAGTTACTTAGGCTAGTGCAGCCTTTGGCTGCTTGGACTCTTGTAACCCTGTGCTTTCTTCCCTGTCCCCAGACGGCACCATCAGCTCCAGCTCCATCCTCCTGGCACAATCTCTGCAGCATTGCGTGCACGCCCAGAACTGCTCAGCCACAGACCTCTTCTACCAGGGCAGCTCCCAAACCGTGAGGGAGTGGCTCAACGTGGCCATCACACGGACTCTGCACCAGGGTGAGGAGAGCCTTTTGGAGCTGACAAAACAGATCTGCTCTTTCCTACAGGTAACAGTCTGATGCTCCTGTGTCCCTGAACTGGGATTGCCACTTTTAAGTAGAAGCTTCTTGGCTTACATACTAAAAATGACATTCCTTTCCCTCCCTCCACACTCCCTCCCTTTGGTCTCCTTTTCTTAGAAGTTCTCTTGCCTTGTTCTATCTGTAGTGTCCTTCCTCTCAGGGGGCTTTCTTGTTTCCCTGAACCTGTCACAGCAAATGTGTTGGCTCTGTCCTTTGCCATTGAGCTGGGGAGAGGAACTGCCTCACCTATGTTAGCAGGTGGCTTTCCTTATGAAATGTCTCTTTGCAGACAGCACCAGAGCAGTTTCCCTCTGAAGAGTTCCCGATTTCTGAGTCCAAAGTTAACATGGATGTTAATTTCCCTGGGGCAGCATTTGTCGTGGTATCTTGCAAAGAAAGTCAGTCTGGATTCCGCAAAGAGTAAGTCACCCATTCTCTAGAGGATGATAACGGGGAGGGAACAGTAAAATAGATACTGGTGAAATTGACACAAGGAAAAAACTCAGATTGTTTTTATTCTTTAATATACACCCTATATGAAAATGCTTTACAGTTCTTCCCATATGTCCATGTTTGGAAGTTAGACTTTATAATGAATGGCCTAAAATGTGGTGGAAATGATGTACGTCTGCCCAGTTTCCACTGCTCTCCTCTCCTGACCGGGTCCATGTGGGCTGCCCTCACACGCCACTCCCCCCCGCCCCCAGCTCCTCGCTGTACAAGGCACCTTGGGCGCGCGTGCTCGTGTATGGACTCGGCCACAAAGTGAAACGAAACGGCCAGCTGAACCTCATCGAGGCTGTCTGCTACCCGCGGGATGCATCTCCAGCCAACACAGGGCTCACACCGCCTCCCACTGCCAACCAGTACCCCTCCGTGATCCTCTCCGCAGATAAGGTCCACATCAAACTGGGTGAGTTTCTGATTCAGCTCCTGGTGTGAGAACACCTTGAAGTCAAGTTCTGCTTTCCTTCTAGGACCCCATGCCTGGCAGTGTTCCAATTCCTTTCAGTAGCGAGGAGTGCTTAGGGCAGTGTATTTTAGAGGCAGTAAATTAAAAGATCTCCCTTTCCTGCCTGGGGAAGCCTAGCTGCTGCAGTGATGATTTCACTGCCTTTCCCAAGTGTGAGCTGGGCTACCTGCTCTCAGAAATAATCTGAACAGAGCAGTCTCCTCATCAGCTTTAATAATCCAGCTGCCTTTCTCCAAGTTGTCATTAAAATCAAATTATCTCAGGGGTAATGTGACTCCGTGTGACTTGGTCAGAGCTTAATAGATTTATGAGATCTTTATAGTAAACACAAGATTTCTGTCTTAACACTCAGCCTGCAGTGCACGGTGGTCCGCATTCCTCATGGCTTGGGTGGAGATCTCTGATTCCTAGGCTGTGACTTTTGTCTGCCTAGTGCTTGCCGTGAGGGTTGGGAGGCAGTGTAGGGTGTGAGGGACATCCAGCCTCCGGGCCTTTCCTCTCAACACAGAAGCTTTAGTCAGATGCAGGCCATGGTAATAACAGGTGACCAAAGAAAGCCAAAGCCCAAGGCACTGCTTGTGCCTAGTCTTAGGGACCCCTTGTTGTTGTTCTCTGTTACCCTAAAGTAAGGCTGATGCTCTCCTGGGATCCAGGCGCACTAAATGATGATGATTTCTTTACCACCCTGTCACTATCCCAAGCCTCTTTTAATACCCAACGTACTGCTTCCCTCAGGCTCACCAGGCTGCTTGGTGTCTGCCTGGCAAACACACATTCTTCCCTGTTCCCATCGCTGCCCTTGTCCCGTTGTCACACCAGCAAGTTCTGCGCCTGCAGTTAGCAGTCTAGAACAGGATTACACTTCTTCCTCCTCCAGTGGATGAGTGGGTGGGCTTTGCAGCCTGTTTCTCAGGCTTATTTTCATCAGGTGCTGCCAATTACTGTCTTCCTGGGCCCTCCTTCCAGGGGTGTCTCCACCTCCTGGAGCTGTGCTGGTATTACATTCTCTGCCCCTGGAGTTTCCTCTGGCCATGGCTTTCACTGAGCAGCTCCTGTCCTGGAAATCAGAGGATGTCGAAGGGAAATCCGAGGATGAGCCTGACACCATCCCGACGTCGGTCCTCCTGCAAGTGGTAGAGCTGCTAGGTGAGTTTTCCTGTCCATCAGAATCAGGGCCCGGGGTAGCTGTCTCAGTGCCCGAGGTAGGAGCTTGCCAGGTGGACTGGGTGCAGGAGAGGGGGTGACCACAGGTGTCCCATGCAGCAACAGCCTCATGTCAGGTTGCTGTCATTTGAGGTGGCTTGAGGACTTGACTGTAAGGTGTAGCCTACATGTCTACATCCACGGCTTACAAGGTTTGCTGTACATTTTCACAAATTTATTTTTATCATGCTTTACTTCAAAGTATATGCCATTATGATAACTTTGTGGCAAAAAGTGGTATAGAAATGTTGTTAAAAATCAAGCATATGACTTCATAGCTCCTGAAAGGTTAAAGAGCGGCTGCATGTTGGCAGAACTTATGGAGGTGATGAACGTAGGGGTCACACATTTGGCCATGTTTAAATTTGCCTCAGAAAAAAAATGACAAGCACATATTGAACTTTAATTAATGACATGTCTTTAAAGTGTTTCAGGATGAAACATAGTGATGTTTGCAACTTATCTTGAAATAATCAAAAGCTAAGATGAGTTTAGGGATGAACAGAAGGAAAAACAGATGTATAATGAAAAGCAAACACAGCAAAATGTTAATGGTAACTTGTGGTGGGTCCATAGGCACCCAACTTCAGTCAGGTCCAACAGAGGGGGCTTGTCTGTAGCCTGTGCCCTGTCAGGCAGCCATTGAATCCTGCTCCTCATTGCTACATGAGAACGTGGTGCTGGTCCTGCCATCGATTACTACTTATTTCAGGAGCAGAAATTTAGCTCTTGATGTGAATTTCACAACTTTCAAATGTTGACAACTAACTGAAATTCTCTGAGACACAGAGTGGAGGGGGTGGGGGCACAGGGAACTCTGTTCTGTGGGAACAAGATGTCTATCCCTGTTCTCAGCTCTTGGGCTACCACTTGCCATTTTGGCAGAGAAAAATCCTCTCTAGGCCTTCTTACAAAAATGGCAAATGACAAGAGGGGTAACACAGCATTTAAGGACCTGGCTCTGGACCCTGTGGGAGAGAGGACTGCTGTCACTTGTGCTCTGTTAGTGACAACCACAAGTTTATTTCCAATTAGAATCATCAAACAATGTCACATCTGAGAGAGAAGAAAGTTGTATCCCCTCATCTCTAGATGCGGGCCTAATAAAAGATTATCTGTAAGTCAGCTGGGCCCAGCCTGAGGACTCTGTCCATAAAACAACTATGTGACTGCAAAAGATACTTCTGGTGGGAAGGGGACCTCGGTACAAACGTGTGGCCCACTGTGTTGTGCTGAGCAGCGGTTCCTAACCAAGTTGTTTCTCATGCCCCTTTCTGCTGTGTCCATGAGGCATGTCTGTAAGCACCTGGTTGATAGCTTTTTTCTTTTTTAAGATTTTATTTATTTATGCATACAAGAGCTGGGGTACAGGCCAGAATCCAGGGAGGTGAGAGGATTCACCAGAGACAAAGTGGGGAGCAGAACAGGGAGACTGACTGAAACACACTGCTGAGGGGAACAGCGGGCAAGGCAGGAGAGGTCTGCTGCGCCATGTGGGGCCCCTCCCTGGCAGCAGCAGGAATTGAACTTGTGCTGCAGTGGCTGCGATTTGCTTCATAGTGCGTTTGCTTAACCCACTGCGCCACCAGGGAGGCCCACCTGGTTGATAGCTTTTATAGCGAGCAACTCCTTTCTCCCTTTTTTTGGAACTTTATTAAAATTAATTAAACTTTAAATATAATTCAGAGGAAACATTATGTTGCTAGTTTAAATGGAAAGTTAGCTCTCAGGGCCTCCCTGGTGGCGCAGGGTTAATGTCTTAGCAGACCTCTCCTGTCTCACACGATGCTCCCCTCAGCAGGGATTTTTCAATGCATCTGCCTGTTCTGCTCCCCACTCTATCTCTGGTGTGTCCTCTCACCCCCTGCACTTCTGGCTTAGGCCCCAGTTCTGTATGCATAAATAAATCTTTTTAAGAAAAAAAAAAAAGTATGCTTAGCTCCGTAAACATACTGTTACAAAAGTCTGGCTAAATCCCCTTGCTTGTCAAAGACTCTGGGTCTGTGGCCAACTCTCTATTAAGAATAGACCAGAATTTAAAAAAAAAAAAAATATATATATATATACCAGAATTGGTACTAAAAAGAAGAGTTAAAAAAGGAATGATTGTTCAGTGTGTATTTCTCTGCTATTAGGTAGCATTGGCCTATGTGCCATAACAGTGAGCTTTCTAGCTTCAGGAAACACTGTTGTGTGACTTGTCATCAGCTAACTTGATAGACTCATGAGAAAGAAAAGAATGATTGTTTTTGGCCTGAGCTACAGAAGCAGGCTGCTATGTGGTCATGGGGTGTGGGGTTTGAGGCTGTCTCTTTGGTAGAGGCATGACCTTGGGGAAGTCCTTTATCTCTTGAAGGCTTTATTTCTTCATCTGTGTGGTAGGGTTCATAATGGAGCACCTATTTCTCAGTGTTATTGTGACAGGTAAACCCGCTGGTGCACTTAGGATAATGCTTGGCACATACTGAGCTGTGGACGTGCTGACTGTCATTGCTCTCCTTTTGCCTCAGGAAACTTCCTGTGGACCACAGACATGGCGGCCTGCGTGAAAGAGCTAGTTTTCCACCTCCTGGCAGAGCTGCTGCGTACAGTGCACAGCCTAGAGCAGAGGAAGCACCCCGCCGGCTTGTCCTCATCCATCGCCCTTCAGCTGAACCCCTGTCTTGCTATGCTGATGGCCCTACAGTCGGAGCTCCACAAGCTATATGATGAGGAGACCCAGAGCTGGGTCTCAGGCAGCAGCTGCGGAGGGTCAGGGACCGCTGGGACCACCGACCAGGGCAGGTTCTCGACATATTTCCACGCACTCATGGAAGGTTGCCTGGCGGTGGCTGAAGTCACCCTGCCCACCAACATGAGTGTCACCGCCAGTGGGGTAACCTCGACAACTACCCCAAACCTCAGTGACTCGTCTTCCTCCTCGTCCTCCTCCCCAGGACAGACCCCTCAGAGCCCCAGCCTCCTGTCCAAAAGGAAAAAGGTCAAGATGAAGCGGGAAAAGGCCTCCTCCTCTGGGAAGCGCCAGTCCTCCCGCTCAGTGGAGTCAGACCCCTCTGTGCTCAGCATCGGGGGCAGCAAGCCCGAGGACATGCTCTGGTTCCATCGCGCACTTACCCTGCTTATCATTCTGCGACACCTCACTAAGAAGGATCCACAGGGTTTGGGTGTAACGAGTGACGCCATCACTGATGCCTGCCAGGCCCTAGTGGGCCCCACGGCCCACAGCCGCTTGCTGGTGATCTCTGGAATCCCTACCCACCTGGATGAGAGCATCGTCAGAGGTGCGATCCGCAAGGCCTGCAATGCCCATGGCGGGGTCTTCAAGGATGAGATCTACATTCCGCTGCAGGATGAGGACCCCAAGAAGCAAAAAGACAAGGCTGAGGGAGGTGATGGGAAAGCCGAACCCGAGAAGACGCTCGGCTTCCCCAACACAGACAGCTTGGAGGTCAGCACGTCCAGCAGCCTCACGCCTGCCATGAGCATCAGCGCCTCCGCCTCCACAAGTCAGGCCTCTGTCTGCAGCTCCCAGGGCATCTCACAGACAGCCAGTGACCTCTCTGTGGACCCACTCCCCTCGGGCCTTGAGCTGCCCATCCCTCCTGGCCTGTTGGAGCCCCACGTGGTGTCCAGCCAGGAGAGCCTTGACATCTCGCTATGCAGCACTGGCAGCCTAGGCAGCCTAGGCAGCCTGGGGGAGCCGCTGGACAATGCAGAGACGGCCTCAGTGTCAGACATGGGCTCCATGTACACAGTCACGTCCCTGGACAACCAGTCCCTTGCAGCGCGCCCCATCAAAGGCTTCGCAGTCGTGGAGGTAACAGGGCCCACACCTGGGCAAGCACCTCAGTCAGTAGCGGTGTGACTCTTTAAACCTTGGAAAGTCATTCCCAAGGGATTGACTGATAGGTGACGTTGGTGCACGTAGGGGCTCCTAGGGCAGCTCTTGGAAACAGCAGGGAAGTGTCTGGTTAGCACTGCTGGAGGTCATAGCCCCAAGAGGGCTGGCAAATCTGTGCCATGGCGTCATCAAGTGTGGGAGGGAGGCAGAGAGGCATCGGGGCTGATCTCCCTGATGGATGACCTTTACAAGTGCATCCCCACTCAGGGCCCCACCGCAATCTTTTTAAGTTGCCTGGGTTTTTTGAAATGTGCCACTGCAGGAGGGATCTTGCTAAGCAGCAGGAGAACAGACCCTTGCCCTTCCAGGTCTACTTTAATATCCCATCTGTTTGTCGGGCTTGTTTAGAAATCCTCTGTGCTCCTGCCCCTTGCTTCTCAGTGCTTAGGCTCAGACTCGGCCTGTCCTCTGCATCTGTGCAGGAAGGCACTGGGAAGAGACCTCACACAGCCTTGCTCTCCTGGTGGGTTTGGGAACTGGAGGACCGAATGGTTGATTTTTTTTTTTTCCCCTAGAACTGCTTACCTTTAATTTCCTTTTTCCTGGGGCTGGCTCTGTTCTGTGCATGGACTTTAACCTCCTGGACATTGGGATAAGACCACAGACCTGACCATGGTTTAGCAACAGAGAATTCCAGTTGAGTTGCTGCCCTACAAGCTACCACATGGGAGAAACTTTCCGTGAAGGCCCACATTCTCAAGATGAGTGATGGGCTTCAGGGAGAGTCAGGAAGGAAGAAAAGGTCGCTCGTGTGGTGTGACAGGTCTCCATTACTCACATCCTGATCGCTTTTTTGTTCACACAGATAAGATCCCGAGCCAAAATTGAGAAAATTCGAGCAAGTTTATTTAACAATAATGATTTGATTGGATTGTCAAGTTTGGATGGTGAAGATGAATTGATGGAAATGTCAACAGAAGAGATTCTTACTGTCTCTGTAGTGAATCAGAGCTTGTTTGATACTCAGGGGAGCCCGGGGTTAGAAGATTATTTCAACGATAAGTCAATAAAAGGTGGGTTATGGATTTTTTTTTTTATAATACACTATTAGTTTTAGATTTACAGAAAAAAAAAAGTGAAAATCATCTCCCCCTCCATCCCATTTCCCATTTTTATCATGTTACATTAAAGAGGAGCACTCTGAAGGCACCCCTTGTTGTATGTTGTAGATGATGTTTCAGGGGTGTTGGGGAATCACCAGGACAAGAGGGTCATTGCTTGGCTGTGAACATTGGCTTTTTCATATGATATAAAAAAAAATATACCTTTCCCAGCCATTGGACCCTGAAGGCCAATCGGGCACCCCCTTGCCCCAGGCCTGCTGGGTCCAACCAGCCAAGAGACTACCCAGGAATGACTAAGCCATGGCCTGCTTTATGCTTGAGTGAAGACTTACAATGAAGTTGTATTTCTTTTTATCTGGACAGGCTTCCCTTGTTCAAGTGTATTTGTTTCATTCTGTCCAGTGGGGCTAGAATGTGCCAAGGTTGTTGCTGGTAATCATTGGGTCATATGCTCGAGGAGGACAGCTAATTACTGCCTCACCTTTTAAAATTAATTTTTGAGGAAGAAACAATTCCAACTGCTTTCTCAAAGTCCCCTTTGGCATTCTGGTGGCTCTTAACACAGGTTGGGCCTTGTCTGGCTATACCCCACTTCTTTTATTAGGATACTGAGTGTTCATTCAGACCCAGCTCCTAATAAGGACCCCCATAGCTGAAGCTCAGGAACATCCCATCTCCAGTTCACCCCAAGTTTCACTTTAGAAGCTTTTGGAAGTTGTCTTTTTTCATTCATATTCTTTGCGTTGTCATCTCTTCTTTGTTTCATTCTTTCTCAACATTTTTAACTTGTCCTTTTCTCTTAATCTTTAATATTATTTGAAATTTTGTGATAGTTTTTGGGTTTGTTTTAGTCTTTGTTTCCCAAGTACAAAATTTAATATTGAGTATGGGTTTTCTTGTGTTGTTGTTTCAATTCATTATCCCCAATCACAAAAGTTTTTTTTTCTTTATTTTTTTCCCCTTTAATTTATATATATTTGACATCAATTGTAATTCCCATGTGTTCCCCATCACCATATCACCAGTGCACCATATCACCAGTGCACCATCCCCCGTGCTCCCATCTTCCCTTAACCCTCCCCTCCCCCCTCCCCACCAAGTGTCCCCAATATTTCCTTGTCTTTTCATTTTTGGTTTTTGCAATCACAAAAGTTTTAAATGTTCCCTCAGGGCTATGACCAGGATGAGGTGAGGTCTCAGGAAATTTTGAGTGGGACTTAAATGTAGCAATCTAAATAAATAAAATACTATTTTTTTCCTTTTAAAAAAATAATTTTTATATATATCTTTTTACACAAATGTTTTTATATGTATTTGACATCAGTTGTGGACCCCATTTCCTGCCACCAGTGCACCATCACCTCAGTCCCTTGTGCTCTTTCTGCCCTCAACCCATTCCCTTCCCTCCCCACACACAAAGTGTTTCTGATTTGTCCTTGTCTTTTTGTTTTTCTTGTGTTGTGTTTTTGTTTTTCTTATTCTTATTATTTTCCTTGGTGCCTTGTTTGGTTCCCTTATATTCCTCCTAGAAGTGAAACCATCCGGTAGTTTTCTTTTGCCTTCTGACTTAAAATACTATTGTAATGCATTGTTTTAAGAATGGAAATAAATGCAAAATATCACAACGAACAAAATCCTAAAATCTTAAAGACAGACTCAGTCTTGCCAGTTTTTTCCTTTGGCAACAATTTGAATGGCTGGACACACAGCACCGCTGGTCATTTGCTCCTCCTGCCTTGTGTGTGTGTGTGTGTGTGTGTGTGTGTTAAACAATGTATTAAAGTAAATATCTTGATCGCTCAGTCTTTGGGAATCTTGTGCCTGAGGGGGCTGTCTTGGGCACCCCCACCCTTGTCAGCCTGACCCCTGATTTGTTGTGTGATGTGCCCTCTCAGCTGCTGGCCACATTGCAGACCTGCAGGAAACCAGAGCTCCTCCTCTGAATTTGAATTTAGTTCAAATTTCCTGATTCTATTACAGTCAAAGCTCTAGCCTTTTCTGCTGTATTTGCTCCATGTTGGCCACAGGCATTTTTACTAAAAGTACTTTTAAGTTGTGCCTCTGCCCCTTCTTGTCCTCAGAGCCCTGCTGCCTCTCTCAAGAGCAGCCCTCTGTCTCCAGCCCAGATGTCTGCAAACCCCTGGGCTTGCTCTGCTTCCCTTGGCCTGGGGCCCTGGGTGTGGTTCTGGTGTGTCAGTTTGGGAGAGAGCAGGGAGAGGGAGCAGAGGCTGGGGAAAAAAAGGAAGAAATGATGAGCTCACCTTGGGCCCTTGACCACAAGAAGCGGGCTGATGGGTAGGCATTGGCCCCCTTGGGAAGGTGACAGTACCTCCTGGAACACTTGTTAGGGGATTAAAAAAATGGTGTTTTTTCTCGTGCTTGTGGTAAATTTTGTTGTAGTCAAGAAAGCTTATCCACTTACTCATTGAAACATGTTCTCTAGTAATGTAGTAGCTTGTTTAACAGTTTGTACTTCACACTGAAAGTACTTGCCAGCTCCGTATCCTTTCATTCCTTTGAGATTGTCTTCTACCTGTGGTTAAGGTGGGCTGAACTCCTCTAAGAAGTAGACCCAAGAGTAAAGCAGCTCAAACCTAATGGACCTTCCTGCTCATGTCAGGGGGAAAAGTCGTTCTAAATAAATTATACAAATAGGTTTATGGACTCCAACCCCCACTCCAGACCAACAGTATCTAAGATCTACAAATCCTATATGGTGGCCTGAGGGTGGAGTAAGCAGCCAGGCTGGGTATAAAGCCAGACATGTGGACTTTGGGGGCGCTCTTCATTCAGAGCCAGCTCTCAGCGTGCTGTTAAATTCCAGGTTATAGGCACTGGTAGAACAATTGTGGATTTGTCTCCCTCTCTTCTCCTTGTGTTATTCATTACTTTATTTCCCTTTCTTTTGTAAATAAAATGCTTTATTAACCTTTGTTGTGTGTTCCTGCAGTTGGGGCTTACTGTAAGTGCCTTCCAAGCATGCAAATGAGGACCTAGTCAGGAAAACCCATCTTATATCAGGTTTCCCTGTAACACTCATGGAGGAACCCAGGATGAGGAGTGAGCTGTGTAATCCCATGGGTCTCATTGTGTCTGTGCAGTCAGAGGAGGGTGGGATCAGGCAGAATCCCAGTGCCAGGGTCCATGTGTGCAAGGGGGTAACTGTGGTGTGTGCTCGAAAGAGAAACCAAGCCTTGGTGGACAGCCTTTATTGGTGGACCTTTACTGGTGGACAAGAAAGGTCTGTGACCCATGTTCATAGATCATTGGTTTATGCAAGAAGCTGCCTTACGTATACATGATGGAACACTATTCAGCAATCAAAAAAGACAAACGAGTCATTTGTAGAAACATGGATGGAGGTAGAAGGGATTATGCTCAGCGAAACAAGTCAAAAGACAAAAGTAAAATATCGATGGTTTCACTTATAGGAGGAATATAAGAGAGCCAAATAAGGGATCAAGGGAAAGAACAACAACAAAAATCAAATCACAACACAACAAAGAGACAAAGACAAATCAGAGACACTTTGGGGAGGGGGGTAGGGAGAGTGACAGGGATGAAGGCAGGAAGAGCACAAGGGACTGAGGTGATGTGCACTGGTGAAATGGTGGTGGGAATTCCATGGGGACTATAAATGATGTCCAGTATGCATGAATAAAGAGAAAAAACAATTGGTTTATGACAGACACAGTACAGTGCTCACAGCAGAACTGTCTGCCCCCTCCATTCTGTAATAGGTGAGAAGCTGGTGCCAGGGGCCAGGGAAGTGCTCACGGAGATATTTAAGAGTTGTGCCCATTCGGAGCAGATGCTGAGCCTGACCCCAGCGAAGCCCATCAAAGTCTCTGACATTTATCTTAGCAAGGAGCAGATCAACTCCCAGACACCAGGCAACCTCCTCCACCTCTTCTTCACCAATGTGCGACCTCCAAAAAAGGTGCTGGAGGACCAGCTCACTCAGGTAGGTGCCCGCCAGCCCACACTGGCCTCAGTGCTCCCTGGCTGAGCCTGAGGACCCAACCCTTGTTGCCTCCCAGATCCTCAGGAAGTATGGCGTGCCAAAGCCCAAGTTTGACAAGAGCAAGTATAGCAAAGCCGGGAAGGAGCAGCACCCAGTGAAGGTGGTGAGCACCAAGCGGCCCATCACCAAGCCACCTGCCAAGGACAAGACCGTGCTCAACAGTGTCAGGTGGGTGCCAGGAGCAGAGGAGGTGTTGGGCTGGAGAGGAGGTGACCCTGGCAGGCATCCTGTCCCTGCTAGCTGCTGAGGTCCTCAGTCCATGGATCATCAGCTGAAAGAAAACATTTCATTTCATCCACAAATAGAGTAAAAAAGCTGGATGGACCACGTGGCCTAGAGAGCCAGCCAGTCCAAATCCATAAAATATCTAAATACAGAAATTTAAAAATTTAATTTCTTTTTAACCATACAAGCAATGCATAATTATTAAAGGATGATTATTACATGCATATGTGCATGTTGAAAAAAATTACCCCATACATAGAAACGGCTTTTAACATAAGTGCTTTGCGTCTTATGCATTATTTTCTTAAATTCTAGATGGCTAAAATAGCACAAAGTTCAGAATCTTAGCTTCTTCTCTTTCCCTCCACCCTCAAGCCTCCTAGTGCTTTCGCTGAGATAACCTCTAGGTCTCTCTGATGTGCCTGCCCAGCTGAGAACGCACGATGCCTGCCAGTTGCAATTTCTGTTTACTACAGGATCATGGAGATTAGGCCATAGCAACACAAAAAGAACTTACCCATCCCTTTATTATTCCCCTCTTTGTGTAGCCATATAATGTTGCATGTGTGGATGTGCAGGTATACTAAAATCTTCCCATACAGGTTTATGACTCTCAGGTACTCACAGCTGAAACACTGACAGCAAAGTGTTACCTAGCAGGGATCTCTAGGAAAGTTATTTAAATGATCAGAAAAATAAAGTCTCTTTTTATTTTATATAATTAAACTTTTAAATCAGCACCATCCACTAGCACTTTCTATGATACTGGAAATCTGTGCTGTTCTCTGTCTGTGCTGTTAGGATAGCAGCCACCAGTTAGTTGCATGTGACTGCTGAGCACTTGAAATGTGGCCATTGTGACTGAGGAACTGGATTTCTCAAACACAGGCAGTTAGATTTGCCCAATGGCTGTTGGTGGACAGCGCAATTCTAAAGTATGTAGAAAGAATGAGAATTGCCTCATCAAGATTTTTCATATTTTAAAGCATCAGCTTGTCCCCACACTATGCTCAGTAAACTTGATCCAGTTAGAACAAAGGTATTCTTGAACCCAGGCCTATCTGAACCAAACATAATTGTGGGAGTATGAACTGAGGCAGTTGTGAGGTCCAGAGGAGGTGTGGACACGAGGAGTTCTGATTCCAGTGCTTCGGCCCACAGCAGGACTGCGCTAAGTGAAAAGAAGCCAACGGTGAAGCCAAAGTCACCGGAAAAGAGCAAGCCTGATGAAAAGGACCCAGAGAAGTCGCCTACCAAAAAACAGGAAGGTGAATGAACAACTTGAACCTGAGATGAACTCAGGGCCAATTCTGATGATGAGGTGACCCACCCTGGGAACCAGTGCTTTGCTTTTGCCTAACTAGTTGGGCTCCCTTGGGTTTTAGTTTAAGCAGGCAACGTTGTCAGATACCAGGAAAACAGTCCCGCAAATGTCCATGGGCTCAGGATGCCACTTCAATGACCTTAAACTTAGGGAGATCAAAGTAGCAGCTCAGAAATACCCAAAAGAAAAATAGATGATTGTGGGGCCTCCCTGGTGGTGCAGGGTGTTAAGTCTCAGCACTATGAAGCATCCGCGGCCACTGCAGCACGAGTTCAATCCCTGGCCAGGGAGGTGACCCACATGGCGCAGCAGACCTCTCGTCTCTCCTGCTGCTCCCCTTGGCAATGAATTTTAGTAGCTCTACCTGATCTGCTCCCCACTATATCTCTGAATCCTCTCACAGCCCCCAGCCAACCCTGCTGTACCTCTGGCCTACTGGCCCAGCTCTTGTATGCATAAATAATCTTTTTTAAAAAAATAGATGATTGTGAATGAAAAGTTAAAGTCTAGAAATCTGCTTTAGAAATACCCTTCTAGAGGGTCCTTGCCCTGCGCATTAGAACTTAACCTTCTCAAGGTCCAAGCAGACCTTTCTCACAAATTTCTCAGGTATGGTTTTGAGGGTCTGATTATTTGAGAACTTGGGTAGTGGGTGCAGATGGCCAGGGCCTGAAGTGACAGACAGCACGAGGGCATGTTGTGAGGCCCTGCTGTTCTTGCCACGGTTCTTGCCAAACTCTTCAAACTATGAACACTTTTCCATCAGTCCCTGAAGAAAAATACCTGACCTTGGAAGGATTTCATAAGTTTGTCATTGACCGGGCCAAGCAAGACATCCGGAGTGTCTGGAGGGCGATTCTGTCTTGTGGCTATGATCTTCATTTTGAGAGGTAAGAGGGTGTCCCTCGGCTCACTTGTTACTGTGTGTGAAAGTTGTTCACAACCACTAAATGCATCCCTGAGAAACTACTGCTAGTCTATCTCCCCTGTTTTAGCACTTACTGAGTTGAAGTGGTTTTCCTAACACATTTGAGAACAAACCCTGTTCTTTTTTTATATTAGTCTGCTCCAGCTGCCATAACAAAATACCACTGACTCGGGGGCTTCAACCAAATTCATTTTCTACCAGTTCTGGAGGTTGGCGGTCCAAGGTGAAGGTGTCAACAGGCTGGTTTCTCCTGAGGTCGCCCGCTTACTAGGGCCTTCCACAGCCTCTCTGCTGCACATGTACACTCCTGGGCTCTCCTGGTCTTATAAGGACACCTGCCCCTATAGTATCAGGGGCTCGCCCCCGACCTCATTTAATCTCTACTCTAAAGGCCCTTTCTCCTAGTGCAGTCACGTTGGAGGTTGCATTTAGGGTTTCAACATACATGCTGGGGAGGTGGGAGACACACTTTGGTCTGTAACTTACAATTTCTTATTCCCAAAGACCCTTTCGTACTGAGGCACACTTTCCCTCAGCCTCCATTCCCTCTCTCCTTCCCAGGCCGAAGGCAGGACCACTGCTCTCCAGGTCCCCAGGGCCAAGCCCATATTGTTTCTCTCTCCAGCTGTCAGTGAACCCCGAGCAGACAAGGCTCTCCCTGCTCTGTCCCTCTGGCTGGGATACACACCAGCCGCATACACTCACCCCCAGCAAGGTGCGCAGGGCGCCTGCAGGGGTGGCTGCCAAACAAAAACAAATCCGTTTTTAGAGTTGAGACACTGTTTACTGCTTGGCACCAGCATTCTGAGCCTTTACTGAAGGTTTGGTGTTGACCCTGGGTCACTCGGATCATGGTAGCAGGGACAAGTTTTCTGAACTTGTTTTAGAAACCACTAAGAGGTGACTTTGGGGTTTTGTTGAAGAGTAAAATTACCTATTTATATTAGAAGCTGCATTCTAAGTGGGAAGGGAACAAATTGGACTGCAAACCAATTCCAACTTGGTGCCTTAGAAGTAGCTAGAAGGGTGAGTTCATGTGTGGTAAAGGTGCCGGGTGATGGCCAGACACACCCTTCTCTCCTCACTGGTTCCCGTGCAGCCATGGGGCCCTGCCTGCTTTCCTATTCTGGATGCAGCTGTGGGGACTCCAGAGGACCAGGCCAAGGGGTCTGCTTCTAAAGGAGGCTGACCTGGCTGGGAGCACCCCTTGAGTGGGAGAGGAAGGCCTAAGTAAGCCGGAGCCTGAGGCGACCCAAGGGCCCTTACCTCCACCCTTGCCCATGCTGCCCCCCTGAGTCACCCTGTGAGGTGCCTGAGGTGCTGTGAGGTGGAACTGAGACCGCCAGCCTGACCGCCTGCCTTTCTTGGGTTAGTAGCTTAATGTTTGTGGCCCAAGGACACGCACACTCACTCTCCATGCTCACGTACTGTGATCCTGGGCCCAGGGATAATCACAGTGTTTCAGTAAGCATCTCTCCCATCATCTTTCTGGGAGTGGGTTTTTTTCAGTACCATACAAAGGGGACCAGATAGGACATACTGTTTGCAATCAGCTTTTTTCATTTTTGCAGCTCACTCACTGTTGTGCCACCAGATGATTTGAGCGGCTGCCCAGCAGTCCTTGTCAGGATGCCCCTTAGTTTATTCAGCAGATGCCCTAGCACCAGACGCTGGGCTTGCGTCTGCTGTTGCCGTAGTAAAGCTGCTATGGCAATGCCCTCACATCACCTTCTCTGTCTGTTCAGATAGCTCTGCAGATGAACCTGGTGGGGGGAGAGCTGGGAGGTGACAGTCTCAGTGATAGCTGCATCTGGCCGGGCACCATGCTGGGCACTTGAAGGGCATCTTCTATTTATAGGCTCAGAGAGCTGGTGTGTTGTTGGTATGTGTGCATGTTGCCAGACTCCAGAAAGGTCATGCCCTTCCCACCCCTCCAGTGTGCCTGGAGGGCTTTTATACGGAGCTTCCTCTTCGACAACACCCAGAAACCACCTGGGAGTCAATGCTGTCTCATAGACATCCTCCTGGGACTCTCTGTCTTCGTCCCCCAACCTGAGGACTATGCCCCACCTCGCCCTTCTCTCCTACCCCAGGTGTGCCTGCATTGACGTCCGGCATGCGCACAAGGCCTCAAGGAAATGGACCTTAGAGATGGACGTGGCGCTGGTGCAGTACATCAACCGCCTGTGCCGCCATCTTGCTATCACGCCCGCGCGGCTCCACCCCCACGAGGTGTATCTGGACCCTGCAGATGCCACCGACCCCAGAGTGGCCTGTCTCTTAAGTATGTAGCCTCCCGGGGGGATGCCTTTCAGGGGCTGCACATGACCTCCTGGTGACAGAGAGGGTGTTAGAAGGACTGATCCCATTTACATAAATGCTGAACAAACCCTGAAGAGCACCTGCTGGGAACTGGGTGGGTGAAAAGAGGGAGAGACAGACAGGGCACTGTGACTGCGGCCACAGTCACATCCGCAAGGCTTCTACATGCACATCACAGCAACCAAGCAGCAGATCCCAGGGTCACTCCCTGGCCCTGCCCAGAGCTCCCCATGATGCCAGCCTGGCATTGGGAGTAAAGGGCAGCACAGTCCAAGAGCAGCTGTAACCCCTGAACAAGAGCCTGTCATGACCCATTGGCACATGGCACCACAGGCCTAGCCTGCCGCCCTCACCCAGCCATGCTCAGGCGAATACAGACGGTGAAGCAGGCATGACTGTCCTGTCATCAGTCTCTCACAGTTGGAGAGGAGACAGGTGTAAGGAGGAAGTGAAAGACTGAGCCGGCATCACACTCCTGGTTTTGACATGTGAAGTCATCCTGGGAAGCTAGGTGAAAGACATGGGACTCAGGACTATTTTGCAACTTCCTATAAGTCTGAGTTTCAAAACTAGAGTTAAAATTCACAGAGCCCACAGCCCAAGTGTGGGGCGGGGGACCTTCAGTTCCTTACAAGCCAGGGCCTCCCGCCTGACCAGTCCGGGCCCAGCCCTTTGCTTCTGCTTGCTGGAGGCTCACTCACTTGCCAACAGCATTTCTGGGGTCCCATGGATAAACTCCACTACAGGGGCTTCTTGGTCCTATTTAAAGTGCCCTTCCTCCAGTGATAGGGACCCCTCAAGTGTTTTCAAAGTGGAGAATCTCAGCTTGACCCCCCACCCCCACCCCATCTTCTGTAGATGTGCCCATCGAGAGCCTGCGCCTGCGCTTCGCACTGCTCCAGTCCCTGAACACCACCCTGGAGACCTTCTTCTTGCCCCTGGTGGAACTGCGCCAGACGCCCATGTACACCCACAGCATTGCTGCCCTGCTGAAGGAGGCCAAAGGTCAGTGCCCGAGCGGCAGATGTGGGCCCCGTGCAGAGGCATCAAGGGAGGTGATAGAACCAGCAGGTCTTCCCAGGCCATTGCCCCCCTTCAAGCAGCTGCCCAGGAAGACACCCCCACCCCACTTATAGGTTTGGGGGCAGCAGGTCTGCCCAAGGGCAGTTGCCTTATATTCTGATAACTGAATACGCTGTGGAATAAGACTTTAAAAAGTTTTCAAGTTATTTAGAAATATATGGTTAAAGCCCCAACTCTTTATCTGTACCCATGTCTGTGTCCTTCATCCTAGTGATTACCATTTCACAGAGAAGCGTCCTTCCAGACTTTTCTGTTCACATACAAACAGATAAACTCACAGACACATACAGATTTTTGTCCTTTTAACTAATCAAGACTAGGAATCATGCTGTTTGGTAGCTGGCACAGAAAACCGCCTTCCCTCACAGTCCTTATGCAGGAGCACGGTCTAATAGGCCTTTCCCTGTTGACAGACATCTAGGTAGCTGGGTTTTGCTGTTTCAAAAAATGCTGCACTGAATGTCCTTGCTCTTTATGTGGTTGAATTAGCCCAGTGGCCCCTGAGTGTGAAAGAGCCCAGGGCTTATGCGTTAACATTTGGAGAGCTACTAACCCAGCGCCTCCAGAAAGTCAGACCCGCTTGTGCTCTCACCAGCCTGTACACAAGCACCACCCCAGGCCTGAAGGGAGCCGCGGCAGAGACTGGAGGGACCCAGAGGGGACAGCATGACTCCCCAGAGTTTGGTGGGGGGGGGACCAAGAAGGCAGAGAAGTGGCCTCCTCATAGCCTCTTCCCCACATTCCTCTCTCCAGGGCTGATCTTCTATGACACGAAAGTGACAGTAATGAACCGGGTGCTGAACGCCACCGTGCAGAGGACAGCAGATCACGCGGCGCCCGAGATTACTTTGGACCCACTGGAAATCGTGGGAGGTGAGATATCTACACAGACCAGAAAACCTGAAAGTTTTGGTTTAAACACCCGCTGATTTCTCACACGTGAAAGGCCTCTCCCTCTAGAAGGGAGTCCTGGGTTGCTCTGACACATCCTCATTCTCTGACTGCTGTCACCACCCAGCTCCAGCGTGTGGATCCCACCGTCAGGGTCCCCTCATGAGCAGGAGGAGGGGCTCCTCAGCGTCAGTACCTCTCCTTCCCTCTCCCAAGGACAGCCAAGGGCCACGCCACTGCAGGGGAGGGCAGGAAATGCAGGCTCTTCTGGTTGACCAGTCGCGCCAAAGTCAGAAGAGAGTGGGTGTTGGGGAGGCAACCAGGAGTTTCTGCCAAGCAGATAGATGCACGAGGCCTCCAGGAGTTGGAGAGGAGCGGGCGAAAGGCCCCCATGGACCTGGTGACCGCGGCAGGGAAGAGGAAGCTGGCCCAAAAGCAGAGAAAGCATGGGCTGGACAAGGGAGGTCTGATAAGGGGCAAAGGTCTGACCAGGAGTCTGTCTTGGGGAAGGGGGCAGAAGTTGGCCCCCAGAAAGCCTTATCAGCTCCCCTCTCTCTTTCCAGGAGAGATCAGAGCCTCTGAAAACTCCTACTTCTGCCAGGCTGCCAGGCAGCTGGCCTCGGTGCCATCCTCTCAGCTTTGTGTCAAGCTGGCTAGTGGCGGCGACCCCACTTATGCCTTCAACATCCGCTTCACTGGGGAGGAGGTACACGGCACCAGTAAGTCGGCCCCCCGGACCCCGCCTTCCCACTCCAGCTGGTTTAAGGTGGAGGCTGTGTTCTGACTGTGGAAGTTCCTGGGGCTGTTTTAACCTCAGCTGCCCCAGATCCCCCATCAGCAAGAGTTCAAGCACAGCCTTCTCATCCTGCTCTGCATAGGCCAGGACTGTACCCAGAGTTACCTTGAGCTGGACTTGTGTGGGTGCCCCAAGGAAGCAGGTGCTCCCACTGGTCCAAAACCTCAGCCCTATGTGATTAGGGCTGGGGCTATGCCTCTAACAAGTTTTGGGGCTCTTTGTGCTGAGGGCCTGAGAGAGGCACCTTCAGAGCATATGGGCCTTCTTCCCCAGGAAGTACCCCCGACAAAGGGTTATGCCAAAATCTTGCCTGTGCCCCATGAGGGCCAGGGCCTTGGGAGCCCTGAACAAAACTGGCCCTTCTGTCAATCATTTCACGGATAGAGATGAGGCTCAGCAGTTCAGAAGAGCTCCCTCGGTGCCCTCTCAGTCAAATTTAGCTCCAGACATTCAGGAAATGCCGTCATCTGGGTGGGAGAAGAAGCCCTATTCCTCCTCAGCCAGGCACTTTGGGAGGACCAGTGGGCAGAGGGCCCCCAGCTCCTTCTCCCCTTGCCACTGGGATCGTGGGAACACTGCAGCAGGGAAACTTGAGGTGCCCTGAGGACAGCTCTGAGGGGCTGTGAGCTCAGAATGGACAGGCCCATGCTGGACACTTTCAGTTCCTCGAGGAGCTGAAACCTCACGAGATACCATCACTATCCCACTTCACAGATACAGAAACTGGACCCACACTGTTCAGTGGCTCCTGGAAGGTCAGGTTGCTAGCTGGGGCCCAAAGTCTCAAAGTCAGGGCTGTCTGATTTCCAAGTAAGGCCTTAGCCTTGGGGGCTTCTCGGGTGGCAGATGTCTCCCGTCTCTCCATGGGAACTGATGAGGAGTCTGACAGGTGGGCCTGTGGGTTACTGACCAGGTGGGGCATGCACATGGCTGTCCTCAGAGCTTCTGGACCTTGGCTCCGAAGGGAGGCACAGGAAAGGCTGGAGGAGACCAGCCACAGAGGGGAGTCTGGTGAGAAAGCCTAAGGCGAACCTGGGATGCTTCTGTCATCTGCCCTGTCCATGCGGTCACCGGACAGATTCCAAGCACCAGGGTGGGAGGCAGCACTGTGGTGGCCTGCTCTTGGCATCACCTGGGGAGCAGTCCCCAAGTCAAGATGAATTTGCTGCTGGAGAGGCACCCCCGCATAGGGTCTGCGTTTGACCCGGTGCATCCTTGACACCAGCCTGCAAGGTGGGCACAGCTCCATCCCATGGTAGGGTGAGGCCAGCTAGCTAGAGCACAGCATGGTTTGACTGCAGGCACCTTTCTTTCCACTCCACCATTGCTGTAATTAATTAGGTGGCCAGGAGGAAGGTCCCAGGTGGTCACAGAGCCCACGGGTAGGGCAGGTGGTGGAGCTCGGCGCTCATAGGGCTCCATCTGCTCCACAGGTGGCTCTTTCAGGCACTTTCTGTGGCAGGTGTGTAAAGAGCTGCAGAGTTCCTCACTGTCCCTCCTTCTGTTGTGCCCCAGCTCAGCTGTCAACAAGAACAAGGTAAGATACCCCTGGGGTGGTGGGTGGGACCCGCCCTCTGGGCCCTGGCTGGGCCAGCCCTGAGACAGGTCAGGGCCTGCAGCCTTCCTCCTGCTCCATGGGCATGGGGGCCTGACAGGACTAGTGGCAGGTGTCACAGTCACATGGTCATCTCTGCCTGCTCCTCTAGGGCAAGTATATCCTGACACCATGCCCCATCACCTGCGGGGAGGAGCAGCTGCTGCACTTCCTGGGGCAGTTGCTGGGGATTGCTATCCGAGCGGATGTTCCTCTTCCCCTGGACCTCCTGCCCTCCTTCTGGAAGACACTGGTGGGGGAGCCCCTGGACCCTGATCAAGACCTGCAGGAAGCAGACATACTCACCTACAATTATGTCAAGAAATTTGAGAGTGTAAGTGAGAGTTGGATTTATTCTGGAGATGGTGGTACCCTGAAGTGGTGCCCCCTGTGGTGTTGATAACACCACACTGAAAAAACGAGTCTTGGAGCAGCCTGCCCAGTGCAGGGCACTGCTGACAGAGCTAGCTCCTGGCCTTTTTATTGTAGAACAGTCATACAGCACCTTTATGTGGGGTAGGAAGAAAAAGAGAAAAAGGGTAGGAGAGACTGAAAATGTGCTTGTCTCATCTGGGCCTTCAGGGGAACCTGAGTCTGCTGACCAGATATTTTTTATCTGCTTGACGACCTGGTGTAATTGAAACTATACCCAGCCCCCGAACCATGGCTCCAGTCTCACGGACAGGCGTCCCGCTGATCAGTCTCTGGGTACACATTAGTCAGCACCCCCGGGTGTTCCTAGTCATTGCCCCAGGACCATCAAGTGTCCTGCTCTTGCTTAATTTGGAAGGAGCCTTGTAGGGGCTAGTACATTACATTCTTCTAGTTCATATAACGGATTGACCAGTTTGTTCTGACCTTGTATTGGAGGGCAGACTGCGCTTAGCCAAAATGGTGGCCGAGCAGGCCATTTAAGTGTGGCAGACCCCAACCCCAGGGCCCCGAGTGCTCTCTCTCTGACCTGCTGTCTGCGCGGCCTCTGTCCCATGAGACAACAGAGCTCCCCAGCTGAAGACTGCCCAGGGAACTCCCAGAGACCATGGACTGTAAGCCCTGGTGGGGGAGGGGTGGAGCCTCTGCCTTCCTCCCTGCTGCCAGCAACCGGAGGTGGGCAACCCTGCCAGCCCTGCTGGGCCTCCCACTTACGGCGTCAACCCCCAGAGGCTCAGGTGAGGGTTCCTGGCCCCTGAAGGATCCTCAGTACTGGGATGAATACTGCTACAAGCAGACCCAGTTTCACCTTGAAGAGCTGCTTCAGGGCCTCGGGAAGAGCAACTCTTGAGTCAGCTGAGACTGTTTCCTGTGCACTGGGACACATGGAGTTAGTGGGGTGACAGCAGTGTCTGATGCCCTTCTCTCCACACTGACCAGCCCTCAGATGGGGAGAGGCGGTTGTCGCTCAGGCGGCCTCTGGGCCTTTGGGAGCCACGCATCCTTACCCCCAATGCCAAGGGACTGGCCCTGGGCTCACAGCCCTTCTCACAGCCTGAGGCTCTCCTGTGGTTGGAATGCCCACACTGGAGTGGTGTCCATGAGCTGGGAGGGACCTGAGGCTCATGCAGGTAAGCTGCCTGGGTGCAGAGCCACCAGGGAGCCCCAGCCAGTCCAGGGGAGCTATGCTCTCAACAACATGCTTCTCAAGCTGGAGGCCATCCTGGCAGAGCATGAAGCTGTCTCTGACCCAGCCCTTCCCTTTGCCACCAGCTTCCTTTGCTCATGTGAGCCAAGCGAGGCCTGGCCTATGCTGCTCTCCACAGGGTCCTCCACGCAGGGAGTTGTCAGCTGATTGGCCTCTAATGGTACTCACCGGTGGGCCTTCCGAGTGACCCCATCACCGAGCTCTAGCTGTCTCTTGACAGCTACTTAAGGCTGGGCCACTGAGTGGAAGCTGGGACCTGACCTAGAGGGGACTGGCCTGTGGTGGGGGAGCTGGCACAAGGGGGCAGCCAAGCTGCTGAGATGCTGGATAGCAGTTGACTTCTCAGCAGAAGCATGGCTGAAGACATCCTGTCTGAAGGCAGGGGCTATAAGGTGGTGTCTGGGCATTGTCCAGCCAAGGCTTCTGTCTAAAGAGCTGGGCAAGGCCATAGAGGATGCTGGGATACCAGAGCTACACTGGAGTTGGGTGGGGAATGGGACACTACCAGGAAGAAATGCTCTGAACTTCTGTCAGGACCACCTGCAGCTTCACCACAATGGGGCTTTGTGCTGAGGACCCAGTACAGGAGCCAACCCTGAGCCCCTATACCCCGCCCCACTGCAGGCCAGTCCCCTCTAGGTCAGGTCTCAGCTTCCACGCAGTGGCCCAGGCTGCAGTGCACACCAGTACCTTCAGCACCCTACTTCTGGTATGCCAGATGGAGGGGACCGTAGTAACCCAAATAGCTTCCACAGATGGGATTAAGTCAGGGCTTTCTGGTGGCAGGTGGCAGAAATCCTAGCTTACACCAGTTTAGGATCTTTTGGAAATGAATTGGTCTTAGCTAAAAGAATAGACACACAGGATAGACACAGTTGGTTTCAGGCAGGACTCAACCCAGGTGCTCAGATGACGTCATCAGTAAGCAGTCCCAAGACGACCCCACTGGTGGTACCAGGGACACCCTCTGAGGGGACAGCAGGCTGCTGCTTTCGATATTAACTGGAAAAGTCTGTTAGCTAGGCCTGGGCGAAGCACTGTCTGTCGCCCATTTATAATGGGTAGCCCCCACCCAGCAGTGCCTGGTGTTGCTGGCATTAGGGGCTTCGCCTTCCAGGACCTTGGTATTGGGGCGGGCTGTTAACCTCCGTCTGCTTCTGTCCCCTTCCAGATCAATGATGAGACAGAGCTGGAGGCCCTGTGCGCCGAGATTGCCTCCCAGCACCTGGCCACCGAGAGCCCCGAGGGTCCCAACAAGCCCTGCTGCCGGTTCACCTACCTGACCATGACAGGCGAGGAGGTGGAGCTGTGCAGCCGTGGCCGGCACATCCCTGTGGTGTGAGTGGTGCGCTCGAGAGGAGGCTGACCGGGCTGGCCAGCCAGGGTGGCGGCAGCACCTGGACTGGGCAACAACAGGGCGAGGGCCTGTGCCAGGTGATGGGAGGCCTTCACCAGTGGGAGGGATGTGGCCAGGACCACTGGGCACCAAGAATGTCTTCAGTGGAAGGACTTCATTAAGAAAACACCAGCGCTGAGCTAGGTGATGCCTGCAGGCAGGAGAGGAATCCACTGAGACAGGACTGGGAGAATCTGGATGGTCAGGCTTGAGGCCCTCCTGAGAATGGATTGGGAACTTTCCCCCAGACCTTCAAGCAACCCCATCAACCTCTTGGCCTTCTCCCTGGCAGGTGGGAGAACAAGGACATCTACGCGGCAGCCATCCGGAACCTGCGGCTGCGCGAGCTGCAGAACGCAGAGTGCGTGACGGCTGTGCGGGCAGGCCTGGGTGCCATCATCCCCCTGCAGCTGCTCACCACACTCAGCCCGCTGGAGATGGAGCTGCGGACCTGCGGCCTCCCTTACATCAACCTTGAGTTCCTGAAGGTCGGTGCTGGGGAGGGGCCATCACAGTACTTCCAGTGTCCCCGTGCTTGTCCTCATCCCCTGTGGGAGGGCGTTGAGCTCATCCCCGTCTCACAGCTGAGGAAACAAGCCATGATGGGGTTCCTCACCCAAGCTCCCACTAAGTGGCTGAGTCACACTTCATGCCTATAGCACCTGCTTTCAGAGCCCGTGCCTTCGGCCCCCGTCCTGAGGTGAAGGCCATTCTTGCCAAGCTCTTCCCACCTCAGCCTGCTCTTGCCTGTGCCAGCTTCCCCTGGGGGGGAAAGGGGGACCTGCCATCCCCAGGCTGCTTCTGCCAGATTGAGATCCTTGCCCCAGTGACTTCACCTCTATCAGGAGCAGGACAGACCTGCTGGCAAGTGGGTCCATGGGGGGACACAGTCAGCCCCGCTGCTGGGCCTAGCACCCAGCTGGTGTGGCATACAACCTCATGACCACTGCAGCCTCACAACCCAGTGTCCTGTGGCCATCATTTCCCTGCTGGACTCACCTTGGCTTTCTCTGGGCAGGCATGGGTGGCAGAGGCCTGCTAACATCTGGGGCCTTTCTTCCCCAGGCCCATACTATGTACCAGGTAGGGCTGATGGAGACGGACCAGCACATCGAGTTCTTCTGGGGGGCACTGGAGATGTTCACCCAGGAGGAGCTGTGCAAGTTTATCAAGTTTGCCTGCAACCAGGAACGCATCCCATTCACCTGCCCCTGCAAAGACGGGGGTCCTGACACAGCACATGTGCCCCCGTACCCCATGAAGATCGCCCCCCCAGATGGCACAGCAGGTACTGTCTTCTGGACATGTTCCACATCAGGACACAGACCCTTTACTCAGTTTGGAGCTGGGACTGCTGGGCCTACCTATAAAGGAGGATAGAGAATGGAGAGTTCCCGGCACCAAAGCCCAGATGTTCCTGAGGGAAAGGGCAGGACCATGTGGCACTGTAGGTCCTCTGGTTTCGAACCTAACCTTCCCTGAGTGGCCTAATGCTCACACAGCTTTCCATATTTCAAAAATTCAATTAAAATTAAATAATTAAAAAACCAAAACATAACTCTTTGCTGCCCCAGTTAGCCTGTCTGCATCCACAGAGCTCCTCATTTTGGTGCCCATGTTTCAACAGCAGTATCTCCTCCAGAATCTTCTGCCCCTCTCACAAGACTAGACCTCACCACCCTCCTTACGGGCCTTGGCCTCAGCGTGGAGCTGCCCTGTCACAGACCCAGCCCGCTAACCCTGGCCTACTTTTCTTCCTGTAGGTTCCCCAGACTCTCGCTACATCCGAGTGGAGACCTGTATGTTCATGATCAAGCTGCCCCAGTACTCCTCCCTGGAAATCATGCTGGAGAAACTTCGATGTGCCATTCACTACCGCGAGGATCCCCTAAGTGGCTGAGGGGAGAGAGCCCCAGAGTTAGGCTGTCACCACGGCACCACTCTGTTGGCTTGGGGAGCCTGCCACAGCAGGCACGTCCCTCCCGGGCCCTGTGCAAAGGAGTTGGCGGATTTTGCTTTTCCAAACTTTTGTCCACATTCCAGGGCCTCCTGGAAGACTTAGCCTTTTGTATTTGTACGTTTCGTGATGGGTTGGTTCTTTTGCTGTTTGTGGTATGTTTGTAGGATAACTTAGTTCCCAGACAGTTCGTGTCTCATTTGATCTCCTGGACATTGTCCCTCATGGTCACCGGATTCTGATGCCACGAGGCCCCAGTTGGTTCCACACCACAGAACCACCCAACAGGAAGTTGGTGGTAAGGTGGCCTTGGCCACACAGAGCATCCTGTTTTCCACAGAGCATCCCCACAGACGAGCCTGTGGTCGGCTCTGCCCCTCCTGCCTCGAGCTAGAGTTGCCCCAGGATGTGACCAGTTCCCAAACGTGGAGGACACACACCGGGAGCTTCATGTGTTAATCTTCCAGCTTTTGAGCTTTGTTTATGGTCCAGGTTTTTCTGAGGAAAAGCCCACAATAGTTCATTCCCCTCTCCCCTCCTCCTGGCCCCCTCTGCTCTCTGTCTCTGCAGGACCCCTGGTCTGAGTATCCCATTGAATGCTCCTTGGGACCAGAAGACCAAAGGGTGTGTTCTCATCCTTAGTTCACAGGGCAGGGCCGGGTGCCTCCGGCTCTAGGAGCTGAGGGTCCTGGACTAGGAGGGACAGTGCTCATGGGCCATTCCACCGAGACTCTGAATAGGAAAGCACATTGTCCAAGCTTCCCCGCTTTCGTCCTCGCAGCAGCATCTGTGATGTGAGGGATGGAGGTAAGGGCCACACGCCCATTTTCAAAGAGCTGACTGACTGAGGTGCTCTGCTCAATTCGGGGTCTCCTTCCAGATGGAGATGCCACGGTCCTCCTGCCCTCTGGCACGGCCTGCCCAACAGCCCCTCACCGCCCCGCGTGTGTGCTGGGGCTGAACAGCTCTGGCTCACCCGCTGTCCCTGTGCATCTGTGCCCCAAATAGGCCTCTGTCCAGTGGTACTTTGTTCAGGAGCAGCATGTGCCATCTGCTGGACACTCATTTTGGGCCAGTTCTCACAGAATCACATTGCTGTATTTATTGTATAATATTGTGAATACTGAGGTTCTGAGTGAGTACTGTCCGGAGGGCACTGGTGTGAGGCTGGAGAGCAAGTGCTCCTCCTCCCTGCCGTGGCCCGGCCTGCTGGAGGTGTGTGGTTGTAGAGGTAGAGCCATTCGCATCCATCTCCTCCCTGTTATTCTTAGGAAATGCATTAAGGACCACTATAAAAAAAGATTCCCCAAACTAAGGAAAAACTTAATCGTTCCAGCTGCATCAGTTATGTTTGATGCGGGATCAGTCACGACAGAGGCGAATGCCACCAGCAGTTTCCCTGCTCGCAAGGGCCGTGGTTGGCCGCCGCCTCCCAGAGGCCCCAGCCCCTTGACGGGGGGTCACGCCAGGATGTAGTCCTGCCAACAAGGATCCTCTTATTTCATTTATGCGCAATGAAAGAGCCTTTGGATTTATTAGAAGTGGTTTTTTTCTCCCTGTATTTTTAAACCCGTTCCCTCCACCCTGTCCCAACCCTTAAATGGACTCGGGATTCTGTCAGCTACCTCCCCAGGAGGGCACGGAGGAGCTTCCATTGGCCCATCATTTGACTAGACAACAGCTGTGAGTAAGATTCCTGCTGCTAACAAGACTGCTTCTCTCAGAGAGCACATTGAGGTCCAGACAGATCCAAACCGTGGCCCTAAAAAATGTGTGCTGTAAAGTTACTTGATGTATATTTATTATAATTATTTATGGTTGCATTTAACAAACTTTTCATTCAACCTGATGCTATTTACACCACTGCTGTGTAAAGGAAGCTCACTACAAGAAAAAAGTTGCACCAATAAATAACCTTCATCTAATTTTGATTTACCTTAAGAGTTGTGCGATCATCTACTTTCGCTGAGCAGAACCTTAGGCTGATGTGCCGCCGGGAGGCGAGGCGTCCGCGTTCCAGTGATCATTTGTGATTCTTGCTCCACATTGCTTAAAAGCTACCTGTCCCCTCACTTGACCCCTTGAGTCTGACTTTCATACAGAAAGTATGGCTGAAGGAGTCGAAATTCAAGGCCAAAGCTAACCCTAACCCTGCACATTCTGTGCACTTGTCCTTAGAGCTAGTCAGCCCTGTTAGGCCCCGGGTGAGGATTCCTTTCAGCGCTTTGTTGCACTGTAAACATCTGACCACACTTGGACCTGTCTCATCCTTTGGGCATAGGCAGTGGCTTTAGAACTTTGTGCATAAGGAAACGCAAGGAGAGGTAAAGACTTTAGTAGCTCAGCACAACTTTGTAAGATGGTGCCCTGACCTTGCTCAGCCACACCCCCACCCGCACCCCCTGCTAGAGCCCTGTCATTCAGTCAGAAGAATCCAGTGTTATCTCCTGACCTGATCACCTCCTGTCCCATGGGAGTCCTTACCATAACCCTTAATTCTCATTCTCTTGACACCACCATAAATGCTAACTTCTAGCACCTGCCTTTGTTATAGGAAGAGCAAGAACCCTCTCAGATGAGGAGAAAGCAACTTTCTTCTCCTGTTGCTTCAGAGTGCTAGAAACCAGGAACAAAAGCAACCACTCACTGCAAAAGAAGACCACTATTAGCCTGAGAAGCTGGGACGAGAACTCAGCTCTGCTCTCCAGTCGAGGCCATCTCCCTTTTAAGAGCTGCCACTTAAAAAATAAGTACATTAATTTAGTTACTTCCTATTCCACATATGAGCTTACTAACTACCCTTGATAGCTGACTGCAGAACTGAGACACCAAGGTGGGGAAGAGGAGGACTGGGAGTGAGCACAGCATAGTAACGGTCTGTGGTGGTGGACTAAGCCAAGCAAAAAAAGGCCAGACATAGGAGTTTGAAAATGGACAAAAATAACTGATACTGGCGAAGTGTCAAGATAGTAGCTGTTCTGGAATGATCATTTTGGCCACTTAAGGGGGTTAATGGCTGGAGGGAGCATGAAGTGTGATGTCTTGGTGATGTTCTGTTCTTCTTAACTTGGGTAGTGATAGGTGTGGACACTGCTATGTACTTTTCTGTAGTGTTGTCATCCTAGGCATTAATTTTTATTTCAAAAATACATAAATAGAAGCAACAAATGATCATTTCAATCCAAAATTTCTGAAAGACAGCAATTTCTGGAATACTTAGCAGAAGCACATTATGGAAAACAAGCTTTGCAACGCCCCTTAAAATCATGGAATTGGAGGCCCCATGTCCCAGGGAAAGACAAGGATTGGAACTTTCAAGAAGTTCAAGTCCTCAGCACCCTTGAGAAGGCCAGAGTTGTATTTTAGAGAAAACCTGAGAAGTTCACAACTCCAGCTAATGCCCCAAGTTTATTCAGCAGGCTGGAAGAACTTTCTTGGTATTAACCCAGAGAAAAAAGCTGTAGATTCTGGCAGCTGATGAAAATGCCAGCCTCTTGCCCTGCAGAGAAAGTGAATACTTGAAGAGGGTTAAGTATATGAACAGGTGACCAAGAAACATCTAAGGCTTGAGGGGAAAGTATATGACAAAATACATAAACAAAAATAACTCCCAGGAAATAATACAGAGAATAGGACAAGCTATTTTGTTGAACAAAAGTCTAGGGCAAAAAAGCCATGAAAGAAAATGATCCATTTAATAAGAGGCTCAACATCCAACTACAACTGGAATTTTACAGAGGAAAAAAAGAAAATGCTGAAAAGTCAAAAGAATGAGCTTCTAGACAAAAAGTACTGCACATCTAGGTGTCTGAATGAAGAGAATCTACACCAACGTACATCATAGAGAAATTTCTGAATACTAGGGAGAGACATCTTAAAAAGCATCAAGGGAAAAAAATTAATGCAAATCAAAATGGCATCAGACTTTTGACAATCAAAAAAGGAAAAGCAATGCTTTCAAGAGACTTCCAAGTCTAGCTAAGCTAGCAGACAGCAGGCTTAACCCTGAAATGACTAAATAAAAAGGCGACACATTTATCATTCTCAAGACACTGAACATCAGCCCATGCAGAACACAAATGTCTGAGAAGAGAAACACTTAGGGTGGGCCCCATCAGGGTCTCGGCTAATGTCTGGGTAGTTTTCAGACAGCAGCAAAAGGAGAAGAAACCCACGGTGGAACCCAACATTAACGGTGATGTAAATGCATGAATGGGGAACAGAATGAGTCTTCCTTAGAATGTCAAAATGTAGAAGGAATGATGGAATTTGAAAAGCACTACTTGAATAGTTAATTATTCAGTCAAGAATCAACATAGATGTTAAAACTTGTCAGTGAAGGTTTAAAGAGGAAAACAGGACCTTTAGTCTCAGAATCTCCACCAATAAAGTCACTTTACAAACCATGTGGTGACGTATGGCATTGAAAAGAAGCCACCATTTCTGGCTTTCCCGGGTGTGACCCAAACCTAACCATAAGAAAACACCAGGCAATCCCAAACTAAGGGGCAGTCTACATAATAACTGGCCTATTCTCCTAAAAAATGTCAAGGTCACTGAAAACAAATCTGAGGAATTCTCCCAGATTAAAAGTGGTGAAGAGGTGTCACTGACATGTAACACGTGGTCTTGGACCAGAGGAAAACAGGTATTTTTGCTTTAAGGGTTATTATTATTAAGACTCGGTATTTGTAAAATTGGAGTAAGGTCTGAAAAGCAGGTGGCAGTATATACTCACGTTGATTTCCTGATTGCTGTACTATGGTTAAAAAGAAGTTACTCTTGGGCAACACATGCTGAGGTTTGGGGTGAAGGAGCACCATCTGCAACTCCCTTTCAAGCAGCACAGGAAAAAACTGCTAGCTCGATGGTGATGCAAATACAAGACTTAAAAGAGCCACGCCGCTGATGCCACAGTGTGGAAATACAGCAAATACCAGCAGCAGCTGCTTACGAAACTGAAAGCTGTCAATTTTGGGGAATTCCAGCGCAGGAAAGGCAGGCAACTAATTATCTTTTTAGCTATCCTTGGCTTATTTACATACTTTTAAAATCTTTTCAGAAAGTATAGCCCTTGTGATACATTCAGGAACTAAGACAACATAAGGCAGGCAAACCAGAAAGCCCACCACTGTTTTACTTAGCGTCTGATCCAACCAAAGGGGAGGGAAAACAAGATTTGCTTTTAGGTCTACCTGCGGTCCCCAAAATGAAAGACCCCCCAACGTGGCCTCCTGCGCTGCTGGGGTGAGGAGCCGTGATTCCCCTCCAAGTCCCGGGCTTCAGGGATGCTCAGAAACACTGCAGGTCTCTGTCCTCCTGGCTTTGTTCACCTGAGACAGGAAGGTGTTCCTGAGCTGATTGTTGGTGAACTTAAGTTTAACACACAAGAAACACAACGACACTGCAGTGCATGTTCTTTTTTTGGTCTAGATTATTTCTCTCAATGTAGATGCAGATTTAAGCACTGGTGCTGCACTGAATCAGCTGCCAGCCTTTGGAAGTCACTCCTTCCCACCTAAAATGCAGCGGCTCCTCCCACCTTTCCGCCCCAACTAGGTTGAGACAAAAACAAATGCGCTCAGGATGACTTAAGGCGCTAGATGGTCCTTAGCAGAGTGTGAGACACAGAGGGGTAATAGTTGATGCTGCCAAGATCTGACTCTGCTCAGGACTGAGGATCCTGCGCCTCGGCATGGCTTCAGAGCCAGCCCCAGCCCTCCACCCTGCCAGTTTTCTCAAAGCTCAACACGGGAAAATGGGACCTTGAATGTCTGGTGCTCTCTGAGAAAGGCCCTCACTGTCTGCGGGGGTGCCAGGAATCACAGAGGCCCAGTGCTGCCTCCCCCATGCCACAGCTCCAACTCCAGCCCACTCCGCCTCCTTGATGGCTCCACTGAGTGCACAAAAGGAATCACAAGATGAAGAAAACTCCAAGTACAAACTTTATTTCTATTACAAGGACTATTAATAATTATAAAGCAAAATAAAAAGGGGGAAAAGGGGAATGATACTTGGTTTTCAGAGCAAACCGTGAAGTTTAGACCTCAGTCCTGACCAGGGCCAAGCCCAGCATGGCCCTGCAGGGCCAGGGAGCCTCCGGTCTTCTCCATTAGAAGGCAGTGAAGACAAAGGAGCCATGCTCCCCAAGAAACAAGGCAGTGATGCCAAAGAAGCAGATTAAAACAAAGCCCCTCGTCCACTCGCCTCTAGCTTAACTCATCGCCAAAAGTCTTGTTCCTAATATACTGACTGTGCAACTGGCCTGAACGCTTGACCAGAGCTCCTCCACATTCTAGCCTGGGAGGGGCAGGAGAGGTTACTGAAAAGTTGCCAAATGTAGGCCCTTGCAGGGAAGAGAAGAGATCATTTCACTGGTAGGTACTAGGTTTCCAGAACCCTCTCCTCTTTCCACCAGGACCACAAAAAGCACCAAGAAGTGGTGACAGTATGTTGGAAGATAAGCCCTAGTGGACCACAGGCCTTCCCTTGAATTTCTCTGCTGCCAAGAGAGTCACTAAAGCTGTAACATTTTTCAATGGGCTGTTAACCCTCCCTCAAATCCCCAAACTTCCACAACACAATCTCAAAAGACACAAAATGGCCATAACCTAGAAAAAGTTAAAATCCAGAAAATCTCCCCTGCCCAAAGAGCCCGAGAGGTGGGGCCTGCATTGTGGCAAGCGTTGATGTGCAGGGCAGATGGGAACCGGCGTGCACGTGCTCCCCAGACACCATTACTCCTCCTCCTCCTCCTCCTCTTCTTCAGCGTCTCCGGCGCCCTGCTGCTTGGGCGTTTTGGCCTGTTGAACAGTAGAACTCAAGGTCTGCATGAAAGTGAAAAAGCAGCACTGCTCCTCTAGAGCCCAGAAAGTGTCAACTTCCTCTAGATACCTTACCGCCACCAGGACAGTCATCACTCTGACGCTCAGCTTCTCTGCAAGAACCATGTTATCCCCGCCCACTTCTCATCCTCACTGAGCATTATGGGCTGGATCCCCAGTTACCTTTGCGGTTCTGTTGTGGTAGTTGGCAGCTGTGGGGCTGACCCGAGAGTTCCTGCCACCTTCATTCCTACTACTAAAAAGAAGGAAGAGAAATAAATTACTGAGAGGCTCCTGAGCAACAGTCAGAAAACTCAGAACAGAGGCTAGAACTAGACAAAAGCAGCCCTACCCCAGCAGACAAAATAAGCAAACAAAAAAACACCAAAGGGCCTCCCTGGTGGTACAAGGGGTTAAGCAACGCACTATAAAGTATCTGCAGACACTGCAACATTAGTTCAATCCCTGGCCAGAGAGGTGACACATAGCACAGCAGACCGCTCCTGCCTCGGCCGCTACTCCCCCCAGCAGTACATTTCACTCAATCTGCCTATTCAGCTTCCCACTCTGGTGAATCCTCTCACCCCCCTACAGCTCTGGCCTGTCCCCCAGTCATTGTATGCATAAATAAATAAATCTTAGACAAAGCGCACACACCCCACCCCACAAAAGAGTACACACTCCTGAACCACTCCTGGGCTCCATTTCCAGGCCACTGCTTTTTACCTTGCTCCATATCTTCCTCCAGGCCCACGGGCAAAAGAGGGCACAAGGTTTTCTGGGTAGAGATTTCGACCAGAGTGAATCACTGGAACATGCCCAGTGGCTACAGCCCCATTATGGCTGTTTCGATTCCGTCCCCGGAGGTCCTGGCTATCTAGGTTGTTGAGCTTTAGTACACGAGGAGGACTGGGCTGGCACCCAAGTTTGGAGCCTGATGTGGATGTTGACAGCCGGTTACAGGTAGCCGTTATATTGTTAATAGGTCTGCTGGGAGGGAGAGGATAGGTGGCCCCTTTAGCCATTTCCTGCTTGATATCATCCATGTAACCAGAAGACAGATCTCCTGAAAAGAGAAAACCGCACCAGCTTTAGGGATAAGCCTGCTCTTGCTACTAGTGCTAGATTCAAAGTAAGAACAAAAAGATTCTGGGTAGAAGACAACAGGCCCACCCCCACAAGGCTGCTGGGAGCTGGAACCCCCACTCCTGGACAGGTTGGAAAGCACTTTATCCACACTAGACACTTGGTATCTGAGTCTTGACATACACACCCCAGCTAACTCAATAACGGCATACAAGGAAACTCTGAAAAGTAATTTCATTCATTCTATAGGTCGTAGTTTTCAAAACCAGTTCATATGCCTAGTTATGAGACTCTTAAATAATAACACTAGTAAGGTTGAACACTATAAGCATATTTCAACCAAAGTCAGGGGCCCAGGCAGTCACAAGAAGGTCTATAAATTATTTCCAAATAACCCATTTAGTGCACAGATGGGAGAGACACTGACTGCTAAGATGGCTCATGGCTGTCCCCAAAACCATTATCCTATAAACGTACACTCTGTCTGACATGGGACCACCACTAGCCTCAAGGGAGTCCCTGTGAGAGCCTAGTGTGTGTGGCACGTTGGGACTCAGGTGACCCCATGATGGCAGAGTGGCAGAGAAGTGGTAAGCAGGCTTGAGCCAGCACTGGCCCTGCGCCTTGGCTCAGCCCTGGCCAATACCCTGGTGTCTGACACGCCTCTTGGGCAGCTCTGGTGAGGTTCCTCGAGTCTGAGACTCCTGTCTAGAAATTCCTTCCATCATGTGGTTGTTTGCTGTAGCTGGACGCTGGTCACACTGGTCCTAACAAGAAAAAACAAAATTAGTACCTCTGGGCTGAATAATTCCTAGGCAAGGGAATAACTGTTGAAGCAATGGAAGGAATAGCAATTTGGGAGAACACACTTTTTCTGGAGAAGGACTTGACACGACTGAGAGGAAGGGTGTGGGGCTAAGAGGAAGTACATCTGGAAGGAAGCAATCATTCCCCACCAGCACCCAAGGCAGTGACAGAAGTACTCTCTGATACTCGCAGAGATGAAGGAGGGAGTTGGCTGGGGAGCCCAAAAAACATGTATACACTTTGACTATTACATATTTGCATCATTGTTATTTCTTATAGTCTCTCCTAGGACATAAGCAGTTACTATTACTCCTAGTAATAAGCAGTTACTTATTACTTCATCACGAAACAGAGATCTTTATTACGGAAATGTGTGGTGTTCTAGCAACAGCTGCAGTGTCAGCTACCCATAACAAACAAAATCTGACAGAAAATGTATTTTCCACTAACAGATTAGAATCCTAGGAACGCATGTTGTCTAGCCCAATTCTACCTTTACAAATGTGCCCAAGTGGAGGGGACAGAACTTATCTAAGATCAAGCATAAGGGCAAAGCCAGGAATGCAAGACTCAAATGCTGCATGAAGGCAGAAACTACCCAGACTTACCTGATGATGGAATAGCACCTCCTCTTCCAACTGTACCCCACAGAATTCACATGGGATGATGATGCTGTCCTCCGCTGGGGATGACTTGCTCAGGCCCATCAAAGAGTCCAACTGGTTACTTGCAGCTTGCTGCAGAAACTTCTGGAAGATGACATCAGGATCCTCTACCCTTCTAGGGGAAGAGCTGCCCATATTGAATGAAGGTAAGGCACGTGAAGGGTTACAGCTTGTCTGTCTCAAGGAAAAAAAGCAGAGGTTGAATAAAAAAAAAAGTGCTGCTCCACCAATCACAGGCATTGTATTAACATAGTTTGCTCAAGACCCAAGACCTCTCTGCCTGCAACATCAGCCCCATCCTTCATGTATTGCTTCTTAAAGCACCCAAGGAATTCACAACACACCTGATGGTCAATCAGCAGTTCCTCTGGGTAGAGTTCCTCACAAAATTCACAAGGCAGCATGGTCTCGTCAGTGTCACCTAGGGGTCAGGCCACACAGTCAGACTCAGACTCATGATGAACAAAACAAACTTGATTTTAATTAAACCTCTATACCTGGTATGGAGTTTTTACATGTAAGTTTGGCTTCCTCTGACATTTCTGTGATGTAGCAACTTGGGAGGTGTGGAAAACAGTTGGAAGATAAACTCTAGGCAAGAAAAGTATTCTTAAAACTGCTTTTACAAACTTTTGACAGTAAATTAAAAGCTGTTTAGGTGATCTGAATATCTTGATACTCTTTCACCCTCAGGCTTGGTTAACTGAGAGAAATCTAATCCTGTCAGCATTGCTGTGCCTTGTCAGAGAAGTACACCTGCTCTTAAAATATTTGTCACTGGGGAAGTTTTGTGACAAAACTTCCCAGTTTCTAAACTTGTTAATTCTTTGATTAAAGAAAAATATGGGAGGCTTGGAAGGATCTCTTAAGACACCTGATAAAATTATTTTCCTTTTGAAAAGAAACATTACATCAGGCCAATCTGGGTATACTGTAACTTCATGGCAAATACTGTCATGAGAAGAAATGGTGACTCCTTTCCAGCATGTATGTGGATTAACAGGACTGTTCTAGAATATATAAAGCTTCTTAAAGTCTACTGTTCTGGTATAACTTCACTGTTAATTCTAATTATTCTAAAGTAAGTGTCACAAAAATTAAGCAAACATACTTGCAAATTGCTTTATAATCAGATTTTAATTATGGTTATATTAAAGTCTGTTGCTATTTAAAGGCTACTAACTAAACTTTGTATTCAGAAAATCACAGGAAAGAGACTGACAGTACTTTGGAAATAGAGGTTTGTCACAGAATAAGGAAAACTGCAGAGATTACAGAAAAATTGGACTTATGAAAACTGCAAACAGCAGACTTGCTACATGGGATTAAATAAACTGAGAAGGGTTAATCAAATTTTTATATCCTCAAAATATTAGTTTTCAATATTTTGTTTATTTCCAGAAAACTTCTTTGAGCTGTGTTCATCTTTTCGTGAGAACTGAAATATTTGCTTTTCTCTCTCTCCACCCCAAAATGTGAACTTCATAGTAAGTAATCGTATTTCTCATGATAATGTGTTTATTTGCATAAATCCGGTAAGATTCTCAAAAAACAACAGCTTCAACAACACTGAGTGGAAGGTAAGGAAACATGCCCAACAAGGTCTTGGCTCTATCGGATAGAAGACAAGAGAGTCTCTATTAAGGAACAGTTATTAGAGGTTGGCTGCTACACAGGTATAGGACAGAATCTAGCTTTTTTACTTAAATTCACATTTGTGGTTTTTAAAAGCCTAAAGCCAAACTTTTAAAATGATCAGTCAGCAGCATCCTTAGGTGCCTGCTAGAAGCATATACAGATATTCTCAGGGAAACACTAGAATTAAATGTGTTCATATGACTAAGTGTATAATTCCATACACATAATTCATATAAAAAGCTTTCATGAGGGGCCTCCCTGGTGGCATAGTGGGTTAAGCAAACACACTATGAAGCAAACGGCAGCCACTGCAGCATGAGTTCGATGCCTGCTTCCGACCAGGGAGGGGACCCACATGGCATAGCAGACCTCTCCTGCCTTGCCTGCTGCGCCCCTCGGCAGTGTGTTTCAGTCAGTCTGCCTGTTCTGTTCCCCGCTCTGGTGAATCCTCTCACCTCCCTGGACTCTGGCCTGTACCCCAGCTCTTGTATGCATAAATAAATAAAATCTTAAAAAAAAAAAAGCTTTCATGATATAGAATTTACCTTTTTGGTTTGTTTGCTTTTTCAAACTTTTCATTCTTAAAAATTGTTAATACCTATATCTGTGCGTATCTACACACACACACACACACACAGAGGCAACAAATATTAATAGAGCAGAAATAATAGCAAAAAAACACTTCAGTTATTTTACTTTCAGTCACAAAAGAAAAATAATTATATTATATTTAACATGTTTAGAGATATGTTTAAAAAAGGAGTTGGAATATGACCACCTGCGGTAAAATAAGATAAATTTTTTAAATGATGAGGCACAAAGAACGAAACAGAATTCAAATAGAACAGAAGAAAAATAATCATGAAAACCTCACATTAAATGACAGATTAGAAAGATTTTTAAAATACTCAGAATACAGCACAGAGCACAAAGAAATGAAAAATGTAATTTCATCTTGATGAGAAGGCCAGAGTAAGTTTAATACAGCTAAACAGAATTCCAGCTGATTCGCTGAAGAATAAAAAACAGGCAATAATAAAACAATAGCTGAGGATTTTCCATATAGAAAACACTAAATTTATAAATCATAAGGCCAGAAAATCCCTAAAAATTTAAAGTCAGAGACCTTATCAGGAAACTGCAGAATCCCAAAGACAAAAAGATCTTAAAGAGAAGGGACAGGGCACCAAGGAGTGATGACAACACTCACAGATGACTCCAAAGTCAACAACAGGAGCCAAGAAATACAACAAATAATTTCAAAGAACTAAGACAAAATGATGGCAATCTAGAACTGCCTGACCAGAGAAATTATCAAATGTGAAAACAAAGTAAATATATTTCAACAGAGAATTTACAACCATCAAAGCCTTTCAATAGAGTACTTTAAAAAGGTACCTCAGGAAGAAAATTTAATCTTAGAAGGAATTTCAGAGAGCAAGAATGCATGAGCATTCATACAATGAAATGATAAGCACAAAGTGTATCTAAAACAAGAAAGGGCTATACTATGGCATTGAAAAGACAGAATACTAACAAACATCAGTGGTATATGTTATAAAGGTATAATCAAATTCTAAGGATCAATATATTAACTGGGAGAACAGTGATAAGACTGATTAAATTTAGTTTTTGTTAAGTTAAAAAAACATGATGAGGGCCTCCCTGGTGGTGCAGTGGGTTGAGCGTCGCACTGTGAAGCATCCGCAGCACAGCAAAGCCAGTTCAATCCCTGGCCAGGGAGGGGACCCACATGGTGCAGCAGACCTCTCCTGCCTCGCCCACTGCTCCCCTAAGCAGTGTGTTTCGGTGGATCTGCCTGTTCTGCTCCACACTCTGTCTCTGGTGAATCCTCTCACCTCCCACACCTCTGGCCTGTGTCCCTACTCTTGTATGCATAAATAAAATCTTTAAAAAAAATGATGAAACTTCCAAGGCAAGTACTGAAAGAATAAAGACAAAATAAAATACCAAACCACCAGAGGAAAAATGGAATTAAACAAGCAAGTAAGTCAGTAACACAATCTAAGAAATGACAAGGAAAAAATTAAGGAAACTAATTTTCCTGAATCTAGAGTCTTCACTTGTCCCTATATGCTATTATAATTTTACTTTTATCACACAAGTCTAAATCCCCTAATGAAAGTCCATCTGAAATGCCGACAAGGAAATGCTCACATTAAAAGATACTAGTCAGCTTGGAAAAGGCTTTCTTTGGAATAGGAGCAAACTACTTGATAAAAACAACAGCAACTATTTGGTTTAAAAAAAAGTAAACAGACTAGATAAAAGGTAACAAAGGAATACCTATTATCAACAACACAGTTGCTTAACTTAGAAGTAGAAAAGAATACAAAATGAAATATGAAGAAGCTTTGTCTGTTCCTCAAAATTCAGGAAGTCTCACTAATAGAATCAGTTTTTACATGAGACAATTGTATTAACATTCACAGTATTTCATATACACAGACTATAAGGCTACTTCAGAACTTGCTGTAAGTGGTGAACTCTGGGGGAAGCTAGACAATGATAATCAGTGGTGACGAGACGTTTCCTTTTATACCATTTCATATTGTCAATTTTAAAAAATTATTTAAATGTTTTTTCTTTACAGCTTTACTGGAATATAATTCACATACCACACAATGCAACCATTTAATGGCTACTCAATCATTTTTCTTACATATAAAACTAATCAATCTATATTTTAAAACCTTCTACAACACAAGAAACACTATTTTTATGGAAGAAAATACAGTCTAAGTAGTTTTCCAGTCTAGGAAAGGAGCTATTGAATCATTTCTTGCAGTTTGTGAAGCCACATGCTTATCAACCAGTGTCTCAGAGAGAGTGTAAAAAGTATTTCATATATTTTACTATTTTTCAAGTTGTAACTGTAATTATGAAAATATGATTTTTTTAAAAAAAGAAAACACACCAACATCTATGCAAAGTTTCTATTAGTACTCCACTGCTTACCTCCTTCATGACCAATTCCTGTGTTATCTAAATCAACAAAATGTTAAGAATTAACCCTATCCTACTGTTCTAGAGTTATTATTCATGTAGTACGAAGAAAAATCACAGCTGAGAGTTGTAAACCTTCAGGTCCCTAAAATCTCTTATAACTTGAGTGTATTATTCTCTGAATAGACACAATAGATAGGTTCACTGGCCATAACGCAACTTTTATTCTTTTAATACACTTTTAATCCAGGAGTCCAATACTACTAAAGAAAGAATTGTTTTAAAATTGGGAAGAGGGGAAAGTTCTTCACAGAAGAATGACAATAAATGTAGAACAAAGGACAGAAACAGAAATATCACCATCTTACAATCACCAAGTAATACATGATTCAAGCAAGACACATTAATGAATGCTGGCGCTGCTATAAGAGACTGAGTATCCTGTTCCTTGATAATTTCACAGTAAAACCCTGTACCTATTAATCATGAAGGGGGAATTACCGTTACAATGAAGATACTGATAGATCTCACTTAAACGAGTAGATCAATGCAACAGCCTATTAAAACTACTACAGTCTAAACACGGGGAAACAATCAGACATGCCGAAATTGGAAGAGCATACTTCCTAAATTGGCAAAGAATACTGCTTTTCCAATTTTCAATTCTGAACTCTTCAAAAAAGTACCAAGGTCCTAAAAGAAAAAGGAAAAACGGAGGTGGGGAGTAAACTAATGGGGAATCTAAAAATGCAATGCAAAATAATCCTGGATTTTTAAAACAAAATAAAAAAGCTTTAAAAGACATTATGGGGCCTCCCTGGTGGCGCAGTGGGTTAAGCAACACACTATGGAGCAAACCGCAGCCACTGCAGCACAAGTTCCATCCCTGCCCCCGGCCAAGGAGGGGAACCACATGGCACAGCAGACCTCTCCTGCTGTGCCCACTGCTCCCCTCAGCAGTGTATTTCGGTTGATCTGCCTGTTCTGCTCCCCACTCTGTCTGGTGAATCTTCTCACCCGCCCCAACCTCTGGCCTGTACCCCAGTGCTTGTATGCATAAATAAATAAATATTTTAAAAAATAAATAAAAGACATTATGTACAAATAGGAAATTTCCTGAGTAATATATTGTTTACAAGGAAATGTCCCTGTTCTTAAGCGATACATGCTGAAGTAGTTGAAGGGATAAACTGTTATGTCTTGTAAATTATTCATAACTGATTCAGGTCAAGAGACAATATATAGATATTCACTGTACTATTCTGACAATTCCAAAAAAAAATTTTTGGAAAGTCAAATTAACAACCCAAAAAGGCAAATGATATCTCATAAAAAAATTAAGACTTTATATTAAGTATGTAGTGTAAGACTTAGAAAAGTAGAGACAGGCTACCACAAAACAGACAAACCTACCCTTTGTGTTGGTATGGGTGTGGAAGCCTTCGCGGGACTGGTCCGCCTCACACACAGCCCTCCAGAAGTCCTGCTCTGCCACACTGGGGGCCTGGCCTTCATTTTGCAGACTTAAGGCCAACATGAAGTCCAAGTTTGCACTGTCTTCACCACCCACTTTAGGGGGCTGTCGGCTTCGATTCCTTTCCTGCCTTTCTTGTTCTTCCACTGGAAGAGAAACCACCAGTCCTCAGATACATCAGAAATACTGCCATCTTGGTTCAACTCCAGGCCCAGGAAATATTCAAGACTGGCAATTGTATAGGAACAAAGAGGCCTACCTCTTCAGTTCCCAAAGTACTTCAACTATTAAGTCTGGCATGATAAAAAAGGTTGTATTATTATTCTAATAGCTTTATTAATACACATTATCATGTTAACTATGAAACATGTGCTGTGCTAAAATCTTTTACCTATATTTCCTACATAAAGCAAATGGCTTAACCATGGAGTGAAATGCTTGAATTCAAATCCCAGCTTTCCCCTTACTGAACATCTTGAAAACTAAATGTATTAATTTATTTGACGTATTTGACAAATGCCTGAGACACGTTGGGCAGACTCAGCTAAAGTTAATGTTAGTGCTATTAACAGCACTGTCATTACCCAGCAGTCATCAGCATCAGTCTCACCATAGGGGCTCCCTGGTGACCTAGGGAATAAATCTCAGCACTATCACTGCTATGGCCAGAGTTCGATCCCTGGCCAGGGAAATAAACCACATATAGCACAACAGACCTCTCTTGCCTCGCCCATTGCTCCCTTCAGTAAGTGTACCTGTTCTGCACCCCAATCTGTCTCTGGTGAAGCCTCTCACCACCCCCCTAGACTTCTGACCAGCACCCAGTTCTTCTATGCAAAAAAAAAAAATTCTCATCCTCTCACCATAATTCAATAGTAATCCAATAGCAAAGAGGCTGTTTTCCTGTTTACAGGAAAGTTAGGTCTTCTTTCTTAAGGTTCCTTACCTACAATTAGGTTTTCCTAATTAATATATTTGAACTCCAAATTCTGTTCCCATTTGCCCTGAGAATTTGATACCATTCCAGTTTCCAAATCGCAAACACAACTCACACAGATTATTCTGAATTGGAAACTGGGTTGCCATACTCCTTTGACTGGTAGTTCTACTGTGGAAAAGGTCTGATTCAAGGGCTCTCAGAGGCCTTCCCGGTAGCCTCATGGGCGGGTCCAGAGCCTCAATCTGTCTGAGGAGCTGGGATGCAATCCAGATTCCATCTTGACCCCAAGACTCATCATATGCGTCAGGAGGCGTGGTAACCTCATCTCTCTTTTCCTGCCGGTCTCTCCCACAAACTTCAGGGTGAGCCTTCAGATCTTTCACCATGACATTGCGCCCACAACTTCCACACAACTCTGTCCGGGCACCACAGTAATCTTCATGCTCCTTCAGTTTGAGAACAGAAAGCTCCAAATCACAGTGCTGGCAAAGAGCAGGACGCAGAGGGCACTCAGTCTCCTGCAACAGAGTAATGAGTGATTAATGTATTAGACTAGGAGAGGCATGTTTTAGCACAAGGCAAGGGAAGCAAGATTTACTTTAATACTCTCTCCAGGACCTCCCTGGTGGCACAGTGGGTCAAGCAACGCATTATGAAGCAAATCGCAGCCATTGCAGCACAAATTCGATCACTGCTGCTGGCCAGGGAGGGGACCCACATGGCACAGCAGACCTCTCCTGCTGTGCCCGCTGCTCCCCTCAGCAGTGTATTTAAGTTGATCTGCCTGTTCTGCTCCCCGCTCTCTGTGAATCCTCTCACCCCACCCCTCACACCTCTGGCCTGTACCCCAGTGCTTGTATGCATAAATAAATAAATCTTTAAAAAAAATAATCTAAATAAATCTTTTAAAAAAAAACACTCTCTCCAACCGTGCTTTCCTCTTTGTCCCTGCCATCCAATTCTACAAAGGAAAGGGAAGGAATCCCTCAGAAGGGATGTACTTACTCAACCACTCCAGCTACCATCATTTTGTGTACACATTACAAAGTAACCCAAAATCAGCCAGAAAACCCAGCAGCTAGCAAAAACACAGCAGCTGAGGCATGCCTGTCAAAGCTCAAACCGCCCAATTTTCCCTTACTACTCCAATTAATCACAAGTACCCCAGTAATGAGGTTCTGTATATGCTGACTTTTTCCTTTTAAAGATTTATTTATGCATATAAGAGCTGGGGTGTAGGCCAGAGGTGCGGGGGTAGAGAGGATTTACCAGAGACAGAGTGGGGAGCAGAACAGGCGAATCTACTGAAACACACTGCTGAGGGATGCAACGGACGAGACAGGAGACGTCTGCTGTGCCATGTGAGTCAGCTCCCCGGCAGGGGATCGAACATATGCTGCAGTGGCTGGTGATAATAGTTTGACATCAATGAAACTTTAACCTCTGTACCACTAGGGAGGCCTGAGAACTGACTTTAAATTGACCAAATAAACTTAGAATCATCAATGAAGGTAAGTCCAAGTATAAATAGTCTCAGGAGATGAAGGATAAAACTTTTATTCTTAATTGGAAATCACAGTAAAGCACACACAAAAAAATAAGATATAAAGGAATATAATACACATTCCAAAACTTGGGAACCTAAGCTCCTTTGATATTTTACAACTACTGTGCCAAAGAGCTATAATTTCTTATTATACAAATTAAAACCACACTCTTATTCTTAAATGCTACTTCAAACATTTTTAGCACTGCCTGTCTATGTATGTATATGTTTATGTGTGAAATCTCCTATAGGAAACAAGAAACATAAGAGGACCTAGAATGGAGGTGGAAGAACTGTAATTTGTATAATACATCCTTTTGTGGCTTTAAAATTATATACTACAATGGCATAAAAAGTGGCAGAGGTGTGGGATGGGGGCAGGTGTTTTGTCTTTTTTTTGTTGTTTCACTTTTTTTTCTTTAAAAATAAAATCATATGCCGTGTAATCATATCAATTACAAAAGATTTTTTTTTAATAAAAAGCTTTTTTATTAGAAAAATGTCACAGATTTAAGTTACCCAGTAGCAAAAGAACAAGTAACTGCTGGCACATGCCAGACTTTATAAATGCTTTGTTAACCCTAAAAAAGTGTTTGTAACTCATCAAAACAACAACAAAAAGGCATAGACTGTTTCAAAAGAGAATTTTTAAGAACTCTTTAACCTCTTGTCTACAACTATCTGACTTACAGGAATGTTAGTGGACACTTTGTACTTCTACTTTTATAATGATTGCTATTTTACCTTGTGACTCCCAGAAACTGTTGGGAGAGAAGCTAGTAGAGATGGCAGTTAATTAGAAGTTGTTTTATGGAGCAGGTAGATGTTAAAGACCTAGAGAAACATTTATTATTGCTAATGTGACTTCAATCACAAGCCCCCTCCCAAGTAAGGACTGGTGAAACTTACAGGTCTAATGCTTAGAAAAATAATGAAAGTTAAAAGTGCCAATGTATTTATGAGACAGTTATCTCTCAAATAGGAGGTTAAACATGGTTCTTCTTTTTTTTATATTTTCTACACTGAATATGAATTACTTTTCATAAGTAAACGTAATTTAGTTACAAACTAATAAGCTATTAGTTCTTTCAGATAAATGGATGAGATACACAAATCTTAACTGAATAACTTCATAAATTTTTACAAACATACACATTCCCATGTGATTTCCAATCAAATAGTTGTTGGGATTATTTTTAAGATTTTATTTATTTATGCATATAAGATCTGGGATACAGGCCAGAGGTGCGGGAGTGAGAGGACTCACCAGAGACAGAGCAGGGAATGTAACAGGCAGATTGACTGAAATACACTGCTGAGGGGAGCAGCGGGCATGACAGGAGAGGTCTGCTGCATCATGTGGGTCACCTCCCTGGCCAGAGATCGAACTCACACTGCAGTGGCCACGGAAGCTCCATGGTACAGAGCAGCGCTCAACCTGTTGGGCCACCAGGGAGGCCTGTTGTTGGGATTTTTTAACTGGTGCATTAATATGTTCATTGACTATCGTCAGTTTTATCTCAATTAAGAACCAAATGATACTATGTGCTCTCTGTGACATTTCTCCCAATGTAAACAGCAAGGTATTCAAATGATCAAGATGTCAAAATAGAATTGTAAGATATAAGGCAGACTGTGTACTAAAAAATTATACCACACCAGCAGCTGAACAGTCAAAACCTCCAATGGGCTTGCAAAGGGGCAAATACAGACTCTACAAGACTAGTTTTCTGCCCCTCACCGGGCTTTGTAGTCTTAGGATTGGACCCTGAGTGATTCACTCACTTCACAGTGCAGAGACACTAACCTCATGGTTCTTTAACTGCCTCTTCTCCAACTTCATATTACATTTGCAGGTCACCTAGGTTAAGAAGTTAGAATTAGTAAATTAGCTTTATGAAAATGTTCCTTTTGCACAATAGCAAGTACAATACACTTAACGGACATTTGAGTAGTTGGTGGCTCACCTGGCAGTGTTCTGTAGCCATGTGCACCTCCATATCAGACTTGGGAAATGGTTCCTTACAGATAGGACACATACCAATGTTCCTCTGACAATGGATCTCATGGATAGTAAAGTTAAACACAGGAATTTCTTTTTTGCTACAGAAATAAATCAAAGAAAAAGAGCAAGCATTACTGACAGATCTATGCCATTTCTTACACAGTGGTATCCCATAAAAATCTGGCCTTCCTGTCCAATCTTTAGCCTCCATTATTTCTCTTTAGTGAATATCTAGCCTATGCACTATTATTGCTACTTACCGCCTCTGCATTTCAAGAATTGACTCTTGAAAGTTTTGAGTCTTCTGTACAGCACAGTGCAGTGCTATGCACTACCTCTAAAAGCTCAGCCTCATTTTCTGAAAGCCAGAGCTGATCACAACCAACATGAACCAGGGTACCAAGAAGAGCTGAGCAAGGCTTTTCCAAAACCACCCATGCCCCAAAGCACAATGACACTCTCCAGAATTAAAAACAAAACCAATACAGCCTACCATTTGTTTTCACTCTCAGTCTGAAATGGTTTAATCTCATTACATTTTATTCCACAAAAGTCAAACCAAAAAGAGCAGATGCCAGCTTTGGAACAGGTAGTAGACAAAGAGAATTGCCTCTTTTATATCCTTTTCATACACCTTTCATAGCAGGATGGATGCTAGTCAGTAACATGCTCTTTGGCAGGGTTGGCATAAACTTTGTCACAGAACTGTACAAAAATGAAGTCCGGAGCCCCCTTACCCCAGTTCTGCTTCCTCATTTACTTTTTTTTTAAGATTTATTTATTTATGCATACAAGAGCTGGGGTACAGGCCAGAGTCACAGGAGGTGAGAGGACTCACTACACAGAGTGGGGAGCAGAACAGGCAGACTGACTGAAACACTGCCAAGGGCAGCAGAGGGCGAGGCAGGAGAGGTCTGCTACACCATATGGGTCCCCTCCGTGGCCGGTAGCAGGGATCGAACTCATGCTGCAGTGGCTGCTGTTTGCTTCATAGTGCATTGCTTAACCCACTGCGCCACCAGGGAGGCCCTTCCTCATTACTTTTTGCCATTCTCATTAGTGTAAGGGATCCAATCAACGATATTATCTATGATATAGAAGAGAGATGAAAATGACAATCTTAAGTGGAAGAGTAAGAACAATTAAACTGAACCCCAATGTATGGATATACACTTAAGCCAGAGGCACACAGTAGACAAAGAACTTAAAGTCATTTCAATGAAACCACTGGCAACACCAATTTTAATCTAAAGGCTGCATTATAAGAATGTGCTTATGTCACCTATAAAATTTCAGAAAAATAAAATACTGAACAGGATTAATGCACATAGTCATGTAGCAAATATTTAATATCCTATTTTACTTCTCAAGTTGAATACTATAGAAATCCTCCCACCCTAAACTATAGAAAGCTTCCTTTTTTTATATAGTTTTAATCTTTATATATAATCTAAAACCATTTCAAAAAAGGATGAATAATGTACCTCCAGCTATACCAATCTGAAAGACACCAAAATAAATGCAAATGCTTTTCATTCAGTGGTGGAACTATCATGGCAGCTCTCTTAGTAAAACTGGAAGGTGACAGAGCAACAATCATCTGTGAGAGATGAGAAGAAAACTCATTTGGATAAAAGAGGGAAGTTACCAGTTCCTTTGTTCTCCATTAAAGGAGAAACAGCACTGAACAGGGGCCATTTCCCACCTCCACTTACATGCAGCCAACTGGGATTAAAAGTCCCAGCATACCATGAACTGGAATTCACGAGTAGGGGGCAGCTAGGAGGAGCAATGTGGATATACAAACGGAAGTTGGAGACATGGGAGGAGACACAAGAAGGAGAGACATAGACACCTGGAGGAGAAACTTGGAAAAGAAGAGTGGGGAGGCTGTTCCTGGTCCTTGGAGAGACAGTGGCAGTTGTTATCATGACTTCATGTTAAGAGTATGTCTTATATTTTGAATTTTGAGTCTCTCCTCTCCCGGCTCTCTGGGATCTGCCTAACCCCTTTCTTGTGGTTCCTTACCAAGAAGGATCTTAGATACGTGAAAAGTTTTCTTGACTCAGTGGCCCCACTTCAGATCAAGGTTATCTGGCTTGATATTTGTCCACAGGGAATGGTTAATTGGAGGATTTTTTTGAAGGGGAAACTGTTATTTTTTTAAGATTTTATTTATTTTAAAAGATTTATTTATGCATAGAAGAGCTGGAGTACAGGCCAGAGGTGCAGGAGGTGAAAGGATTCACCAGAGACAGAACAGGCAGATCGACTGAAACACACTGCTGAGGGAAACAGCGGCGAGGAAGGAGAGGTCTGTTGGGCCATGTGGGTCCCCTCTCTGGTGGGGATCGAACTCGCGCTGCTGTGCCATGGATGCTTCACAGTGCGGTGCTCAACCCACTATACCACCAGGGAGGCCCAAGATTTTATTTATTTATGCATACAGTAGCTAGGGTACAGGCCGGAGGCAGGGTGTGAGAGGATTCGCAGGGAGCAGAACAGGCAGATTGACTGAAATGCACTGCTGAAGGAAGCAGCGGGCAAGACAGGTGAGGTCTGCTGCGCCATGTGGGTCCCCTCCCTGGCCAGGTATTGAACTCATACTGCAGTGGCTGCAGAAGCTCCACAGTGTGGCGCTCAACCCCTTGCGCTACCAGGGAGGCCAAGTAAACTTATTTGAAATCCTTTCTATTCTCTCTCTCTTAATGCACACCAATTCTACTAAAAACCTTTCACACACTAAGGGTATGCTTCCATTGCCTTTGTGCATGCAGACAGCAGGATACCTTTTAGAGCAAGTGTCTCTTAACAGTTTGGGGCTCCTGAGTGCCCATTGGTCACACCCTAACAACCTGACAGATAGAACCTTCCCATATTTCTCCCAAATTTCTAATTTTTAAAGGAAATCATTGGGGGGGGAGAGGAATCCCTCCCTGGTGGTGCAAGGGGTTAAGTCGCAGCACTATGAAGCTATCCACAGCCACTGCAGCAAGAGTTCAATCCCTGGCCAGGGAGCTGACCCACATAGTGTAGCGGGCCTCACCTGTCTTGCCCGCTATTTCCCTCAGCAGTGTACTTCAGTCCATCTGCCTGTTCTGCTCCCCATTGTCTCTGGTGAATCCTCTCACACGTCACACCTTTGGCCTGTACCCCAGCTCTTATAGGCATAAATAAAATATTAAAAAAAAAAAAAAAGAAGGGCCTCCCTGGTGGTTTCTGTAGCCACAGCAGCCAGGGAGAGGACCCACATGGCCCACAGACCTCTCCTTCCTCGCCTGCTGCTCCCCTCAGCAGTGTACTTCAGTCTGCTTGTTCTGTTCCCCACTCTGTCTCTGGTGAATCCTCTCACCAGCCGTGACTCTGGCCTATACCCCACCAGCTCTTACATGCCATAAATAAATAAAATCTTAAAAAAAAAAAAAGTAAAAGAAATCACTGGTTTTAAATAAACTCAGTTAATTTTTTTAAACTATTAAAATATATAGTGGAAAGAACTATAAACCAAAGTTATCACCTAAACCTACACAGTTAACAAAAAATGAGCAAATTCCACTATTAAAGATGTGATTTCTATTAATAGTGTAAACAGCCCGAAAATGTGTTTGTGCAACCAAAACATTACATGATCTCTAACCCAATGATCCCACTCTTGGGATCATAAAGGAAGATTTTCATTGAATTATACCAACAATGAAAAAAAGTAGCACTATTATCATGATTATAAACATATACACACAAATGACATAAGAAAATGCTTACGATGCTAGGTTCTATCTTTTTTTTTTGAGGAAAAACTTTCTTTTAACAGCAAAAATCAAGCAAATAAATGTCTATCCTTTTTATTTTACAAGGCTACTCAGGATAACCTATATACATAAAGCATCCTACACACATAAGGTCACTAAATTTTTAGAATTAAAACAAAAATATTAAAAACCATATAATCCTAATATAATCAAGAATCAAAAGTAGCTGTCAGGTTATGACAAAAGCATTTACTATTCCACATTTTCACATCTTAGGGAACCTTAAAAGAAAAAAAGATATTTGAAACAATTGCCTGGTGTTTTCTTAAATTTAACTGCCAAGGTATTTCTGCCAAACATGCCAACCAGACAAAGTACCAATATACTTGCTTCCTACCTGGAGATAAAATCGAGATGTTTTAAATGAGATAACCAAATCCCCCTCTCCATTCCATGTCCAAATAAAACTGCTAAAAGCCCCAAGGAAGGAATGACAAGTTAAAGATGAAATTTCATTTTAGATAGAAATGACTGACTGAAAAGCAAGTCAATTACTTAAAGAATTCCAGAAAAATCCCCAGTATCTAAACATTAAAAAGCAGAATCATAATGCAAGTCTTCCATATATGCAAAAATAAAAAGTTGTCCTCTAACACTGAAGCTTCTGTTCCCAGGAACTGTACTCTGCCCTCAAATAGATAATACTTTTAAAAAATGTGCAAAACATCTTTAATCAACAAACTATTCTTTTTAAGGGCCCAGTGGGTCTAAGGCAGCCCACATTTTGAAGAGTACCTTAACTTCTCTTAGGGAACAGAACTAATGACTTTGAATACAAAATTTTAAAACCTGGAATTTAAACAGAGTCACTAAACTGGAAGTTCATTTTAGTTTGGTCAGCTTTCCATGCTAATCTGTTTTGTTTCTTTCTATTAAATATTGATTTTGATTGTGAATAATCTTGTTTTTCATTAGTTTTCCCTAACTTACCCTTTTTTTTTTAAAGATTTATTTATTTATGCATACAAGCACTGGGGTACAGGCCAGAGGTGTGGGGGGGGTGAGAGGATTCACCACAGAGAGCGGAGAGCAGAACAGGCAGATCAATGGAAGTACACTGCTGAGGGGAGCAGCGGGCACAGCAGGAGAGGTCTGCCAAGCCATGTGGGTCCCCTCCCCGGCCAGCAGCAGGGATCGAACTCGTGCTGCAGTGGCTGCGATTTGCTTCGTAGTGCGTTGCTTAACCCACTGCGCCACCAGGGGAGGCCCACTTACCCTTTTCTTAACTCCCTTAGTATAGTTGGAGTATATAATGTGCTACACTTGAGAGTTTTTCAAATTGAGATGGACTGATAATGACTATGTTAACTGCTGCTAATGCAACTAGGTCTGTTTTGCTATAAAATCATAATATGTTGGGCCTCCCTTGTGGTGCATTGGGTTAAGCAAAGCATTATAAAGCAAACCACAGCCACTGCTCAATCCCTGCCTCCAGCCAGGGAGGGGACCCACATGGGGCAGCAGACCTATCCTGCCTCGCCCAGTGCTAACCCAAAGCAGTGTGTTTCAGTCAGTCTGCCTGTTCTACTCCCCACTCTGTCTCTAGTGAACCCTCTCACCTCCCACGTCTCTAGCCTATACCCCAGCTTTTGTATGAGTAAATAAATAAATCTTTAAAAAAAAAATCATAATGATGTTTTCTTGTGATTATCTGTTATCACCAAGTACTTTATATCACTAACAGTACAAAAAAAAACAAAAAAACAAAAAACCAAAGATAAAATACTTTCTTAAATGGCAGAAAGTGATAGTGGCATAGTTGGAAGAAATACTCCTAAGCCAAGGCACCCTCCCAGAAATGAAGTTCCACACAGGGAAAGAATATTGTGACCAGCAACTGATCAGGTTATTTTCTCTCTGCAAAATGAGCAGAAAGAAAAGGGTGTGAACTTTTTATCTGATTCAAATCTTTCACCAATCTGCAAACTATTTTCTTATACCATCTCTTTACTTCTACCACAGTGGTAAATCAAATATAGCACAGATGCTTCTGTTTTGTTTTTTTCTTCAGTTTCCAGTAAAAGCACTTGCATATCAGTAAAATAACCAAGTTCTCAAGAAATCCCAACTAGGAGTCAGCTGATTATTAACGAACTATACCTTTAAGTGTCATTTCCACAAAAGAATCGTTCTTTGTTGCCATTCACGTGGTTAAAAACACACAAACTAGTTTAACATTCAAAACTGTTCTCTCTCCTCACTAACAGATCTGAATCATGAAACGATAATGATTAATCTGAACTGCTGGAAGACTGTAGACTTTTTTTTCCCCTTAAAGCAACGGAACATTCCTTCAGTAAAATCCTTTATAAAACCAAAAAAGATTGAGCTGTTCTGGTTGAACTTCTCTCACTTCTAGATGTAGAGCCAAACTTACTAAACCTTGCTTGCTTCCAATTAACCCCAGGACAGCTTCTGTGGCTGCTCAGGGAAATCCTTGAAACACTGAACTAGTTCAAACAGCTTAAAGATATTTTTAGTATCTTTTTAAAAATGTATGACATTTTTCAGAAAGACAAAAAATTCTTTTATAGGTCAGAAAAATGAAACTCCAGAGCAGCCAAGAGCTACTAAAAGTCATTAATGAAAGGCAGAAACTTGATCCCTGATTTCCAGCTTCAGCCCATCACTCTAGTCACTACTCTGTGCCACCGAAACCAAGCAAGTGTCCTGTGTCAGATTACTAAAGCAGTTTACCCAGGATTGTTGAAAAGGCTTTAACCCTACACATTTTCATCAACATTAAATGGCTCCAATTTTAACCTGCCAAAATGTAACCAACTCGTTATAGAAATTAGTTTATCCTCATTCCAATAACATTTCTTAGATTTAATTTCTTACCAGTTGTCACACAGTCTAGTATTCTGATCATCTAGGAATTCAGCCATCTTTAGCTCTTCCTGAAACTACAAAGGAAGAAGTGTTAACTTTCATTTTCATTTCTGCCTGAAGAATGACATGCAAGAAAACAAGAAACTAAGGATGACATGCAAAAAAACAAAAAACAGTATTTTAAGACATTTTCTTTAACATACAACATACTTGAGTAATTTTCCTTATTATTTTTCCATTTTAAATAACGTGATTTGTAAAAAACAGCACAAATAACTCCCATACACCCTTATCCAATACATCATAAATAACCACAGCAAAATTATGACGTGCAGGAAATGCTAAAACAGCATAATACTAATAACTAAACTTATATAGCTTACTCAGATTTCATAAATCATTCCATTATTGCCCTTTTTCTGGGTCAGGATCCAAGCTACATCTTCATTTTAAAGCATTTGGTTATTTATCCATAATCATCTTTGATTTGGAACAGTTCCTCAGGCTTTAATTTTTCAGAACTTAGTTTAATGTACTGGTTACTTTGTAGAATGTCTTTCAATGTGGATTTGAAGTTTTGTCATGATTAATACATTTTGGCAAGAAAACTGTTACAGGGCAACCCTAATATAAAATGGGTTCCCCTCACTGGGTTTTTTACCCACGCGCTCAGAAGACTTTTAAAAAGTTCCAACTCCAGGTACACGTGGCAAAAGTTATTAAGAGGTTTTATTTTATGAAAGGGGAATAAAACAGTAATAACACCAAGGGAAAAAGAGAGGGATACAAATCCACAAATACCCTACCAGATCTAAGCAATGGTGCGTTGAGAGCTGGCTTGAGTCGAATGAGATGGCTCTAAAGGAAGGGGTCTAACTCCTCAGTAAGAGAGAGAGTCCAAGGCTCACCTCTGGTTTTATAGCCAGGCTGGCTGCCTAACTCCACCCTCAGGTTCCAGTGATCCACTCTTTGATAATCATCTTATAGGATTTGTGGTTCTGGAACACTGATGGTATGGAGTGGGGGTTGGAGTCCACACACCCATAATCCATTTAGGACTACCTTTCCCCCTAACAAAACCACAAAGTGATGTGCTCATCTTGGAGCATTATATCAGAAAGCACATGATATCTACAGTCTTCTTATTACAGGTGATGACTAGTTAGTTGAGATAGTGCCTGCCAATTTTCTCCACTGTAAAATTTGTCCTTCCTTTTAAGCAAGATGTCAACACAGACAGCAAAGCACTAGCAACTTTATTACCAACATTTACTTAGATTACCCTTTTCCATAATGCAAACATGGTCTTAGATATTGTCCCCTAATAGAGCTCTTTAATAGTTTTGGAACTTCCAAACTTTTCAAAGCATATATTCTTTCTTTCAACATGTTAAGACCCTTCTGACAAGAAGAGTACTTTACAAATTCAAGAACTGATAGTGTCTGATCTAACAGATCAATTTAATGATGAAGCAAAAATAAGGAGTACATATATATGTGTCAGTATTTTGATGTAAAACTGCATACATAAATGAAAGGAGTCTAGATAAGGGTTATCAGGGAAGAACTTTCTGAGGGGGTGACATCTAAACTAAAACCTGAAGTGAAAATGGCCAGCCAGGCAAAGATGTAAGACACCAGCTTGGGAGTGAGGGTGGGGAAGCCTTCAGGGAGTTGGCCTAAGGCCACGGAGGAGAAAGTAAAGGCAGATCTGGGACAGTCAAATGAAAAGGGGAAATGATTCAAGAACATCTTATCATGTAGCTCGGTAGGGACATTGGATTATATTCCAAGCTCAATGGTAAACGCAGAAGGTTTTAAACTAGAAAGTGATTAAGATTCAAGATATCCACACTGGGGTACAAAACGTTAACTAGAGAGACGAAGCACCTATCTATGAAAACAAGTCATGTCCCCTAAAAAGGGAAGCTGACATACTTTTCTCAAGACTATCCACTTGATTCTAGGTGGTCTCTATTCCAGCCCACTGAACCAAGGTCGGGGCTCAGATGAGGGAACTGTCCAGATTTCTAGCTGCAAGAGGATGGGAGTGGCATGCCAGGCTCAACGTCGGCCCCTCTGAGGGGCAAATGCTGGCTGTGCCACCCAGCTGATGTGACTGAATCTCACAAAGACAGCTGACAACACTTCAAAGGGTCATTTTGAGGAACCAGAACGTTTATCGATCGCTAAATGCTTCACGCGGTCAATCTTTTAATCTAGACCACAAGCCAGGAGGTGAAAGTCATTACTCGCGATTTAGAGACCGCGAAAACAGAAAGACAGGCAAGACAGTTACCCGCCGCTGAGTGGATCGGAACAGGGGCTCGAACCCGGGTCCAAAAGCCGAGAGCCCGCACTAGGCCACCGCAATCCCCCTCCCCTAAGGCCGGCAGTTCGCGGTTCCGAGGACGGAACTGGCCCAGTCCTGCCGGGTCGCTCCCGACAACGCCCGCTTCCCAGCGGCCGAGCCAAGGCCGGGAAGGGGCGGCGCCGCCGCGGCCGTCGAGGCTCCAGTTCCCGAAGCAGAAAGCGCGGCCTCCTCCACCGACCTGAGGAGACGCCGCGACCCCCGGGCCCGAGCCCCTTCGCCCACACACCCCGCCAAGGGGTGCCAGCCTCTTCCCGAAGTGCAGGCCGCGGGAGGCTTCCCCGGCGCCTGCCGCCCCTCCCCTCACCTGCAACCAGCGGAAAGACGTCGAGCCGAACAGCCAGCCTCAGACACCGCAGCTCCTTGGGCAGCCCCCGCACCGAACAACGGCCCCAAAGCTGCCTCACCACTTCCGACCGTCAGGACCTAGCACTCCCATTGGCTGCGGGCTTCCCCGGCTGTCGGCCTATTGGGTAACACTGTTGTCTCTCCCGGCGTCCCGCCCTCTGGCTTCCGATTGGCTCCTCGGAGCTCGTGGGGGCGTGTCCCTGGGTGACCCAGCCACCGCGCTTGTGGAACACCGGGCGGAGACCCGAACTGTGAGCCTGGTTCTGGGCCCAGCAAATGCATCTAACGCCGGCTAATAATAGTTGTATGAATAATACTGTGTCCACATTACTGATACACCAATTCTGTTAAAACAGTTCATGGCGTGACCCATTTATATTTATCAGTCGTCCTTGTTCCTATCAGTGCCCTCGCTCAGGCCATTTGCAGAGCCGCCCGTATTTGGACACTTTCTGCAGTGCAAGAGCTTTGAGTCCTCGTTTCACCATTTGCTGCCTCTTCCTTCATGAATTAAAAAAAAGAGTTGAACATAACAGTAATTTTAAGTGATTTTGTTGCAGATTATAATTGCAAAGTGTTCATGATATAGTTATAATAGTTCTAAGCAATATTTATAACCTGATACAATTCTTAAATATGAAGTATGTTGGGATTCTAAACAAAGTTCAAATCCACGCAGAACTAATCTGAGAGAAGTCAGAATAGTGGAGTAAGGTTACACACTGTAGGGGAAGGTGAGAAAGAGTTCTAAGTCCTGAAAATCTTCCCTCTCTCAGTCTGCAGAGATATATAAACACAAAGATATTCACTGACAGTCACTAAACTGATTATGCATTTTACATTGTATGTCAATATTGCAGTAAAAGGTTACCCAAAAAGCACTGTCATTAGGATTAATGAACAACCAGAAAAAAAATGTATTAATCTCAGCAGCCGTCCTTCTGCGCACCTGTGACTATGCAGGTGCTTCTTTTCACCAACTCCTCTGCAGCGCAGCAGCCCGCCTGCCTGCTGGTGACCTGTACCATGCAAGGGCTTCTCCACTGACCTCCCTCAGGGGAGGCAGCTCTCCTCAAGGACCATACAGGCCTCTCTCTCTCAGCAAACCTGTCCCTTTTGGGGCAGCTTTGCTTGCCCGCTTGTGTCTATTCAAGTGTCCTTTATTCTTCTGTCCCTTTCCCTAATAAACCTGCTCTCAAAAAAAAAAAAAAAGTGTGTGGCTTTCCTGGTGGCACGGTGGGTTAAGCAACACTCTATCAAGCTATCCGTAGCCACTGCAACATGAGTTCGATCCCTGCTGCCCGCCAGGGTGGGTGACCCACATGGTGCCACAGACCTCACCTGTCTTACCCACTGCTCCCCTCAGCCGGGTGTTTCAGTCGGTCTGCCTATTCTGTGCCCCATTCTGTCTCTGGTGAATCCTCTCACCCCCCACACCTCTGACCTGTACCCCAGTTCTCATATGCTTAAATAAATAAATCTTTAAAAGAAAAAAAACTTTTAAAGCATATTAATCTCAATTAACTATATTAATTTCTTAAGTACATATCATAAGAAAGAAGAGGGAAATCTACAGATCAAGTTTGTTCTACCACAATAAAGGGGTTTACCCCTAAATGTAGTTATCAAAAAGATTCAGGAAAAAGAAAACGGAAATACAGACATTGTATAGATGAAACACTGACAGAGGTAACTGAATGCAGCATTAATGGTTTTTTCCTTTTTATTAAATTTCCACATTGCAGTTCTCTTGTAATTAGAAAAGGAAGAGTAAATGTAATTTAAAGTGGACAACCTTGTTGATCTCTATTTTTCTATATTCTTAATTTCATAAAAAAGAAAAATATGAGGGAAAGAAGCCCAATGGACTATGGTGGTGGACTAGGAGTACACTACAATGATACCTGATGAGGCTATCACCAAATATCACCTCAACTGAAAATAAGTAAAAAGAAAAAAAATAACAATAATTCCCATTCTAACTACCTCTCTAAGAGGAGGCTGTCCTGTGTATGGCAAATTCTATACAGTGATTATAGTGTGTTGAATTTCTGCATCATATTTTTTTGTGTTTAGAAAAGGAAAACTGGGTCCTCCCTGGTGGTGCAAAGGGTTAACTTGCAGCACTATGAAACTATCAGCAGGGCCTCCCTGGTGGCGCAGCAGGTTGAGCGCCAGCTTCCGTGGCACAGCAGTTCGAGTTCGATCCCCAGCCAGGGAGGGGACCCACATGGTGTAGCAGACCTCACCTGCCTCGGCCGCTGCTCCCCTCAACAGTGTGTTTCAGTCCATCTGCCTGTCCTGCTCCCCACTCTGTCTGGTGATTCCTCTCACCTCCCTTGCCTCTGGCCTGTACCCCAGCTCTTATATAAATAAGCTCTATGCATAAATAAATAAAAAAAAAAAAGAAAGAAACTATCAGCAGCCGCTGCAGCATGAGCTTAATCCCTGTCCAGGGAGGTAGCCCACTTGGCACAGCAGACCTCTCCTGTCTTGTCCACTGCTCCCCTCAGCAGTGTGCTTCAGTGGATTGCCTGTTCTGCTCCCCACTCTGTCTCTAGTGACTTCTCTCACCCCCTGTACCTCTGGCCTGCATCCCAGCTCTAGTATACATAAATAAATCTTTAAAAAAAAAAGTTAAGGGGCCTCCCTGGTGGCGCAGTGGGTTGAGCAACGCACTGTGAAGCAGACCGCAGCCACTGCAGCACGAGTTCGATCCCTGCTGCCTGCCAGGGAGGGGACCCACATGGCGCGGCAGACCTCTCTGGCCTCCCCGCTGCTCCCCTCAGCAGTGTGTTTCAGTCGATCTACCTGTTCTGCTCCCCGCTCTGTCTGTGGTGAATCCTCTCACCTTCCCACACCTCTGGCCTGTGCCCCAGTGCTTGTATGCATAAATAAATAAATCTAAAAAAAAAAAAAAAAGTTAAGGAAAATGAACTGTAATAAAAACTAAGGGGACATTCTTGTTTTCCCGCTTTCTGTTTGCCTGAATTACTGCATTTGTAGGAAAAATTTCGGGAAGGAAGAAAAAAATAATTGTCCCCTCCATCATTAGATATTTTAGCTACAATGTGTTATTTCTGAATACAAAAAGCCAATGCCTCAAATCCAGAACTACTACAGTGCCACTTTCATTGATGTGACAGGTCCAACATAAGACACTCCCCATGCCAGGTTTACCAGGGGCTCTGTCTCAACGGTAATGGCATATTGTGTGCTACATGCTTTATATAATAAAGAATATATCTGGTTTTGTCCCTGATTTCTAGCAAAGAACTCCAAAAAACGGTTATAATTTTCAGAGCATCAGGGGTGTCTTTGTTATGCTAATGAGTGGCTCTGGTGGGTCCTTAGCTTCAGAATGGGGAGACTGGTTGCCTGAAAGAACAAACACTTGATTAGAGGATTAGATCTTTCCATACTGGGGAAGAGGTCTGGATATTGAATTCTATCCAGTTACCCATGATTTATTTTTTTTCAAAGATTTATTTATTTATGCATACAAGAACCGGGGTACAGGCCAGAGGTGTGGGGAGTGAGAGGATTCACCAGAGACAGAGTGGGGAGCAGAACAGGTGGATCCAATGAAGGACTTTGCTGAGGGGAGCAGCAGGCAAGGCAAGAGGTCTGCTGTGCCATGTGAGTCACCTCCCTGGCTGGGGATCGAACTTGTACTGCAGTGACTGCAGATGCTTCATAGTGTGGTATTTAACCCCTAGCACCACCAGGGAGGTCCAGTTACCCATGATTTAATTATATAAGCAACCATGCCTTGCATGGTGTCACTCCCATCTCCCAGGCCTGGGGAACTACCCCCTGGCTGGTGATGTGCCAGAAATACCACTCACTTGACTTTCCAGGGGGAAGGCACAGATATTCTGCATCACCCCTAAAACTATTTCCTACCTGTCTCTCCAGTTGGCTGTTCCTCATCTGTATCCTTTAAATAAGCTGTGGTTGTGTAGGACAGCTTCCCTGAATACCCAGGGCCACTCTAGTGTGTTATCAAAGGTAATCATGGAATGTATAGCCAGCTGGTTCATTACATGGGTGAGGTCCCTAAAGTGTGGATGGGGATTAAAGTGGGAGCAATCTTATGGGAGCTACTAAGATCTGTTTTTCATTCACAGTAGTTCTGACAACAAATGAGTAGGTTTCCTCATACCAAAAAGCAACTCACCAGGTGCCTCCCTGGTGGCTCAAGGTGTTAATGCTCAGCACTATGACACTATCCTGGGCCAGGGAGGTGGCCCATTCACCCCCTGCACCTCTGACCTACATCCCAGTTCTTGTATGCATATATAAATTTAAATTTTTTTTAAAAGCCCCCACCTTCCAGTGGTGCAAGTGGTTAAAGCACAGCACTATGAAGCTATCCATAGCCACTGCTACACAAGTTTGATCCCAGCCAGCAAGGTGACCCACAGGGCGCAGCAGACCTCTCCTGTCTCGTCCACTGCTCCCCTCAGCAGTGTATTTCACTGGACCCACCTGTTCTGTTCCCCACTCTGTCTCTGGTGAATCCCCTCACCACCACCACCCTCCCACCCCGACACCTCTGGCCTGTACCCAAGTTCTTGTATGCATAAATAAATGAATCTTTTTAAAATATTAAAGAAAAAACAAAAACAATTTTCCAACTCTCCAAACTACAGCTGGGCCTCCCACAATTTAATTCACTTCTGACACAAACTACCTGGAATCAATATCAGATCCCATAAGTTCAGTGCTCAGCCCCACAAGGCTGCTCTTCCCTCCTGAAACTGTTTGGACAGGGAATCTGTCCTTCCACTTCCCTACCTGAGAAGCCAGTTCAAGGACAGGTGCTTCCGATGGACTGGATAGAAACCCAAGTTTCCCACAATCCCCTGCAGAGGATAGATAATTTGTTATAATGATTCACAGAGCTCAGAGGACCATGTTTACTCTTTTATTGCAGGGATATTGTATGGCTACAGTAAACGGTCCGTTGAAGGGGTACACACAGAAATCTGGAAGGGTCCCAAGCACAGCCCCCAAGGAGCTGGGGTGCACTACTCTTCTGGCACATAGAAGTGTTAATTGACCCAGAAGCTCCCCAAGTTCCATAGTTAAGAGATTTTTTTTTTTTCTTCTGGGGAAAGAAAAAAAGGACACTAGGTCTCCTGGAGAAGCCCACACTGCATCTTCTTTTTTTTTAAGATTTATTTTATTTATGCGTACAGGAGCTGGGGTACAGGCCAGAGGTGTGGGGGTGAGAAGATTCACCAGAAACAGAGTGGGGAGCAGAACAGGCAGATGGACTGAAGCACACTGCTGAGGGGAGCAGCGGGCAAGACAGGAGAGGTCTGCTGCGCCATGTGGGTCCCCTCCCTGGCCGGAGGCAGGGATTGAACACATGCTGCTGTGCCTGCGGATGCTTCATGGTGCTACGTTCAACCCGCTGCGCCACCAGGGAGGTTCCCCCACACTGCATCTTAAAGGAGTAGATTTTAGGTAGTTGTAACTTCAACATCATCTTTTTTTTTTAAAAGATTTATTTATTTATGCATACAAGCACTGGGGTACAGGCCAGAGGTGTTGGGGGGGAGGTGAGAGGATTCACCACAGAGAGCGGGGAGCAGAACAGGCAGATCAACTTAAGTACACTGCTGAGGGGAGCAGCGGGCACAGCAGGAGAGGTCTGCCAAGCCATGTGGGTCCCCTCCCTGGCCAGCAGCAGGGATCGAACTCGTGCTGCAGTGGCTGCAGTCTGCTTCATAGTGTGTTGCTTAACCCACTGCGCCACCAGGGAGGCTCCTTAACATCATCTTTTTATCTTAGAGAAGTGTGTTGGAGACTCCTGAGGTGTGGAGAGCTGGGACAAGTAAAATATCTGGGTCATGGCCGGAAGACTGGTCATGGCTAAAAAAGCTGATCAGCGTGGGCTGGAAGACTGGCCCATGCACAGATCAGGACATTCTTGTGCCAGTGAAACCATTGCCAAGGGAATCAACTAGATTAGAAGGGAGAGCAAAGCAGCCTGATAATGCAGAACCTTGACCGTGAATGTGTACTGGAATAATGCTGAATACTGAGAAATGTAAGAACAAACCATCGTCTTGTAACTAATCTAAGAGGGGCAGTTTTTCTCTATAAATATGAGCTGTGCCCAATACTCAGGATGCCTGAGCCCAAAAATGAGAGGCCTTGCATCCCCTGGGGCCCGCTTCTTAAACTAATTTTGTGTCTATCATTTCTTTATTTCTTGGTTCATTCAGTGCTTCTCCTCAACCATGTTCACCAGAGCTGGACTTCAGCAGAAGCAGAATGAGGACAGGGGAAGACAGGAAGGAATTAGAGCAAGCAAGAGAGTTTACATAGCAAACTGAGGCCTTGTTGATGAGGACTAAGTGGCAGCAAGGACAGAGGATAACATTTAAGTGATAACAGAGGTTAAATTCATTAAGTGTACAGAGAGGAATCTAGCATCACTCACAGATTCCTGAGCATAACTGAATGCGAACATTTACTGAAAACAATTTGGAAAGGGGAGTTTGGGGAGAGAAGAGCCTATTTTTGGACGTGTTGCATTTGAAGTAGCCGTGGATACCTAGGTCGGGCCACTGGTGAAGAATCATAGTTCTCAAGTACTAAATTATTCATTGAGATAAAAAGTAAAATTAAAAAAAAGAGAGAGAGACAAAAGAGGATAAACAGAAACCAAAATGTGTTAAAGCAACTCTTCAGAATAGTTTTCTTTCACAGTTATTCCAAAGGTGTTCTAAGTCATCACAGCAAAGTTAAGATGTACCCCAGTTCTTCTATGCATAAATAAGACCACCCAACCCTCAGTGAGTGTCCACTTTGGGTTATAACAGTGAACCAGTTCTTTATGAATATGTTTCTGAACTTGGAGCACTTTTCCATAGAAGCAGTGTTACACTGAAACTCCAGTCTCAAGCTGAATCACTAAATTCAACTTGTGACATAACTCACCAGCAATCTGTGAACCAAGCAGAATTCCTGCCACGAAAATCAGCTTTCACTACATTAGTTGGTTGTTTTTGTGTCATGTAATTAACAATCTTTCTAATTAAAAAAAAAAGCATTTTAGGGGCCACCCTGGTGGTTCAAGGGGTTAAGTCTCAGCACTATGAAGCTATAGGCAGCCACTGCCAGGGAGTTAACCCACACATGGTGCAGCAGACCCCTCCAATTTCACCCACTGCTCCCTGAGCAGTGTATTTCAATAGATCTTCCTGTCCTGCTCCCCAATCTATCTCTGGTGAGTCCTCTCACTCCCGCACTTCTGGACTACACCCCAGTTCTTGTATGCATAAATAAATCTTTTTTTAAAAGCATTATAAGATTTTTTTAAAAAAGAAGCATTATAAACAGGCCTCCTTGGTGGCATAGTGGGTTGAACACCATACTGTGAAGCATCTGCAGCATAGTAGCGTGAGTTCAATCCCCGGCCAGGGAGGTGACCCCACATGGCGCAGCATTGCTCCCCTCATCCATTGCCTCATCCATTGCTCCCCTCAGCAGTGTACTTCTGTCCATCTGTCTGCCTGCCTCATCCATTGCTCCCCTCAGCAGTGTACTTCTGTCCATCTGTCTGCTCTGTTTCCCATTCTGTCTCTGGTGAATCCTCTCACCTCCTACACCTCTGGTTTTTATCCCAGTTCTTGTGTGCATAAATAAATCGTTTTGTTTTTTTTTTAAAGCATAAGCATCTGAATCCTCCATATTTTTGGTATATATTTTTATTGAGCTAACACTGATTTATGACTCAGATGTATGGACTCACACCTTTTCAGGTGTGTTACTCCACCACATAAGGCACCCGGAAGAATCTGAATCCCTGATGTCAGGAGAGCAAAGATCTGCTGCTCCAAATATGTCTTTCGGGAGGAGCTCTGAAGACTGGCACAGAGGCTGCTTTTCCTTGGAGTAGGGAGAACTTAAATCTGTGCTCCTTCGTTTTCCCAATGAACACCATAACTCCCCTCTTTTCCCACAACCTCCCCTGTCTTAGCTAAGCTATTTAAGATGCTATCTAAAGCCATGTGGCTGAGTTTCTCAGTCCTGCTGGGTCACTCTCTCTCCCCATATATATATATATATATATATACACACAAAGTATATATATATATATATATATATACACAAGGATGTCTATTACTGTTTCAGGGAATGAAAAGTTGTCACAAAAATAGAACCTCAAAAGGAGACCAATTAAATAAATCATATATCAATAGGCCATACAAATAAAAAGAGTTAAGTGTGGAAAGATACACAAAATAAAATGTTTTATGAAAAAGAAAGCTGCAAAACCAAGTATATGAATAGGATCCTATATCTGTAAATACCATGTTAAAATACATTAGCAACGGACCTCCCTGGTGGCGCAGCAGGTTGAGCTCCCGCACTGTGAAGCACAGCAGTGCGAGTTCGATCCCAACCAGGAAGGGGACCCACATGGCACAGCAGACCTCTCCTGTCTTTCCCAGCTCCCCTCAGCAGTGTATTTCAGTCCATCTGCCTGTTCTTTTTTTTTTTAAATTTATTTATTTATGCATGCAAGCACTGGGGTACAGGCCAGAGGTGTGGGGGTGGTGAGAGAATCCACCAGACAGAGCAGGCAGATTGACAGAAACACACTGCTGAGGGGAGCAGCGGGCACAGCAGGAGAGGTCTTCTGCACCATGTGGGTCCCCTCCCTGGCCGGAGGCAGGGATCGAACTTATGCTGCAGTGGCTGCGGTCTGCTTCATAGTGTGTTGCTTAACCCACTGCGCCACCAGGGCAGGCCCTCACCTGCCTGTTCTGCTCCACGTTCTGTCTCTGGTGAATCCTCTCATCCCCCGCATCTCTGGCCTGTATCCCAGCTCTTGTATGCATAAATAAATAAATCTTTAAAAAATACATTAGCAACATTATTGATCTATTAATAATCAGTGTTAGAATAGATTGAGAAATAAATGAGTAGTAACCCACTCTGTGGTGGCCTCTGAAAGTCTGGGTTTATAAGGATTTTCACTTTTCTTCTCCCTCAAAGAAACTATCACTTTTATCTCAGCCTTGTGTGTTTCTTCTGGTTCCTTACCAGATACCTTTGGAGCAGATGCTTTCTGGGCTGGAGCTGTGGGGCCTCTTCTGAGCTTCTAGAGGCGTCACCCGGGAAGGAGCCTTCTGGACTGGAACCTTCTTTGCCCCAGTAGTCTTTTCAGCCGTAATCTTTGCAGCATCTCTGTAGGGTAAGTGGAAATTGTCAGGATTTTCCATGTTCCCCCCATTATCATCAACGATAGACCCCTGCATTCTTACAGACATGCCTGATGGCATGCACCCGGGTTAGGATGTGAGCATGCGCCAGTGGGCATACCTGGACCAAGAGACTGAGCATATAAGGGCAGCATCATGGGGATGTCAGCAGAAGCAGTAGCAGAGAAGCAGAGGCACGAGAGAACTTCAGAAAGCCCAGAGAGAGTGAAGATTCGCCGGGGGCTAGGAGGCCTGCCAGCCTCCTGGTTGCCATGTTCCTGGTTGCCTCACTGCTGGCTCTGCAGAAAGATCAATAAAACCCTGAAAAGGCCACCGAGGGCTCCAATACTCCTCTTTAACCGGTCTGGTCTTCCTGAATCACAGAGAACTTGCCCTGTGCCCTCCTGCCACTACAATCTCTTCGCTGCAGCTGCACCCTTCGCTGCAGGAGCTTATTTGGGAGAAACTTCAGAAGTACTGTCTTTAGAAGCTTCCTAACTTCCAGCTTCATTATTCGGTTCCTCATTTCCTTCACCTTCATGACTATAACAATAATAATCTGGCTTTCCAGGGCATCCTTGGTGGCACTGGGGGGTTAAGCACGGTACTAGGAAGCATCTGCAGCCACTGCAGCACAAGTTTGATTCCCTGCCAGGGAGGTGACCCACATGGTGCAGCAGACCTCCCCAGCCTCATCCACTACTCCCCTCAGCAGTGTATTTCAGTTACTATGCCTGTTCTGTCCCCCACTCTGTCTCTGGTGAATCCTCTCACCCTCCCATACTTCTGGCCTGTACCCCAGATCTTGTATGTATAAATAAATAAAAATCTGACTTTCCAGTCTTCTCAGCCCATTTTGTATCCATAGCTGCCTTCTGCCAGCCTTGGTAGACATACTTCTTGCAAATACCCTGAGAATGAGGTTAGAGAGCTACCTGCATTTGAAAGTCGTGACCTGTCTCCCTTCCTGCCAGCAAGCTCCATCAGCCAGAGCCCTATTTTTTTTTCCAAACAGAATTTTTTTTAAAAAAAATATATTTACTTATGCACACAAGAGCTGGGATACAGGCCAGAGGGGTGGCGTGGTGGTGGTGTAAGAGAGGATTCACCAGAGACATTGGGGAACAGAACAGGCTGATTGGCTGAGGTATACTGCTGAGGCGAGCAGCGGGGGAGGCAGGAGAGATCTGCTGCACCATGTGGGTCTCCTCCCTGACCTGGGATCGAACTCACAGCTGCAGGGGCTACAGCAGCTATAGAAGCCCCACAGTACTGCGCTCAAACCTGTGCACCACAGGGAGGCCCCAGAGTCTTGTTCTGATAGATCACATCTACAGTCATCACCAGTTTCCCAGCACAAGGCCCAAAGGAGATGAAGATCAGCCTCCATAAAGGGCCTGGACACATCTTGGCAGATTTCAGCCAGAGGAATAGACTTTTCACATTTTACATCAGATAATGGGCCAAGTAGGTTATACTTTGTTTACTTTTTTTGAGCCCACCCACTCCTTGTTTATTAATTTGTCCTTCTGGTTCTTGTTACTGAGTCCACCTGCTAATCGTTTGCTTATCTGTCCTTGCTGGTTCTTGTTAGTCAGCCCCCAGCCCCTTTGTGTACACAGTAAGTTATTTTTGTAAATAAGGAAAAAGATTGTATTTCTCCCTCTGCTCCTGAGTTGCAAGCAATGCTTTGTCAAGATTATTATCACCCAGATTTTCAGATGTGCTGACGACTTTCTATGCCTCATTGATAGAACGAGGATACATTGTATTTTTTATGTGATTTATTCACTCTTAATGAAGGATAACTTACAAGCCATAAAAGCACCCTCTTAACTGTTTCACATTTGTAACTGACTCCAAACATGTAGACTATTATTTCCATCATTCTTCCTTCAGTAGCAGGCCCACTGCTCACCCAGCCCTGTACCACCTGGTTATGTGTTTTCTGTTACCCAGAGTGGAATCTCATGCCGAGAACCCAAACGATATTTGTGTTTCTGTGTCAGGTTTCTTTCATCCAACTTGTGTTTGAGGTTTATCTGTGGTTGAGGTTTGAGATTCATCCATGCTGAATTATGGACCACTGGTTCTCTTCTGTGCTTAGTACCAGTCCTTCCTACCAATGGACCATAAATTGTGTTGATGGACATCAGAGTTGATTCCAGTTTGGGGCTAACGTGGATAAAGTTGCTATGGACAGTTAACTTTGGACATTCTGTACAAGTCTTTTGGGAGGACATGTTTTTATTGGATAAATACTTAGGAGTGGAACTGCTGAGTCACATGCTAAGTCTATGTTTTCATTTTACAAGTAACTGCCAAACTGTTTTTCCAAAATGACTTGTCCCATTTAACACCCCCACCAGCAGTGTATGAAGAGTTCCAGCTGTTCCATATACTTGCCAATTTGGGGTACTTTTTAAATAAACAAACAGGGGAATATCGGTCCCATCTCCTGGGAACAATGTTCTTCACTTGCATGGGTGACCCAGAAGTTCTAAAATCAGGGTTCACAGTAGGAGCTAGCATCTTCCAGGGTAGCAAGGAATAAAGGAGAAGTAATGACAAGCTCCAACTTCACTCAACTCCCTGGGGTGTCTTATTTTTACTGACCTATATCCAACAACAGGAATAAGGATTTACCAATGTCTTATGTCTGACCAAGAAAAGCAGGCAAGGCAAGGTGAATACATTGGCAGGGAGAGGACTAAAGTTAGACTTAAGGAAGACCTGCTTCCAGGTTAACTAGGAGACACTGTAAAAGGATTAGATGAGGTTACCCTTCCCCAGGCTTTTCTACAACTACAGGTTAAGAAACTCCCTCTTCACCCCCCACTCCCGACCTGAACCCCTTTGTGGTGCCAGAAGGGCACCGAGCAGGTTTTCCATGATTCAGGCAGATGGGGTAAAGGAAGAGTCCTGGAGCCCTTTTTAGTTTTATTTACAGAGGCAACCAGGTACACCGCTGGCAGGAGTGCCGGGGGGCCAGGAGGATGGCAGGCCTCCGGCGCATCTCACCCTCTTGGCTGCTTTGCTGCTGCTTCTCTCTGCTTCTGCTGCTGCTCTATGTTCTACTACTGGCGTCCTTGTGACACCACCCTATACACCTGTGTCCAAACCCAGGTGCATGCCCACCTAGGTTTGGGCTCAGCACCGCAGGTGTCCATCATTATACCAGTGGCAGGGTGTGAAAAAGCCTGATAACATTTTTCTCTGACCCTATACCCTTACACTAGAATCATTCGAGTATGTGTTACAAGTTCCAATTTCTGGTGCTCAGAATTTCCCATCCCTCCTACCTGTGAACACAGCCCAGATTTATGGGTCTGAATTTGGGGAGCATGGCCTGAACTTTCTTTCTTAGCTGAGACAGATTCAGCATTGACTGTGGCGGAATTTGATAAAGCGCTGGGGTCAGGTATTCCCTCCCTGACCTTCCTTGCACTGCCCAACTCAGGTCTCAGCCAGGATGTAGCAGGGGAAACTCTCATCTTGTCAAGATTGTCCCTACCATGGACCTACCCTTCCCAACATAGTCCCCCTGCCTCCAGCCCCTGTCTGTACCCCACAACCTCTGGCACACCACTGTCATCTGTCCCTTCCTCTCAGCTCAGTCCCTGCTTAAGGTTAGGGATTGTCCCTAATTGCATGCAGTCATTCCTGTGTCTCTAACTGCCAGCCTCTTCCTTTCCACCCACATTTACTTCTCAAAAGTTGTTTAGAGTCACAGCTTCCTATACCCGAGCAGGCGAGCGGAGCACAGGCTCACACATAAAAGGCTTTCAGCTTTTTCACCAGCTCATACTTGGAGAATTGCATCAAGGTGTTCCTGATGGTTATCTCTAGTTTCTAGTCCTTGATGGTTTTCTTTAGGTGCTACTTCCCAATAAACATTCAAAGGTAGCTTTGTTTTGTTTGGCCAAAATCAATTTTGCTTTCATCAAGTCGAATTCCATTTTACTCTCAAGGAGCCCTCCTTTGCACTGCCTCCAGCGCTTTCCATCTGTTTTAGGTCCTTGCTCCTACCCCCCCCCCACCCCCGGCCCCATGGAGGATGTTCCTGGCACTTTTTGGGTGCAGGAAGGGACAGTTCTGACAGTGAGTGAGTCAGCCCCTGGCTCCCTGGCATCCTAGCAACCCCACCCAAATACTTTCTCCCTCTCCACCCATCTTCTCAAATAACATCAGACAGAAAGTACTGTTATTGTTTTATTTTGTTTTAATATTTATTAGACTGTAATGACACATGAAAAGTGCATCGATCATAAGTATATATGTAATGAATTTTAATAATTACTGATTTATTGGGATATAATTCACATATCATACAATTCAGCAATATAAAGGGTTTTGTTGTTTTTATTTTTAAAAAGATTTATTTATGCATATAAGAACTGGGATACAGGCCAGAGATGTGTGTATGGGGAGTGGGGGGATGAGAAGATTCACCAGAGACAGAGTGGGAGCAGAACAGTGGGTCATTAAGATGGGCTCTAATCCAATATGACTGGTGTCTTAGAATAAGAGAAAATTAGGTCACAGACAAACAGAGACAAGACCCTATAAAGACATAGGGAAAAGGAGACCACAAGACAACGAGAGGTCTCAAAAGAAATCAACTCTGCTGCATCTTTATTTCATATTTCCTGCTCCAGAACTGTGAGAAAATAAATGTCTGCTATAAGTCCCCCAGTCTCTGGGACTTTGTTATGGCAGCTCTTGAAAACTAATGAAGAGTTGTCCCCATTTTGACTATTATTAATAGTACTATGAACAGTTGTAGAAGTTTTTGTGTAGACATAAGTTTTCGTTTTGCTAGGAGGTTTTCTACCTAGGACTGAGGTTTGCCCAGTGGATTTATATATATATAAGTATATATATATTCTATGATTTTCAATTTGAGGTGTGACTGCTATCAATATTTTCACACATGTGCAACATAATTATTCAACATTTGTGTACAAATTGGTTAATTTGTTTTCATTGCTGTATAGTATTCCACATAACTTGTGTATGTGACATGATTTATGAATCTATTCTCTGTTGATGAACATCTGCATGCTTCTATGTTGGCCAAACATGAATATTCTTGTTGTTAGTTATGACATTCATTTGTATTAAATCTACACCCAAGAGTGAAATTGCTGGGCTGGGTTGTAGGATATGCACTTATTTTAGCTTTTGGTTATTAAAAGGTCCAATCATTCACATGAACATAAATGTCGCCAGCTCTCATGAGTCAGTGATTCTCAAGTACACACCCATGCTACCACCATCTAGATCAAGAGTTAGAAGATTTCCAGTACCAGAAGTTACTTTGGACTTCTTCCTCATCTGTACCCGCCACAGAGTAACCAGTCTTCTTGTTACAGGGCAACCCTAATATAAAATGGGTTTGCCTGACTGGGTCCTCACCTGCGTGCTTGAACGTCACTTATAATGCCCCAACTGCAGGCACACACAACAAAGGTTAATAAAGGGTTTTATTTACAAGGGAAGGAGAAATAGCGTAGTGAATAACACAAGGGGAAGAGAGGGATACAGATCTGTAAATATCCTACCAGTTCCTTGGAGCTGGAACCCAACGGTGTGCTGAGAGCTGACTCCCAAGGAAAAAGCGACAGCCCAAGGCCCACATGTCTGCTTTTATACTCAGCCTGGCTGCTCAACTCCACCCTCAGGTCCCAGTGATCCGCTCTTCGATAATGACCTTATGGGATTTGTAGTCCTTGGATCTTGTAGGTCTGGAATGGGGGTCGAAGTCCATAACCTATTTGTGTAATCCATTCAGGAGGGTCTTTCCCCCTAACATTCTCACTGTCATTATTTAAGAATAAGTTTTTGCCTATTCCTGAATATCACGTAGGTAGAGTGATCAAGCTTAATGCTTTTGTTTCTGAGTTCCTTATTGCAATTCCCCTAGCCCCCATAGTTTGTGGTGCTTTTCTATAAATTTTTTAAACTGAAGTATAATTGATATCAATATTTTTTGTTTCACATGTATAACATTCAATATTTGTATATAAATTGGTTTATTTTTACTGCTATATGGTATTCCACATAACTTGTGTGTGTATACCACAATTTATGAATCCATTCTACTGTTAATGAACATCAACCAACATCAGTTGGCCATAAATGAATATTCTTGTTATTCGTATTGTTAGGGGGAAAGGTGGTCCTAAATGGATTATGGGTGTGTGGACTCCAACCCCCACTCCAGGCCATCAGTGTTCCAGAACCACAAATCCGGTAAGATGATTGTCGAAGAGTGGATTACTGGGACCTGAGGGTGGAGTTGGGCAGCCAGGCTGGCTATAAAACCAGAGGTGAGCTTGGGGTCCTGCCTTCTTACTGAGGAGCCAGACCCCTTCCTTCGGAGCCATCTCATTCAACTCGGAGCCAGCTCTCAACGCGCCATTGCTTAGATCTGGTAGAGTATTTGT
>JAGFMF010012286.1:39088-53178 GCA_019455555.1 Galemys pyrenaicus | reverse complement strand
GGAGCAGCGGGCACAGCAGGAGAGGTCTGCCGCACCATGTGGGTCCCCCACCTGGCCGGCAGCAGGGATCGAACTCGTGCTGCAGTGGCTGCGGTCTGCCCACTGCGCCACCAGGGAGGCCCTCTTTGGTTTATTCTTAAATATCAAATTGTGTCAATAGATAAATAGGGAGGGTATAAGATACTATATTATAAATTTATGTAAAATGGGTATTTTTTTAAAGATTTATTTATTTAGGGCCTCCCTGGTGGCACAGGGGTTTAAGCACTGCACTATGAAACATCTTGCAGCCACTGCAGCACAAGTTTGATCTCCAGCCAGGGAGGGGACCCACATGGTGCAGCAAACCTCTCCTGTTTCTCCCGCTGCTCCCTTCAGCAGTATTTCAGTCAGTCTACCTGTTCTGTTCCTCACTCAGTCTCTGGTGAATTCTTTCACCCCTCCCCCCACCTCTGGCCTTTAAATCTTTAAAAAAAAAAGATTTTTTTATTTATGCATGCAAAAATGGGGTACAGACCAGAGGTTGGGGGGGTAAGAGCATTCACCAGAGACAGAGTGGGAGCAGAACAGGCAGATTGACTGAAACACTACTGAGAGGACCAGTGATGGGACAGGAGAGATCTGCGGTGCCATATGGGTCAAACTTGTGCTGTAGTGACTGAGGATACTTCATAGTGCTGCATCTTAACCCCTTGCACCGCCAGGGTGGTCCCAAAATGGGTATATTTTTAAAAGTAGGCAATACTAACATCTACATGTAAATTCGTAATATTTCACTTAAAGGAATATTTTTAAAGCAGAGTATATTAGCTATCCTTTTATATTGATATAAGGAAATATGGTTTATATTGAGGAACCATGTTCTTTGTGGTAGAACAAAATGCAACTCCTCATCAAATAGTACCGTGTCTTTATTTATTGACATAGAGTGATGTTTCCCAAAGATTTTAATTGAAAAGCTAATTATATGTCTAAGGATAGGTCCAGAATGTTATCAAGGGCCACGCTTATTTCTTATTTAAGCATATGTTAATTTTATGATCCAATAAATTTTGAAATATATATACTATATATACACACAAAATGACAATACAAGTTCATTCAATAGTAATACTAAAATACATTTTTAAGTTTAATTTTTTTTTAAGATTTATTTATGTGTACAAGAATCGGGGTGCAGACCAGAGATGTAGGGGGTGAGATGATTCACCAGAGACAGAGTGGAGAGCAGAACAGGCAGATTTACTGAAATACACTGCTGAGGGGAGCAGCAGATGAGACAGGAAAGGTCTGCTGTATTAATTAAAAATTAAAGATATGTGGTATCAAGCTCAGTCCATAGCAGTGATAGCATTGAGACTTAACCCCTAAGCCATCAAGGAGGCCCTCTAAGGTAGTTACTTTTTAGGTTAATCTGTATAGTTTTTTTGAAAATGATGTGTAAGTCTCAGGTGATAGGTATTTTAGAAAGTAAATGTTCTGTTTCATGAGAGTAAGGGCTTTTGTTCACTGCCAAATCTTCAGTTCCTTGAATAGCATTTGGGCAATAAAACTTTGTTAGCTAAAGTAACGGTTTGCATAAACTGATAGAGGTAGGAGGAATGGAAGCCAGGGAATCAGAAAACTTAAATTAAGATGCCCCAATTGACATCTCTGGCATGTTAGACTTAAAACCACTTGAATGAATGAAGAGTTACTTGTCATTCACATGGTGATTAAGTTTTTTTTTTCCTTTCTATAAGTGACATTCTCATTGCCTGACTGACCAGTTTACAGCCATATTTTTTAAACTTGTCTATCACCAAGTTTGCTGTATCAGCAGAATGTTACTACAATCTACATTCGTAAGGGTAGGGGCTTAGTTCTGTTATAACTTCTATAGTAAAAATTTATATTTTATATTCTATTCCTTTTTATATCTGCATGTAATAAAAATATTTTCCCCAAAGTATCAAGAAAAATTAATTTTCTAACACTTGCATTCTTTCCTCCAGTTTGGTGTTAGAAGCAGGAACCTGAAATCATCTCAGATTCCCCTTACCCCTTAGGAGTCCACCTTGTCTCCAGATCAGCTTGATTCTACCTTCAGTGTCTTTGAGGTCTCCCTCGTGTTTAATCTGTCATCCTTAATGGGCCTTATCACCTCACCTGTTTGTTCTTCCTATTTTCGTCCTTCATTCTCAGCACCGCTATAAAACCCTCATTCTAGAAGAGTAGAGAGATTTATATATGTCACTCCCTCAAGACTTACTTTTCGATGGGTGATATCAACAGCACCTCAGTCTATCTTCCAGCCTTTTTCTTACTATTTCTCTTGATCCTTTGTTTTAGCCAGATGTCCTACTTGTTTGTATCAACCTATGCTCCTGGACTTTTCTTTCTTTAATGTGTTTATTATTTTATTGTTTTCATCATTATTTCTTTAACATTTTGTTCATTTTGTCCCTACTTAGAATTGATTAACTCACTTGCCCATTTGCCCTAGATAAATACATAGATGTACTTCTCTTTTTTATCATGTTCCTGTTTTTTTTTTTTTTAAAGGTTTATTTATGCATACAAGCATTGGGGTACAGGCTAGAGGTTGGGGGGGGGGGCGGTGAGAGGATTTACCAGAGACAGAATGGGGAGCTGAACAGGTGGATTTACAGAAGTACACTGCTGAGGGGAACAGCGGGCAAGGCAGGAGAGGTCTGCTGTGCCATGTGGACCACCTCCCTGGCTAGCGGCAGGGATCGAACTCATGCTGCAGTGGCTGCAGTTTGCTTCATAGTGCGTTGCTTAACCCACTGCGCCATCAGAGAGGCCCCTCATGTCCCTGCTTTTAAGTATATGTGTGTTACACATATCACACTGAATAGTGGTATCTCCAGTAGTATCTCCATTTTTCCCTAACCTAAAAATTATTTTTTGAGCTACATAATAGTAATATTTTCTGATTTTAAAGTTTAAATATATTTTCCTGATATCTTTATTTTTATTATAACTGGTTAGTATGTCTTCAGGAAAGTTGGTTTATTGATGTACATTCATAAACCAAGTTTTGTGTTTGTCTGGTAGTCTACCAAAACTATAGCGGATTATCATATTTTCTAGAAATAATAGGCTTTAATTTGAGAAATCTTGTTCAAAAGATGAAATATTATTCCCAATATTCTAAAGTATGCTTTTGTGATTGCCTCTATTGCTTTCTTGTAATGAATGTGCAAGTCACTGGGCATTTACTAGAATATGTAAATGTGTTGCTATTCTAGAAAACTTGCCACATACTCTTGGTCATTAATTACTTTCTGTATTTTATTTTCTAAAGTATTTATGGCTCTCTTTCAGGCTGGCATGGCTCTTTATAAGATTGTCCCCAAAAATCCGTACTACTTTTGGTCTGTGATGAGCTTAATTATGCAGGTGAGTGTATCATTCATAATGGGAACGAGGTTTGTTCTTACTTTTGTGTATAGTTACTGTCTTTCATGTTTCTTCTGAACACTGTAACTGTTCTAGTTTATGACTAGTGGGGGCTCTACATATTGTCATTGACTTAATGGGGAGTTTTGGTATTCCTTATGACATGGTATATCAGTTTATTTGTGTGTATCACAGACTATTTTCCCTCATCTTAGAACCATTGCTGGATTACTTTTATCAAGTTTGAGCCTCAATGTTTAATATTGTCTTTAAGACAATATTGTTTAATGAGCAGGTCATGAACTGGATGGCCCTGTATTACCACATCTGCTTTCTGAGTCTCATTTTGCTCTTTTGCAGAAATGAGATGTTCATCTCCCAGAGCTACTAAATGTGCAAAATGAGCTACTATGTATGTGAGGGTGAAGAAGAAGGGATTAAAATGTAAAATTCAGAATAGGGAGACACTGGGATTGGGCAGGTCTGTGTTCAAATAGTGACTTCCCCCTTCATCTGGAGGGCTGATAAGGAGTCTTTTAACCTTAGTTTATTTATAAAGTAAGCATAATAGGGACTTTGAAAGGTCTATGGGGTAAATGAGCGCTAAACAGAATTTGATAGTGCTGAAGTTGATATAATACATTGATATTGATGATCAATGTAAGGACATTGTAACTATATAAATAGAAGTTGACATTTCCCTTCCAAGTACCTGAAATCTCAAAAAGACACGAAAAGTTTTTCAAATTCCTGATGATACATTCCCATTATATACAACAAATAATATATGCAGCTCCCCCTCTTAATGTTTTTTAGAAAAAAGTATTTAAAAGTTATGTCATATTGTGTTTGTCATATTCAGTATTTCAAAAATATAAAAGATAATGAATCTCTAGTTATCTCTCCTTTTTTTTAAGAATTATTTAATTATGCATACAAGAACTGGTATGTGTGGGGTATGTGTGGGGGTGGTGATGAAAGGATTCACCCTAGACAGAGTAGGGAACAGAACAGGCAGATTGACTGAAAAACACTGCTGAGGGGAAAATAAACAAGGAAGAAGAGGTCTGCTGCACCATGTGGGTCCCCTCCCTGGCTGGGGATCAAATTTGTGCTACAGTGGCTATGGCTGCTTCATAGTGGGTTACTTAACTCCTTGTGTCATCAGGGAGGCCCCAGTAATCTCTTATTAGGCAAAACAGTCTCTTCTTGGCTAGTTAGGTCTGATATTTAACAAAGTGGATTGATGATTAATAACCTCAGTGACATTAATAATGGTCTGCATGATACTAACAATGCAAGTATGGAGAAATTAGAAGACATTAATTTTTCTCTTCTAGTCTATATCAGCACAGGATGAAAACCTCTCAAAAACTATGTTTCTGCCTCTTGCTGAAAGAATGGTAGAAAAAATGGTGAAAGAGGACAAGATAGAAGCAGAGGCCGAAGTGAGTAATTTTAAAGTCCTACTTTTGTATTTGCCTTGTTTTGTTGCTAAAATATTATGAACTGTTAAAGAGCTAGTAAACATGAAATTTTTTCCCCAAAACATGCAATTTTGGAATCCTCTAGTGGATCTATAATGAACACTGAGCTGTTTGCAGCTCAGTATTCCAGGCTGAGATGTGTATAGGTAGGGGAGATACTGTTGTCTGATTCTTACTGTTGATTTAATCTCATAGTGTTCTTTTAAAAAGCATGCGAATGACTGTCTTCATTACTGAGGAGTTTCATTGGTTGCACTACTTTGTTTTTCTTTAAGGTTGAGCTTTATTATATGATCCTGGAACGGTTGGGAAAGTACCAGGAAGCCTTGGATGTCATCAGAGGAAAATTAGGAGGTAATTTTACAAATTTTGTTGTTTTTTTTCCCCCATTATAAACATGAAAAAAATCTTTATTGTGGAAATTTTCTTACTCATACAGAAACATAAAGATGAAAAAACTGAAATAATCACTTGTGATCATTTTATGTTCTAGACCTTTCTTTTTTTTTTTTTTAAAGATTTTATTATTTTTATGCATACAAGAGCAGGGGTACAAGCCAGAGGCGCGGAAAGGATTCACCAGAGACAGAGTAGGGAGCAGAACAGGCAGATCGTCTGAAATATACTGCTGAGAGGAGCAGCGGGCAGGGCAGGAGAGGTCTGCTGCACCATGTGGGTACCCTTCATAGCCGGGGATCGAACTAGCCTTGCTGTGCAGTGGATGTTCACAGTGCGGCGCCCAACCCGCTGCGCCACCAGGGAGGCCCTGTTCTAGACATTTCTGTATGTTGTGTATTTTTTAAAATAAGTTTTAATTGAAAATAATTCATGAATTCAGAACGTTCAAGGTTGTGAAAGATTATACTCCAGATCTCCAGTCCTGTAGGTTTTCCTGTATATCCTTTTAAAGGTGCATCTACCAATACTCCTTCCCCTCCTTTTTTTTTTTTTTTTAAAGCACAAATGAGAACATTCTGTTCCTGGTCCACGTCCTTAGTTACACAATGTCTCTATTAAAATTACTTTTTCTTTTAAGATCTTTAAATGTTAATGCTTCTTTCTAGTCTGGATTTGTACTCTAGATACAAACTTTCTTTTTCTACTTGCCTATGCTATAAGCATTTGAGTTTCTAACCCTTGCTCTGCATATACTTACAGTGATTTTTTTGGTTTCTTAACAGTTTTTCTGAGAGCTTTGTCCCTGGTCATTATTCTCTTACGTGCTTAGTCTTCCTTAATTAAATGTAGACAATTTGCTTAGTCCTGAATTTCCTGATGGATATCCAGGCTCTGCAAGGAATATCTTTTCTATAAACCAAATTACCCTCCAAGAAGCTACATATATTTACTATCAGTATGTGAGAAAGTCTGTTTCTTTGCACATTTGTATTATTAAACTGTTATTTCAAGCTTTTTATATATATATTTGATATTTTGGATTTGTATGAGTGGAAAGTCTCTTTGTGAACTAAATGTACCAGTCCCTACATGCTGGTGGGTTTTATAAGTATATCCATGTACTAGATCTTCTAGTGAGTACATTCTGCAGCTTTGTCTTTTATGGGGAAAAACATCATTATAAAAGTTTAGTATCTGGAATATACTCCCCTCCCCCAACCCATCAAAATAATTTTTATTAAGTAGCTTTTATGGCCCTTTTTCTAAGAGTAAATTAGAAAATGGGACTCTTTTTTTCATTTTAAAAGTTTTTTAGGAAAAAGGAACTGGTGCCTCTATAGACACAGTGTTGCATTTTGAAAGGGACAGGTTTATTAAGAAAGAGGCACCTGCATAGATATAGGCTGGAGGCAAAAATCTGCATTTTAAGTTTATTAGGAAGAAGAAAAGGAAAAAGGTGCCTATATAGACACAGGTGGACATAGCTGCTGACATTTTCCTTTTTGTGGGGCTGTATTCTGCTTTCTGAACAGAAATGAAATCAACTTAACCAACTTCTGAAACTTTTAATTATAGAGAAATTGACCAGTGAGATTCAAAGTCGGGAAAATAAGTGCATGGCCATGTACAAGAAACTGAGCAGGTGGCCAGAGTGCAATGCCCTTTCCCGGCGCCTCTTACTGAAAAAGTGAGTAGATGCTCCTTTTTGGACTGTGAGACATGAGTGGGGATTTCAGGGCTCACTTTATTTTTTGTATGTGTCTTTTGAAATTTCTGTGCATAAAGTCAAGTTGGTTTTTTAAAATTTATTATTTATACATATAAGAGCTGGGGTATATAGGCCAGAGGTGCGGTGAAAGGGGGACTGACAGGATTCACCAGAGACAGAGTGGGGAGCAGAACAGGAAGATTGGCTGAAATACACTGCTGAGGGGAGCAGCAGGTGAGATAGGAGAGGTTTGCTGCGCCATGTGGGCCAGCTCCCTGGTTGGGGATCCAGTGGTTGACTATAGCTTGATAGCACTGTGTCTTTAACCCCTTTGCCACTAATGAGGCTCTGTTTTGTTTTTTTTTTTTAAAGATTTATTTATTTATGCATATAAGAGCTGGGGTACAAGCCAGAGTTGCAGGAGGTGAGAAGATTCACCAGAGACAGAGTGGGAAGCAGAACAGGCAGACTGACTGAAACACACTGCTCAGGGGAGCAGCGGGCAAGGCAGGAGAGGTCTTCTGCGCCATGTGGGTCCCCTCCTGGCTGGCAGCAGGGATTGAACTTGTGCTGCAGTGGCTGCGGTTTGCTTCATAGTGCGTTGCTTTACCCATTGCGCCACCAGGGAGGCCCAAGGCTCTGTTTTTTAAAGTTTTGATGAACCTTTATCTTTCAGAAAAGAGTTAGAATTTTACTTATGCCACCAAGGTGCCATCTGTTATTAGGTCTTATTAATTTGACAAATTCAGTATTGGTTTATTTTATTTTATTATTTTTTTAAAGATTTATTTATTTATGCATACAAGCATTGGGGTACAGGCCAGAGGTGTGGGGGATGAGAGGATTCACCACAGACAGAGCGGGGAGCAGAACAGGCAGATCAACAGAAGTACACTGCTGAGGGGAGCAGCGGGCACAACAGGAAAGGTCTGCTGCACCATGTGGGTCCCCTCCCTGGCCGGCGGCAGGGATCGAACTCTTGATGTGGTTTGCTTCATAATGTGTTGCTTAACCCACTGCGCCACCAGGGAGACCCTCAGTATTGGTTTAAAAAACTGTCTCCCAACCCCATTTTAGGACATAGTAATGTGGGGAATTTTCTATTAAGAGTATTAGTTTTCTAGACCTGGTCATTTTATTGAAGGACAGATTAGTCTCTGAAAGTTTTTTGCTTTGAAAATGCCTCTGAAATGCTGTCCTTTTAGGGTTACAGAGGAAATGAGGGATGGCCAAGGCGCTTCTCCTAAGACTAAAATTTAACTTAGAAAATAAGTTGAGTATTAATGGATCCTGTGGGAAATTTGTCACAACTTGGGTTTAATCCTGTGTGTACTATTCAATCTGATTTTAGCTCAGATGACTGGCAGTTCTATCTGACTTACTTTGATTCTGTCTTTCGACTGATTGAAGAGGCCTGGACTCCTCCTGCTGAAGGTGAACAGTAAGTCATCTTCTTTTCTCAATTACATCGGCACTTGTTGATATGTTATAGCAAAAGGATTTCATTGTAAGCCTAATTGAAATCTCTTTCTATTTTAATAGTGTATCCTTTCAAAGCAAGATTTTTTTTATTTAAAAAATATATAAACATGTCCATTGTAAAAATTTAAATTAGTGCAGAAATGAATGGTGTAGATAGTGTTTGCCCCAGAAATAACTTGTTTTACTTTTTCAAGAAATTGAGGTAAAATTGACCTATAAATAACTCTTCATGCATTGTGGTATCTTTCTCTTCAGAGTTATTTTGCCCATGTACTAACATAATCAATCACTCTTATTATTTAATGTAAAAAGTTAACATAAATGTGATTTACAACTTAGCATTTGGGGAGGAGGAGCCCAGTGGGCTATGGTGGGTTTCTTGGTGGTAGGAGTGGTGGTAATAATACAGCTGAGAATTAAGAACTGGCACCTCTGAATCACAAATAGTGTTATAAACCAGTGTTACCTAACAATTAATAAAAGGCAATAAAAAATTAGAAGTTTTAAAAAAAGGTTCTTAACTCCATTTTAGAAATGTACCATAATTCATTTAACCTGACACATGTTTGATGCACTCTTAACATTGATTTCCTTTTCTTATTATGACTGTGATACACATACTATAATAAACGTAAACAGAGCTTTTCTTTCTGAAATCTTATTAACAAGTGAATACAGAAATAGGGTTTAGGTTAACAATTATGAACTGATGGTTACTTTATTATTATTAGATCTTTAAATTTTATCAGCCTTTATTCCTCAAGCAGTAAAGTCTGCTTGTATTATTATGTAACACTATATATACAAAATTACCTTTTTTTTTTAAAGAAAGAGGTAGAGATACTTTGTAATAATTAAATAACAAAATTGGGAGTAATCATATGCCATGTTATCTGACAGAATTTAACCATGGCTCTCTTTTATTCCCATTTGTATTTTATAATTATCGAAGTGTTTTTTTTCTTCAGTTTCAGTTTCTTGAAATCAGGTTGGCTTGACTCTGGTTTTGAGTCAATAATTGAAACATAACATGTGTTTCTTTCCAGCTCTTTGGAAGGAGAAGTACATTATTCTGCAGAAGAAGCTGTGAAGTTTATAGAAGATCGAATAACAGAAGAATCTAAAAGTTCTCGCCATCTCCGAGGACCACATTTAGCTAAACTGGAGCTGATTAGGCGTTTACGCTGTCAAGGTTTTAATGATGAATACAAACTGGGTAAGGAATTGTAATCATATCTGGGAACACTAATCAAGGTACAGGGATGCCTTCCATACCCAAGCACAGTATTCTTCATCTGAGCCCTGCAATGTCAAAGTCATGTTTGGAAGCAAATGTCTTCATCACCTAAAAATATTTACTAATAAATGGATCACATTAAAGTAACCTTCAGTCACATGTATAGCCTGGCTTCACTTTAGCATCTTTGCCTATTTTGTCTTCCTCTTGCTAACTGGACAATACTGCTAAAAATAATTATCTTTGTAAAAGTTTCAGGATTTCATTAACACTGATGAAGAGAATAGCTGGCAGAATCAGAGCAATTAGCAATTGAAAAGTATAGATAATGATGCGAGAAAAGAATGATTTTATAGGGCCTCCCTGGTGGTGCAGTGGGTTGAGCAATGCACTATGAAGCAGACTGCAGCCACTGCAGCAGAAGTTCAAATCCTGCCTCCTGCCAGGGAGGGGACCCATGTGGCGCCCAGACCTCTCCTGCCTCACCCTATGCTCCCCTCAGCAGTGTGTTTTGGTCAGTCTGCCTGTTCTGCTCCCCACTCTGTTTCTGGTGAATCCTCTCACCGCCCTGGACTCTGACCTGTATCCCAGCTCTTGTATGTATAAATAAATAAATCTTTAAAAAAAAAAGAATGATTTAATAGCAAAGCCCTGAGACCTATAAGGGATTTGATGAAGCTCAGATGCTTTTGAAATTGGTTCTTTAGCATTTACTACACAAGAAATGAAGAGTGTCTATTTGTGCCAGTTCACACTTTCATGGAAAAATGGCCCCCCACCTAGGAATTCTTTTTCAAAATAATCATTAGTTTGTATTTTTAATTATACTCTAAATTTTGTTATCTTTAACGTAATAACCTTTAATTTCTCAGTTTCACTGTTTTAAATAAAGTAATAAGAAATCTCCCACTTCGGGGCTTCCCTGGTGGCACAGTGGGTTAAGCAACACACTATGAAGCAGACCGCAGCCACTGCAGCATGAGTTTGATCCCTGCTGCCGGCCAGGGAGGGGACCCACATGGCGCAGCAGACCTCTCCTGCCTCGCCTGCTGCTCACTTCAGCAGTGTACTTCAGTCCATCTGCTTGTTCTATTCCCCACTCTGTCTCTGGAGAATCCTGTCACCCTGCCCCCCCATGCCTCTGGCCTGTACCCCAGTTCTTGTATGCATAAAGAAATCTTTAAAAAAAAAAAAAGAAAAAAACTCCCATCTCCATCATTATGGAAATTTGTTTTTCACTGAGAGTTGATTAAGAGAATTATTTTAGGGACCAGTTTTCCCACCATAAGATGCATCTAAAACCTGTCCTGGAATATCTCTGACCATTTTAATCATTTGCTTATTGTTCTTTAAAATTCATTCTAATTGAGCTATATTGTCTTTGTAGTTTATTCATAATCAATTTTGAATTCCATGTTGACTTCTTTCTTTGGGTCTGCCTCATTAACCTCAGTCTGTGTTAGTTCCACAATCACATGTGAGCATTTTCATATGACCTTCAAGAAAATGTTAAGATAGAGTCCTAAAAATTGCTTTCTTTCCAAAGCTCAATATAAAAAAAAAGTATTTGGATCTACTTTGACATTTGATATATCCATTCCCTGTCTTTTTATTCATTTTTACTAGCTTGAATCTTAGAAATTTGTGAATTTGTTTAGCCTCCACAGATTTTCCTTTTTTTTTTTTTAAGCTAGGTCAGTAAGTGTTAACTCTTTTGTATTACCAAGTTCTGTTAGAATCCAGTTAAAGCCATAGACCTCTGTTACCAGAAACATGAATGGAACTGAGACCTTCAGTCTTATGGACGGTACTTAAATCTAGTTCAATTTGAGAACATTTTAGTATTACTATTCTTTTATTCATAACTTAAGAAAAATAAACTGGTAGCTTTCTGCATATCCAGGTTTAACTTTTCCACAGTGAGTGTCCTTGTTGACGTTCTTGGCTTGTGACCCTTCCCATTTTCTCTTCTGTTAGTGTTCCTGTTAACAGACATTACATTTCATTTAGTTAAAGTTTAATATTTGTAAATTGGTCAGCTGTTGTGGAGAGAAGCGTATTTGTTTAATATTTGCATACTAGTTCTTCAAACATTAATGAAACTTTTTAAATATTTAACTTTAATTGAATGAATAGTTTCACAGTTCCTAAGTAATAACTGGTAAGCTGAACTTGTAAGATTCACATTTGTTTATTTTTATTTTTATTTATTTTTTATAAATGCATTGCTCTAAGGTTAAGTTTTATAGTAATGTGTTACACAGCAGTAGGTAAGGAATACATGGAGGGAAAGACATTGAGCAGACAGAATGAACACATAGATATCCACAATATATCATCTTTAAAAATTTTTTTAATATATATTCACTACATCATCCTTCATATTTGTATAATATATGACTTCCCCATGAAATTACCATCACCAGTTCACCTATGCACCACCACCATAGTTCCTTGTGCTCCTTCACCCCTGTCTTGATCCTTCTCCCTCCTCCTCCCCTACAGAATATCTGATCTATTATTGCCTGGTGATTTTGATTTTTACTTCATTATAGTTACTTTTACCCCACCCCAATACCTTATTTGGTTCCCCTACATTCTTCCTCTAAGTGAAACCATTCGATAGTTTTCATTTTCTTTCCAGCTTATTTCACTGAGCATAATCTTTTCCAGTTTCATACATGTTGCTGTGAATGGCATGAGTTTATCCTTTTTAATTGCTCAGTAATATTCCATGGTGTTAATATACACATCTTGATCCAGTCATCTATTTTTAGGCATTTGGGTTTTTTCCATAGCTTACCTATTATAAATGGTGCTGCAGTAAACATAAGGGTGCGTTGTTCTTTTTGAATTAATGCTTTTGTGTTCTTTGTGTAGCAGTGCAAGCTCTACTTTTAGTAGTTTGAAGATCCTCCACGCGGCTTTCCATAGTGATTTGGCCAGTTTACATTTCTACCAGCAGTGTAGGCGAGTTCCTTTTTGTCCACATCATCGCCAACATTTGTTGTTGCTAGTTTTTTAATATGTGCCATTCTCACTGGTGAAAGGTGGTACCACATGTGGTTTTGATTTGCAGTTCCCTGATTATAAGTGAAGTTGAGCAATTTTTTTCTATGCTTGCATTTTATATGCTTTGTATGTCTTCTTTGGAAAAGTGTCTTTTTAGCTCCTCTGCCATTTTTTGACTGGGTTGTTTACTTGGTTATTTTTGAGCCTTGTTAGCTCTTTGTGGATCTTTGTGGTCAGTCCCTTATTATTAGTATTGTGTGCAAAAATTTTCTCCTAGTCAGTGATCTCTTTATTTTGGTTAATGTCTCTTTTGCTGTACAGAAGCTCTTTAATTTGATGTAGTCCCAGCTGTTTATCTTTTCCTTCCATTTCTTTGCTTTAGGTGATGTGTCTCTAAAGATGTTACTGAGGTGTATGTCATGTAGTATTTTGCATAAGTTTTCTTCTATATATTTTATGGTTTCAAGTCTTATGTCTAATTTTTTAATCCATTTTGTGATGTTTTTGTGCATGGTGTGATTTCTTTCTTTTTCTTTTTCTTTTTGTATGTAGCAGTCCAGTTTTCCCAGCACCATTTATTGAACAAACTGTCTTTGTCCCACTGCATATTTTTTTGCTCCTTTGTCAAAGATTAGTTGTTCATTAATCTGTGGGTTTATTTCTGGGTTTTCTATTCAATTTCATTGGTCTGTATGTCTGTTTTTGTTTCAGACATATAAGGTATCCAAATAGGGAAAGAAGAAGTGAAACTATCACTATTTGCAGATGATATCAGAATATATATAGAAACTCAAAAACTCCACAGAAAAACTAATCAAAATAATTAGTAAAAGTAAGTAGTAAAGTAGCAGGATACAAAATGAGCACACAAAAAAATCAGTAGCATTTTTATATGAAAACAATCAACATGAAGAAAAAGCAATTTAAAAAAATGCCTTTTATAATTGAAAGAAAAATGAAAAATACCTCGGAATAACAAAAGAGATGAAGGGCCTATACAAAGAAAACAATAAACATTAAAATAAATAGAAGACGACACAAAGAAATGGAAAGACATTAACATTCCCTGCTCATAGATTACCAAAAATTAACATTATCAAAATGGCCATACTATCAAAAGCAATTTACAGATTTAGTGCTATTCCAATAAAAATTTCAGTGATATTCTTCAAAGAAATAGAACAAATATTGATGAAATTAATATGGAGCCACAAAAAACTTCAAATAGCCAAGATTTTTAATCCAGCCTGCTACTGTGTCTTTTTTTTTTTTTTTAAAGATTTATTTATTTATGCATACAAGCACTGGGGTACAGGCCAGAGATATGGGGGTGGTGAGAGGATTCACCACAGAGAGCGGG
>JAGFMF010012286.1:0-29302 GCA_019455555.1 Galemys pyrenaicus | reverse complement strand
TTCTTCTATTTCTTTTAGCAATGTTTTGTAATTTTCTTTGTAAAGGTCCTTCACCTCTTTTGTTAGATTTATTCCCAAGTATTTAAATTTTTTGTTTTCAATTATAAAGGGGATGGTTTTTATTATTTCTTCTTCTTCAGCTTGGTTGTTTGTATAAAGGAAAGCTATTGATTTTTGTATGTTGGTTTTTTATCCTGCTACTTTGCTAAACTGGCCGATTAGCTTGATTAGATTTTCTGTAGAGCTTTTGGGGTTCTCTATGTATATTATCTTATCGTCTGCAAATAGTGATAATTTTACTTCTTCTTTTTCCCTATTTGGATACCTCCATCAAGAAGTTTTTATGGGAAATTCAGAATTTGACTCAGTCAGGAAAAAGATCTTTTTAAGTAGTTAGAATCATCAATGTGTGAGTTTGATGTTACCGGAGAAATGTAAGAAGAATCTAGAACTGTGTGGAGATTCTTCGAGTAAGTGTGTGTTGCACCTATTATGTGCTTGAGATCTGAGAAAGGGAACGATTTTGTTTTACAGTGATTGCCATCTTGTGAGTTGAAGCATCAAATGGTAGAGCTGTATTAAAGGAACCACATATCTTAGCTTCAGTTGAGGTTGGTAAAGGTTTGCTAATGTGAGTACCAGCAGCTCTATTTTATTGGTGTTTTTGAAAATCTTACTAGGTTATCTCTTGTGACCCCATATGTTAATCTATAGATTTGATCTCTAGAGATAATGGAATATTAGCAGTGATAAAAGGTAATAGTTGTTCTGTAAGAAAAAAGATTTAAAGGTGTTGCAATGAGTTTTGTAGTTCTATTTATATTCTTCATTGATGGGGCGATTTTGCTGACACAGGTTTTACAATGTAGGATAACTTCAATAGCTAAAAATCCTGCCATTCAGTAGTATGTTTGTCAGCAGATTGTAAACTATCCAAATAAGGTTCAGGCTGAGAACTGTTATCCCAATGCATTAGGCAATAAATCTTTCTAAAATGGGGTTAACTCTTATGAGTGGATCATTGAGTCCAGTTATCCTGAAAGTGGCTCACACATGGTGTTTCATTTTCTGTTTCTTTTGCTGTGAGTTTTCAGCTAAACAATAAAATGAGTCAAGTTTTTAAAGACGCTTTCTGCATAGCAGTAAAACTGTACAAACTATTAAAAAGTGAGTACTGATGCATAACACAATCTGTTTGGAAGATTCTTCAGAAGAGTACAAGGAAGTGGGGTGACAGTGCGCTGGTGAAATGGTGGTGGGATCTCCATTGGGACTACAATTGATACCAATATGTATAAATAAATTAATAAAAAAAGAATTCACTAAAAGAAGGCATTACTAATAAACATAATCAATGGCTTATAAGAATGGGATTGTTGACAATAGAAATTATATTGACATTAATCAAAACAGGAAAACCACTACCACAGTTTTTGTTATAAATATCAATATCTGATCACAATAATTAAATTCAGACTCATGCAATTATAGATAAATTAAACCAAAATCCTCACAGATGTTATGCATGGAAATTCATATTAATTTTTATTTGTATTAAAAATTACATGTATAAAAATTGAAAAAAATTAAGTAGGTCTGCAAGTCTTATATTGCAAAACTGTAGCAGCTCTTTGCCATCTCCACCCCAGTTCTGACTGTGTAGGCAGATCACTTTCAGCTGTTACTTACTTCCATATTTCTAAATTACAGATTATATAGCTTTCTGTTTATTTTTACAGTTAGTTTTCACCCTACTGTTTCTTGTGGTGTCCTCCTGTGAAGGTGATAATTTCACTAACAACATCCCACTTTTCCCCTTATAGACTTTGTCCCCAGTATACTTCAGTCATTATTCAATATTTATATTTTTATGACTAAAGACTCACAACGGAACTGCTCATATACAGCTTACTTTTTTGGAGTTAATGTTTTTATGTTTGGTTCACCTCATTCTAACAGAACTATAAAAGTACAAAATGTCCTTAGTATACTCTAAAATACAAGGTAATCTGTTTTCCGTTTTCCCATAGGCCATCCCTCAACCCCTCCTCAAAAACACTTTACAGAGATCTGTTTGCCACCATCTCTGGGGTTTAAACATTTGAGTTTAAACATCCCAGGTGTTCTGGGATCTGGTTGGGAGGAAGGGGCAGGAACTTCATTTTGTTCATATTTCCGACTATGCTTGCTGTCCTTGACCCTATAAGGTCTCTGATTAGGCTTCTTCTGAGAGTAATAAGAATTCTGGATTTGTGAAGTCACTCTAAGCTGGAAGGAGCAGTAGGGGGAGAGTCCTTATCTTCTTAGACAGATTTAAGCAAATCCTGCTATTTTTAATCCCATCAGCTTTTCAACTTTCAGAGATGTGTTGCCTTTAATTTCTAAATCTTCTAAGGTTCCTTGACCACAGTAGGTTTATTGCTTTATTGGTGTTTTCTTCACTTCATGCTGTTGGACTTCAGCTTTCTTGGTCCTGTACATTGGTTGTTGGTTACCACCTACTCTGCTTTTTAACTTCTGAAATCTTGTTTATGTTTTTTGTTTTGTTTATGTTATGTGTCATCTCTTCTCATATTCCTGATTCTTGTGGATTGACCCCTTTTTTGTTCTTTATTGTTGTCTTCAGAGGGTTTTGAAGTGAAAGCCTATAAATGTGTAATTGGAACTGGTGTTTTCAAAAATTCTTACCAAATTTAAAAGACTGAAAACATTTTAAAGTAAGATGTTACTATTGGGAGCAACAGTGTGAAGTGTGAATGGGACCTCTTAAAACTGTGTGTGAATTTACAAATGAAAACTTTAGTGAAAAGCAGTGTAAGACACAACATAATTGTCCCTTTCCATGTACATTTCTTTTGAGAACTTGTGGATTTTATTTGTAGATCAGTCTAATTATAGGGTGTTTTGGTTTTTTTTTTTGGTAAACTGTACTTTCCTATAGTCTTCCTAATTAACTTTTCATTGCTACATTATACACTATGTTGATTTGATTTACAGATTTTTTTACAATTAAAAAACTTTTTAGTGATACTACATGATAATATAATTACATGTAGTAATAATAATACATGATATTGACAGCACCAGGTTTGGGTGATATTAGGAATTATTTTGTTTTAATGATTTTGGTAGATAGAAAAAGAGATACTAGGGGGGTTTTAATTTGTATTTTTTTCTTGATATCTTTTGCTAGACCATTTCAGTATTTGTTAGTTATGCTTGTGCTCATCTATTTTTTTACCATGCAGTTTATTAATCAGTTACTTGGAGTTGTTCCTTTGTCGACGCCAACAGAGGATAAGCTGGCACTGCCTGCTGATATAAGAGCTCTGCAGCAACATTTGTGTGTGGTGCAGCTGACAAGGTTGCTGGGCTTGTACCATACGATGGATAAAAATCAAAAATTGACAGTGGTCAGAGAATTGATGTTAAGATACCAGCATGGGCTGGAATTTGGTGAGTATCCTTCTATATTTTTTTTTACTCATAGTATCCTGTTTTCATGAATTTGACAAGGGAAATATTTTGTCAAATGGGGAGACTACCCAAGTGAAGAAATGGACAGCCTTTCTTAAACTTGGAGTTTAAAAAATTATAGTTGGCTTGCAGTTGTCCATTTTCTTCCTAATCTGGTGAGCAAATCCTTTACCACATTGGGACTCATGAATTATATAGTTTATGCTAGTTGTCTTTCTGTTTTAGGGCTTAATATTTTTTAAATGTAGACTTTGTAAATGAACTAAAGGATATTATAAACTGAGAGAAATATTTAATTTTTAAATATATGTCTTAAGGTTGCTAGATGTATACATGTGCTAAAATATAAATTATCTGACTAGATGATGTCAGTATTTCTCTTACTATATTCTAAAAACTCAGGTGAAGTAAGGAGCATAATATTTCTTTAGTTAATATGTGGCATTTGGCTTCAGTTCTTCCTTGCCTAAAGCCTTCCAAATCTTGATGCCCTCCTTTGGGACCTCTGTTCTAGAACCTTCTTTCTGTGCCAGCTGAGTGTGATCTCACTGTTTGAATCTTTTGCTTCATGGCTTATAGTTTACTTTTGGCATTTACTCCATTGTTTGCTTTTCCTCATTTCACTTCTGTCATTTTTCCTGCTTTAAAAAGCTCATTTGAAGAAATATAAGGGAACCAAATAAGAGATCAAGGAAAAGAATAGTAACAATGAAAAAAAGTCACAACACAACAAAAACAAAAAGACAAAGACAAATCAGAGGCACTTTGTAGGGGTGGGAAGGGAGAGGGACTGGGATGAGGGCAGGAAGAGCACAAGGGACTGATGTGATGGTGCACTGGTGAAATGGTGGTGGGAATTCCATGGGGACTAAATTGATGTAAAATATATATAAAGAAAGAAAAAAATTAAAAATTAAAAAAAAAAGCTCCTTTGAATAATTGTTAAAATAGAGACTTTTTTCCCCCCATAGGGAAGTCCTGTTTGAAAACTGAATTGCAATTTTCAGACTATTACTGCCTCCTTGCTGTCCATGTGCTTATTGATATATGGAGAGAAACAGGTAAGGAACAGTGATTTCAGTTGAACTTTACCCTTTGCTTTTACTAGTTATTGATATAAATTCAAATTATGGAATCTAAAATTTGATTTATACTCTTTAAGTTTTTCTTTCCCAGGATGCTTCTGGAAAAGTCTCCAGTTATCCCCCTCCTTGTAATGATAATCTTAAATCAGTGTATATCTGTTTTGTGTGGATAATGTTTCTGTGCCTGTAATAACTGTAAATAACCTATTACAACAATTAAAATACAGAGAAAATGATTCTAAAATAGATAGATAGGTTCATTTAGCAGGGCAGTTCCTTTTATTTACTTAAAAATGTTATACAGGGCCTGCCCTGGTGGCGCAGTGGGTTAAGCAACACACTATGAAGCAAATCGCAGCCCCTGCAGCATGAGTTCGATCCCTGCCGCCGGCCAGGGAGGGGACCCACATGGCATAGCAGACCTCTCCTGCCTCGCCCGCTGCTCCCCTCAGCAGTGTATTTCTGTCAATCTGCCTGTTCTGCGTCCTGCTCTGTCTGGTGGATTCTCTCACCACCCCCATGCCTCTGGTCTGTACCACAGTGCTTGTATGCATAAATAAATAAATTTTAAAAAAATGTTATACAGGAAAATGCACTCTTTGGAATACAGTTCTGATTAACCCACTTATGACAAAAACATGGATGTAGTAAAGGAAGGACCGTGAATCATTGAGCAGGAAGAGGATGAGATTGCCTTTTCTTCAGGTTTCATCTGGAATTTTTTAATCAACTTTTTGGGAAAAATAACTTGCATATTACTCAGGAGACTAAATTACAGAAGAAACAAAGGGCAGGGTAAACTATTACATGACAGCCCTCTCGATCACTTCACAGAGCATTCATTTCCATATTAACCTCATGCTTAAAATCTTTCAGAAGTGCCCTATTATCCTGAGGATAAGGTTCAGTCTGTTTAGGGCAATTTATAATTTAGCCTTTGTCTGCATTGCCCCAATTTTATGTGTTTACAGTCTTGGTGCTATTTTTTTCATCTTTTTGGCGACTATCACTGAGCATCGTGTTACTTATCTTTGAGATAATTTTTCACCCATTTAAAATTTTCCATTGAATTGTATGTTAGGATTTTATTGAATATGATAAAATTACTAAAAATCAATATTATGGAATAACATCCTTCATCTGACTTTTACTGTCTCTGACAAGTCTGTTTGATTTCACCCCCTCTTTCTTTTTCCCTAAAGATTTATTTATTTATACATACAAGAATTGGGATGTAAGCCAGTGGTGCAGAGTGGTAAGAGGATTCACCAGAGGCAGAGCAAGGAACAGAACAGGTGGATCTACTGAAATACACTGAGGGGAGCAGAGCTGAGGGGAACAGAGACAGGCAAGGTCTGCTGCACCATATGGGTCAGCTCCCTGGCTTGTTATCGAACTCATACAATAGTTTGATCGTGCTGAGACTTTAACACTTGAGCCACCAGGGATGCCCTGATTTCACCCCCTTTTTACCTATGTATTTTATGCCCTTTCTGAACTTTTATCAGCTTTTTTTAAAGATTTATTTTTTATGCATACAAGAGCTGGGATACAGGCCAGAGTTGAGGGAGGTGAGAGGATTCACCAGAGACAGAGTGGGGAGCAGAACAGGCAGATTAATTGAAATACACTGCTGAGGGGAGCAGTGGGTGAGGCAGGAGAGGTCTGTGCCACGTGGGTCCCCTCCCTAGCCAGTAGCAAGGATCGAACTCATGCCACTGTGGCTGCGGTTTGCATCATAGTGCATTGCTCAACCCACTGCACAACCGGGAGGCCCTTTATCAGCTTTTATATATACCCATATGATATTACTTGTTGTACTGTATTGTATTAGGAAATGGGATGACGTTCTTTTTATCATAATAATTTGTTATCTCAGCCTCAGATTAATGAGGCTATATAGGACTGTAAAAGTCATCTTGATGTAAAGCCATAATGTAAAACTTTAATTTAAAAATCATAATGAACTGGCCTTATAGTAATTTGGTCCCTTAGATAGCCATTCACACGTTCCCTAGCACCTGTTCTTGCTCATAGTGACTATGGGTTTATTAACTGTCTTGTTTTTTGTTTTTATTATGGTAACATTGGTTTGCAAAACTGTATATGCTTTAGAGGTATGGGAACCTACTCTTCAGGGGTATGTTAACACAGTGTACCCACCATCAAGGTACTGCTAGCCCTCCATCATATTCCATTGTGCTGCCTCCCTATTTTGCTTAACTCCTTTCTATAACCCCCTCTGGTAGCCTCAGTTCTACAGTTAGGTTTTTAGGGTTTGCTATTGGTTTGGTTTTATCTGATTCTTTGTTTTCTTTCTCTTTACTTCAAATGTCAGTGACACCATTCAGTATTTGTCTTTCTACTTCTGTAGAAAGAAGTATTTTTAAAGATTTTTAATTTATTGGGCCTCCCTGGTGGCGCAAGGGGTTAAGCGCCGCACTGTGAGGCTTCCGCAGCCACTGCAGTGCAAGTTCGATCCCCAGCCAGGGAGGGGACCCACATGCGCAGCAGACGTCTCCTGCCTCGCCTGCTGCTCCCCTCAGCAGTGTACTTCAGTCAGTCTGCCTGTTCTGCTCCCCACTCTGTCTGTGGTGAATCCTCTCACCCCACCCACACCTCTGGCCTGTACCCCAGCTCTTGTATGCATAAATAAATTTTTTAAAAAATTAAAAATTTATTTTCATATAGAAAAACTGGGGTATAGGTCAGAGGTGAGAGGATGTACCAGAGACAGAGTGGGGAGTAGAACAGGCAGATTTCCTGAAATACACCACTGAGGGGAGCAACAGGCGAGATAGGAGAAGTCTGCTGTGCCATATGGGTCACCTCCCTGGCCGGATGGAGCTTTTGTTTCAGTGGCTGCCAATAGTTTCATAGTGCTGAGACTTAACTTGCACCACCAGGAGTCCCATAGCCCACTTTAACTTTAGTTCTAGCCATACTGTTGCAAATGGCAAGAGTTTATCTTTGTTGACAGCTGAGTAATAAATATTCCATCGTGTCTAGAAACCATCTCTCCATAAGCTACTCATCTATCCTTGGGTAATTAGGTTGTTATAATAACTTGACTATTGTAAATAGTGCTGCAGCGGACATAGGAATGCAGATATTCTTTAGAATTAGTATTTTGCATGCTTGGGAAGATATTATATGGTAGGTCTATTTCTAGTATTTTGAGAAACTTCCTTACTGTTTCCCATCGGGGATGCATCATTTTACATTCCCTCCAATAGTGAATGAGGGTTCCTTTTTCTCCAATCATCTCCAATACTTGTTTCTTATCTTTTTGATATAGACCATTCTCATAGGTTGAGATGGTATCCCATTGTGATTTTCTTTTTCTTTTTCTATTGTGATTTTCATTTTCATTTTCCTGGCAAATGACAGTGAGCATTTTTTTCAAGTGCCTGTTGGCCATCTATATATCTGTCTTTGGAGACATGCCTCATTAGCTTATCTGCCCATTTTTTTTCCCCTCTTTTTTAAACCTGTTTTTTTTTTTTTTTTTTTTACTTTTTAAAAAAATTATATTTAATTGTATTTGACATCGTTTGACATCCCCAGTGGATTCCTGCCACCATTTCACCCATGCACCATCACTCAGTCCCTTGTGCTCTTTACATCTCATCACCGTCTTTGCCCTCCCCTCCCTCCACCCATCCCCATGGTCCCTTGGGTTTATCTTTAATCTTTTGATCTTGTTGAGTTTTTATTTGATTGTTTGGTTGTTTTTGGTTATGATTGCCCATTTCCTTTAGTTTTCTCTTGTTGTTTTTTGTTTTGTTTTCTTCCTTTTTATTTTTTGTTTTGATTGTTTTTTTCACATTCCTCCTAAAAGCGAGGCCATCCGATATTTTTCTCTCGCCTTGTGACTTGTTTCACTGAGTATAATTCCTTCTAGTTCCATCCATGTTTCTACAAATGTCCCTAGTTTTTTTTCTTGATTGCTGAATAGTATTCCATTGTGTATATGTACCACATCTTCTTGATTCAGTCCTCTACTTTTGGGCATTTGGATCTGCCCATTTTTTGATTGGGTTATTTGCTTCCTTTTGTTGACTTGTATGATTCTTCGTAATTCCTGTATTATCAGCTTCTTGTCAGAAGCATGATGTGTAAATATTTTCTTGCTGTAGTGATAGTTCTTTTTGTTTTATGTAGTCCCAGTTTATATTCTCTTTTGTTTCTTTTGCTATTAGAGTCAAATCTACCAAGATATCACTAAAGCCTGTCATGAAGTGTTTTACTTTTTTTTTTTTCCCTTTGTATTTTATTGTTTCAGGGCTTATATCCAATTCTTACCATTTTTGAGGTTAATATTTGTGTGTGGTGTGAGAGAGTCATTTAGTTTCTTTCACATGTGGCTGTCCAGATTCTCCAACACCGTTTATTGAGACTTCCCTTTCTTTAATGTACACTCTTGGCCTTCTTTGTTGTAGATTGTCAATATCAATGTGTTTATTTCTGGTCTTTCAGTTCTATTCAGTTGGTCTGTGTATCTGTTTTTGTTCCAGTATTCTACTGTTTTGATTACTATAATTTCCCATACAGTTTAGCTTCTTAGTGGAAGCCTGACCATTCTTTTTTGTCAGGATTGCTTTGGTTATTTGGAGTCTTTTATGATTCCATGTGACTTTCAATAATGTTTGTTCCATTTCCAAGAATGCCATTGAAACTTTGATAGGGATTGCATTGAATCTGTCTCTATATTGCTTTGGGTAAGACAGCTATTTTAATAATGTTAATTCTTTGACTCCTTAAGCAAGAATATCTTTACATTTTGTTTATGTGTGTGTGTTCATGTATTCTCTATTACTTCTGTGCTTTTATCAGCACATAGCAAGTTAATAAAAGAAAAGAGAACAAGGAAGGAGAGATGCCTGCATAGACACAGGTGGGCAGTCTTAAAGAATAAGAGCTGCCTCATTCTTTTTTAACAATGTCTTGTGCTTTTCATTGTATAGGTCCTTCACCTCCTTTGTTAAGTTTATTCCTTGGTATTTAATTATTTTTTTATATGCAGTTATAAATGGGATTGTTTTCTTGATTTCTTCCTCTTCTAGCTCATTGTATATAGGAATGCAACAGATTTTTGTAAACCATTGCTGATTTTCTAACTTACCACATTGCTGTAATGATTCGTTTCAGTTAGTTTTTTAGTGGAATTTTTAGGGTTTTCTGTGTATATTAATCATCATTGCAAATAGTGGTAGTTTTACTTCTTCCTGAATTTGCATTCCTTTTATATTTTTCTCTTGCCTCATTATGCTAGAGGATTCCTAAAACAATGTTGAATGGTAGTGTGAAAGTGGACATCCCTGTCTTGTACCAGATCTTAGTGGAAAAGTTTTGTTTGTCACTGTTAAGAATGATGGTAACTGTGGGTTTGATATATATTCCTTTTTATTATATTGAGTTATATTCCATCTAATCCAACTTTTTGAGGGTGTTTATCATAAATGGATGTTGAATCTTACCAAATACTTTTTCAGAGTGTTCATATGGTCATACTATTTTTACCTTTCCTTTTGTTATGTGAATTGTGTTGATGGATTTATTGTCGCTGGAATAAATCTCACCTGGCCACAGTGTATGATTCTTTTAATTATTGTTGAATTGGATTTGCTAAGATTCTGTGGAAGAGTTCATCAGGGGAACTGGTCTGTATTTTTCTTTTGTGGTGTCTTTCTGATTTTAGTATCATGGTATTATTGACTTCATATATAGTGTTTGAATGTATTCCCTCCTTTTTCTCAATTATTTGTAAAAAGTTTGAGCAGAATACATACTAGTTTCCCTTTGAAGGCTTAGTAGAGCTGGTAGTGAAATCTGTGGTCCTGCACTTTTGTTTTTTTGGGAGATATGATTACTGTTTAAATTTACTTGTCATTGTTCTTTTAGGTTTCCTATTTCTTCCTGATTCAGTCTTAGATGGTTGTATATTTCTAAGAATTTGTCCATCTTTTCTTTTTTTTTTTTTTAAAGATTTATTTATTTATGCATACAAGCACTGGGGTACAGGCCAGAGGTGTGGGGGCGTGAGAGGATTCACCACAGAGAGCGGAGAGCAGAACAGGCAGATCAACGGAAGCACACTGCTGAGGGGAGCAGCGGGCACAGCAGGAGAGGTCCGCTGCACCATGTGGGTTCCCCACCTGGCCGGCAGCAGGGATCGAACTTGTGCTGCAGTGGCTGCGGTTTGCTTCATAGTGCATTGCTTAACCCACTGCGCCACCAGGGAGGCCCTTGTCCATCTTTTCTAAGTGACTCATTTTACTAGCATACAAATGTTCATAGTAATCTTTATAATCCTCTAATTTTTGAGATGTCTGTTGTAACTTCTTTTTCGTTTCTGCTTACTTGAGTTTTCTTCTTCCCTTTTTCTCTTGGTGACTTCATCTAGAGATTTGTCTATTTTACTTTTTCATAGAACCAGGTTTTGATTTCACTTATTTTTTGGACAGTTTGATTTCTATTTAATGTATTCCTGTTTTAGCTTTTTAAAATTTCCTTCCTTGTACTGGATTTTAGTTCGTCATGATGATTATATGTTAAGTTTTTCATAGGATTGATTATGGATATTTTTCTACAGTCCCACTTTTTGGCTTTATCTTATTTCTTTCCTTTAGGTTAGAAAGCATGCAGAATATGCTTTTATTTATTTTAATTTTATTTTCAAATCACATTTTATTGAGGTAACGTTGGTTTACAACACTGGATATGATTACATGAGTTGTAGCTGCAGGTTCATACCTCTTCAGATGTATGTTACCACACCACACTTATGACCAGAACACCCATAGTCTTTCACCCTAGTTCATAGCCCAATGAACTATTTATAGGAACCTTTGCTTCCTATCCTCATTCTTTCTCTCTGGTAGCCTCAGTTCTACGGTCAGATATCTAGGGTTTATTTTGTTTAGTTTCCTGTTCCGTTATTATTTTTCTTTATGTTCCATGTATGAGTATTTCATCCAGTGTTTCACTTAGTATAATCCCCTCTACTTTCATTTGCAAATGACAAGATTTCATCCTTTTAAAAAAAGTACCTGAGTAGTACTCCATTGTGTACATATACCACATCTTATTCCACTCATGCGTCATTTTGGGCACTTAGGTTATTTCTGTACTTGGCTATTGTACATAGTACTGCAGTGAACATATAGGAGCGCAGCTATCCCTTCGAATAGTGTTTTTACATAAAATATAATTTTAAAAACTCAGTGCATTGAACTTTTAGTTTTTATTTTTTGACTAAAACTAGCTTATGAAATTTTATAAAGCAGTTTATTTTCTTAAAGATTTATTTATTTATGCATACAAGAACTGGGGCACAGACCAGAGGTGTGGGGAGTGAGAGGATTTACCGGAGACAGAGTGGGGAGCAGAACAGGTGGATTGACTGAAATATACTGCTGAGGGGGGCAGTGGGCAAGGCAGGAGAGGTCTGCTGCACCAAATGGGTCCCTTCCTGACTGGGGATCGAACTCGTGCTGCAGTGGCAGCTCATTGCTTCATAGTGTTGCGCCACAGGGAGGTCCCAAAGCAGTTTATCTCATGTTTCCAGCTTTCAAAAGGCACTCTTAGCATTTTTATGTATATCTTCTCATTTTCTCTGTATACATCTTGAGATTAGCTTTTTGTACTAATTTGCATTTGCTGGTTTATTGAACATTATTGCATAAATGTTTTCTCGTTATTAAAAACTCTCCATTAATGTTAAATGACTGTATGATGTTTTCCTGTGTGGGTATACTGTAACCTACTTAATTATCCTACATTATTAATATAGTGACTATTTTTTTACATAAAACTTTGTCTGCATTTCCTGTTATTTTCACTAGATTCATAAAAGGTATGTAATCTTTAAAGCTATTAATGCGTGTAACTTTTAAAATTTTATTAGGCTGGAAAGTATATTATTTTAGTTTGCTTTTTAATAAGCAATTTTTCCCATGTATTTTATTTGATTACTGTTAATAGAGCTACATCTAGACAAAAGTTCTGTCTAGGTAGAGTATCTATTTGGAGTTTTCTAGAGAAAATTCTGTGTTAGGAGGATTGGCGAACTCCAGTTCTACTTCAGACACTCTTCTCAGGATTCTGTGCGGTTCCCTAACATCTCCCTCTAAGACTTGGCAGTTTATGTTTCCCCGTTTTGCAGATGAATGTTTAAGAACTGAAGTAACTTGTTGAGGAACTTGTCTGTTTAGGAAAATTCTCTATTTTGCTTATAGCTGTTTGTCAAAAATTTATTCTCTGGCTTCTAAACTCAGAATAGTTAGGAGAGGTGATGATGTTAATGTTTGTTTTTTAGAGACCTCCATTTGTTTTCAAGATCTGTGGATAATGGCATTATATTTTGGTTCTAGGTGATGAGACTGCTATTTGGCAGGCCCTGACTTTGTTGGAAGAGGGATTGACCCACAGCCCATCCAGTGCTCAATTCAAATTGCTGCTTGTTCGAATCTACTGTATGCTTGGGGCATTTGAACCAGTGGTGGATCTGTACTCCAGCCTTGATGCTAAGCATATCCAGCATGATACTATTGGGTTGGTAGTATGTACTCTGAATGATGAGCCCCCAGGCATACCAGGGAACTCCTTACACATGGAACTCTTGCTTTTAAATTTCAGCAGTGAAGTTGTTCCTGGTGTTTAGCTTTTTGATTATCACTTAGTATGACCCCTTGCAAAGCAGAAAGAATTTTATATCACCCAGTGTTTTGTGGCAGTTTAAAAGTTTACACAATTTATATAATTTTTGGTAAATTATGGTATAGTTTTATACCATAAAAATGGTGTAATTTTTCCCCCGAGACAGCAAATAGCTATATTACTTTGCATCCTGTTCCTTAGCACATGTTGCTTTGAAGTCTTTGCTTTCTTGCAGTTGAGGTTGACAGTGTATTTTTATTTGTTCACCTCAGATTTCTTTGAATTTGTATTTTGACTTTTCTTTGTGATAAAAGTCAAGGGTATTGTCTGTCTCTTGCAGAGCTCTTTAGGAAGACACCATTCTGTTCTTACCCAGTGTGTGTTTCATTAATTATCTAGGTGTAAGAAAGCATGGCATAAAACCTTAGGTCTTCCATAAAAGTGAATTAACTAACTTCACTTTTTAAAAAATACTGGATTATGTGAATAATCATTTTATGGCAGGATGTTTAGATTTTTCTATATACCTAGCTATCTCTCTGCCACAGTAATTTAAAGTGTGGTATTTTATACTATGGATGGGTAATTATAGCATATGTTGTTTTATTTTTTTCTCTTCCCTTCCTACCTAGTTATCTTTTGACTCGATACGCCGAATCCCTAGGTCAGTATGCTGCTGCATCCCAGTCCTGTAACTTTGCACTCAGGTTTTTCCACTCCAACCAGAAAGATGTAAGTGCAAAAAAAAAAATTTTTTTTTTTCCAAACTGTCGTCTTGTCTGCTGAATGCACCTGATGCAGAGAGCATCTTTCCCTTGTGTCACAAGTGCTGTGTTGTAAGTGCCCTTCAGCCTAGCTTACTGGCGAAGATTGTAGGTAGAGGTAAAGTTATTTGTGGTTGTTAAAATGAGTGTGTTTAATAGAATGTAAAGGTGCATTTCAAAGCTGGGTCCTAACAGAATAGCAGTTGTGGTGCCTCTTAGATCTCTAAGAGAATTTTTCCAAGGGCATAAAATACACCATAACTGTTTATAACTTGAGATGCCATAAAGGATTCTAGGGTAGCAGCTGCTGTTACCTTTATGTATTTCTGAAGTTTATAACCACCTTGTTCTTTGCCAGTAGCAAGTGCATTTATATTTTCTTAGTATTATAAAATTGAGTAACTGAAGAACATTTTAAAAAACTTAGGTCAATTGTATTTTTTTAAGTAGCAATAAGTAAAACAGAACGTTATGTGCCATAATGAAGGGATGGGATTTGCACCATATTTTTCACTGCAAGGAGACCTGGTTTCCACTTATCAGTAAGCAGAAGTTTTTGTGGAAAAGCTATATGGTCTCTAGTCAGTTGACCAGCTATGCAGAACCAACTAGGAACATATGTGGAGAAACAACATGTTTTTAGAATGGTGACTGCCTGCTTGGTTTTTATGTGCTGCTAAGACTCATTGCCTAGAATCTGACCTGGAAACTGTTTCTTGGCAAAACACTCACAAGGATGTTAAAATAGAAGTCCTTTTACAATTATGCCTATTTCGTTATCTAATTCTTTAGGGGTATATTAAACTGGAAAGGTATATAGAAGTTTTTCTGAACAATGGATATAGGTCTGTTTTCAGTTTGTGATAATTATGTTCTGATAAGTTTTAGAGCGTGACTTAGAGGACTGGTTATGCAAAGAATAGTAAGCTGTATAGTGTACCTATTTTCCTCTGTCTAACCCCCTCTGATGATTGGCGTCACTGTTCAGACCTCATTTTGTGCCATAGCACTTGTTCAGGAAGAGCGGGATGTAGGCAGCAGCATTTGAATACATTGCTCAAACGTCCCTGACCTGACTTAAGTCAGAAGTGCCTTGGGTTACTTGGCCATAGTAGGCAATTGAGTTACAAATTTAAGTTGCACTGTGTGTTCAGGTATCTGTGTTTGTTCTTTTCTGGTTTTAAGAAAAGTTTCACTGGAAAAAAAAGGTATTCCTCAGATCTCATTCTGACTCTCATTTCTGTATTTCTAAGGAAGAGGCTAAAGAAATTTGTTTACTGAAGATTCCTTTTCAAAGTTTTTTTTCCCCCTCTCAAATAGTTTGAGGTGAGGGAGTGGGGGGGTAAATGTGGGATTAATCCAGGTCTGGTGGCAGGTTCACTCCAGTTTTAATTATCCAGCATTCTAGAAGAACCACATTCTGCACAATTCAGTCAACAAAGGCACTTTATTTATATTAATAAAAATTAAGCTTTAGTTTTTTCCCAAAAATACTTTACCTGAAGAATTGTTTGAAAAGAAAACAGACAGACACACACACACACAACCCAAAGTATCCTTGTAGCAAAAGGAGACCCCCAGGAGCTCTTTGAAAAGTTGTCCTGAGGGACTTCTCTTTGTTGTTTTGCTGATGATCTTGTGTGGCAGGAGTGACTTGATGTTGTACCTGAAAAAACCATAGTGTTTCATTGATCTGGGACTAGTGTTCTTTGCTTAAAATTTATTTTCATTTTCACTAAAAAGATTAGGTTTTATTAACCATATTGAAGTCGATAATCTTTGGCCAGCTCTGGAGGTAAAGGCAAAACCAATATCACCCTTAAACCTTAATGCCTTATTTGAGTCCCAAAACAGGCAAAATGGACATAGTGTGGACTGTTTCTTATAGGAATTTAAGGCTAAGAAAGTGTAGCCTTGCAAGATTGCAGTATTGTAATCTATGTGTTAAAGCTTCTGAGAGTATTAGAAACAGCTCTCTGGAAAGCTAAAACATCTTTTATTCTTGGTAGTGTTTGGGATACCACTGATTTTTCCTTAAGTGACTGATATATTTCAGTTGTCAGCTTATTGTTTGGAAGAACACTTTTAAGTGGGCAATCCAGTGTCCTGCACTGCAAGACTTTTTGCTATGGCATTAGATTTTTTGGGAGGTTTAAACATGGGTTTTCTTTCTGGAAAGGTCATTGTCTGGTGCTATCTTACTTTGAAATAGGTTTTTATAATGTGACAATTAGAGCTAGATTTCCATATCTTCAAAAATTACTTATATATACTTTTAAAAAACTCATTTAAAAGTATTTTTAGCTATTCATGAATTTATGATCATTATTTAGGGGTTTTGCTGATTTTTACAGTGACCAGGGTTCATTTCAGGAATCCATATGGGATCTTAATAGCCTCACCAGTGTATAAATGAGTGGAAATAGTACGGACAACATTGTTATGTTCAGAAGTCTTTAAAGTGCCTGTGGCTTCCATTTTTGCCTGCAGTTCCAACGGGTGGTTGTTTCTTCAAATGATGGCACTTTCTCCGCCATTATCCTACTGATGGCTGCCTAGGCCCTTTCCTAACTCTACAGTGATACTTAATTGCAGCATTAAAGGAGGACTGTCTTAAAAACAGAAGCTGGAAGACTACATTTAACCTTTCATTTTGTGTAAGGACTACCTGCCCCCCTTTGTTGCCCCTTTTCTTTTTTTAAAAAGTTCTCCCTTTTTTTCTGAAGTGTATTCATAGGCCACTCAGAAATTACAACTGCCTGTACACTTGGTAAGGCTGCATTCTTCACTCATAGCATATTTTGGAACTGTAATTTATAAACTTGATTGGAATCCCCCAAACCACTTTTTTATCCTGATTAATTGCTGAGCATATTCCTGACCAGCAGTTTTTCTCAAGCCCTTAGTTCCTCTTGCAAGGGCTGATGGTAAATTTACCATATTTTCTAAGTGAAGAGGTCATCAGATAAATGTGTATGTTTAGAGTATCTTGGCCTCTTCTGAACGGGGCTTTATTAATGTCCTTTAGTCAAGGTAGAAGGTACACTTGAGCTTTTTCAGATAGTCCTTCTTTAAACCTGCAGGATCACAAGTAATCTTTTTAATTTTCTTGTGTCCGTCCGTCTTTAATCTCTCCAGATACTGCAGGCAAACAGCTCGCCGAGGTGTCCCATGGGGGTTTAAAAGCCGCAGCGAAAGCAGTTGAATTAGCGCCCGTGGCGCAATCCCACGGCCTGAAATGAACCCTGCGAGGCTGTGTATCGAGGGTATGTTGTTGACTATTGGCCTATTTTACTATTGGGCAAATTATTTGGACAGATGGGGGAAAAGAGACTGACTTTTCTAGAAAGGATCTTTGGGGTAGATAACAGGTTTGAGCTTAGCATTTCCTTGGTCCATAAAGGTGCCTTGGTGACTTCTGGTCCTTATGGTTTAGCCCACACCCATGATATGTTCTTCCCTAAGATTTTCTTCCATGTTGTCAAAACTGCTGTTTCATATTCTTTATCCTGCCTCTCTTCACAATGTTTCATCTGTATATATGAATTAGTCTAAAATTAAAGCACATGTGGTGAGTGTTCCCTTTACTTGTTTATGGAATTTTCCCGCAGGGGTCTTAATGTTGTTTGGGGGGATAAGCAATCCTGTTCTTGAAGGTCCTCAGAATGGATCATGACATGAATTTTTATAGGTCTTTTGTTTGGTGTCTTACTTCTGTCCTGATCTGGTGTGCACACGCCCTTTGTTTGTAATACAGTCATTATATAAATAAAACCAAGGAATAGCTGTCTTTTATGAACCCCAAGTTTTTACTTGGGGTGTTGGTGGGGTGGTCGTAGTAATCTGGTGTTCTGGAACCATTGTATAAAACACAGTTTATCTTAGATAAAGAAAAACATGGAGTAATATCCCTTCCTCAATGGCACTAACCAAATTTTTGACTGATGTGGTCATAACTAAACTTCTTGACTTGTTGAATTAAAAGACATAACTGCAAAGAGGAGTTCCGTGTGGTGGTAGCAGCAGTTGGGTATTATTATTAGTAATATTAGTAAAGAAGACATTTCACTCTGGTACAGGAAAGAAGAAAAGTTTAAAAATAAAAAAGATATGATACCTGGTGACAAAGACTTTAAAGGATTAGAGTTAACATTTTAATTTTAGTGTGAGTGTTTGTTTTGTTTTGGCTGGCAAGGTTGTCTTCATTATCTGAACATGAAATATTTATACCAAGGTGATGTCTTTCCTTCCCAGACCTCAGAATATATCATTCAAGCTTACAAATATGGTGCATTTGAGAAGATTCCAGAGTTTATCGCTTTTAGGAACAGGCTGAATAATTCTCTTCATTTTGCACAAGTCCGTACTGAACGGATGTTGTTAGACCTTCTACTTGAAGCAAATATGTAAGTATTGTACAGGAGCTCAAAGGGTCTGGGGGATTAGATCCGCTGCTCAGAGCCATTAGTGGCCTCATGGTATACAATAGCAAGCTTAAGAAAAAGTGGAATAAAAAGAGAAAATAGGCGAGAACAATGAAGAAAGGAGAATGAACCTAGATAGAGTACCATCTCAGTTTCCATACAGAAGCCATCTAGACCATGGTCATCACCCTGGCTCTATGTTGTGATTACAAGGTTCTCCTTCCCCTGCAAATATGTGATTTCAGGAATTAATGCTGATCTACTTTGTTTTGGCTGGGCTTCCCGGTGCCTGTCTCTTCCTGTATAACAGGTTAGCGTGATTGGTGCTGGGTTCTCTTTCACCTTATAAGCCTTCTTAATAGTAAATACTTCTTTCCAACAAAACAAAGTCCTGGTTGATACGTTTTCATGGCTGTTTTATTCTTGAAATAATGCATAAATGCATTTTCTTTATTACAGATCAACTAGCTTAGCAGAAAGTATAAAGTCAATGAATCTTCGGCCAGAGGAAGATGACATTCCATGGGAAGCCTTGCGAGACAACAGAGACCTAAATGTTTTCTTCAGCTGGGATCCAAAAGATAGGTAACTGGATTTTAAGCACAAGCAACCTTATTTTATTTTATTAGGTTTATTTAATAATATCCGACATCATTTGTATTCCCCAGGGAGATCCCACCACCATTTCACCCATTCAATATCACCTCAGTCCCTTGTAATTCTGCCCTCTTCCCCATCATTACCCCCCATAGTCCCTTTGACTTATCTTTGACTTTTTGGTCTTGTTGAGTTTTATTTGTTTTTGGTTGTAATTGTCCATTTTCTTGAGCTTACTCTTCCTTTTTTTGTTGTTGTCATAGTAGTTGCTGCTCTTTCACATTCCTCCCAAAAGTGAAGCCATCTGATATTTTTCTCTTGCCTTCTGACTTGTTTCAATGAGTATAATTCCTTCTAGCTCCATCCGTGTTTCTATAAATGGCCCTAGTTTCTCATTTTTGATTGTTGGATAGTATTCATTGTGTACATGTACTATATCTTCTTGATCCAGTCATCTACTTTTGGGCATTTGGGTTGTTCCCAGGTCTTACCATTTATAAATAGTGCTGCAATAAACATAGGGGTACAGGTGCTCTTTTGGATCAGTGTTTTTGTGTCCTTTGGGTAGATGCCTAGGAGTGGGATTGCCGATTCATTTGGTAGTTCCATTTCTAGTAGACTGAGGAACCTCCATACAGCTTTCCATAGTGGTTGGATTAACTTGCATTCCCAGCAGCAGTGTAGTAGAGTTCATTTTTCTCCACATCCTCGCCAGCATTTGTTGTTGTTGGCTTTTTTTATATGTGCCATTCTTAGTGGTGTGAGGTGGTACCTCATTGTGGTTTTTATTTGCATTTTCCTGATTATGAGGGATACTGAGCATTTTCTCATGTGCCTGTTGGCCATGTGTATGACCACTTTGGAGAAGTGTCTTTTAAGTTCTTCTGCCCATTTTTTGATTGGGTTTTTTACTTTGTTTTTCTTGAGTCTTACGAGTTCTTTGTGTATCTTTGTGATCAGACCCTTGTCCGTTGTGTGGAGCCCAAAGATTTTTTCCCATTCAGTGGGTGTCTCTTTATTTTATTTAATGTTTCCTTTGCTGTACAGAAGCTTTTTATCTTGATGTAGTCCCACCTGTTTATCTTCTCTTTCATTTTTATTGCTTTGGGGACTGCCACCTTGAAGGCGCTGCTGAGATGTATGTCTTGCAGCGTTTTACCTATGTTTTCCTCTATGTATGTTATAGTTTCAGGTCTTACATTTAGGTCGTTTATCCATTTTGAATTGATTTTTGTACTTAGTTGAGATAGTGGTCCAGTTTCATAATTTTGCACATGGTGGACCAGTTTTGCCAGCACCATTTATTGAATAAGCTGTCTTTGTTCCGTTGCAAATGCTTTGCTCCTTTGTCAAAGATCAGTTATCCATAGTTGTGTGGTTTTACTTCTGTGCTCTCTATACAGTTCCATTGGTCTGTGTGTCTGTCTTTGTTCCAGTACCATGCTGTTTTAGTAACTGTTGCTTTGTAGTAGAGTTTGAAGTCTGGGAGTGTGATACCTCCATTCTCCTTTTTCTTAAGTAGAGCTTTGGCTAATTGGGATTTTTTGTGTCTCCATATGAATTTCATCAATATTTGGTCTATTTCCTTAAAGAACTTCATTGAGATTTTTATTGGTATTACATTGAATCTGTAGATTGCTTTTGGTAGGATGGCTATTTTGATAATGTTGATTCTTCCTATCCATGAGCAGGGGCTATCTTTCCATTTCTTTGTGTCCTCTTCTATTTCTTTTAACAGTGTTTTATAATTTTCTCTGTATAAGTCTTTTGTTTCTTTTGTTAGGTTTATTCCCAAATATTTGATTTTCTTGGTTTCAATAGTAAAGGGTATATTTTTCTTGATTTCTTCTTCAGACTGGTTGTTTGTGTATAGGAAGGCTACTGACTTTTGTGCATTTATTTTGTATCCTGCTGCTACTTTACTAAACTGGTTGATTGTTTTAATTAGATTTTCTGTAGAGCCTTTAGGGTTTTCCAAGTATACTATCATATCATCTGAAAATAATGATAGTTTTACTTCCTCTTTCCCTATTTGGATTACTTGTATGTCCTTTTCCTGTCTTATTGCTCTGGCTAAGACTTCCGGTACTGTATTGAATAGCAGTGGAGAGTTGGGCATCCTTGTCTTGTTCCTGATCTTAAGGAGAATGCTCTCAGCTTTTTACCATTGAGGATTATATTTGCAGTGGGTTTGTCATATATAGCTTTTACCATATTGAGGTTTGATCCTTCTATTCCAAGGATTTCGAGAGCCTTCATCATGAATGGATGTTGGACTTTATCAAATGCCTTTCTGCATCAATTGATATGATCATATGGTTTTTGTTCTTTTTGTTGATATGTTGGATTACGTTGATTAATTTTTGGATATTGAACCAGCCTTGAGCTTCTGTTATAAATCCCACTTGATCGTGGTATATTATACTTTTTACGCATTATTGTATTCTGTTGGCTAGAATTTTGTTGAGAATTTTTGCGTCCGTGTTCATTAGGGAAATTGGTCTGTAGTTCTCTTTTTTGTGCTATCTTTGTTAGGTTTTGGTATTAGTCTAATATTGGCTTCATAGAATGTATTAGGTAGTTTTCCTTCTTTCTTGATTTCTTGAAAGAGTTTGTATAAGATAGGTACTAGTTCACTTCTGAATGTTTGGTAGAATTCATTTGTGAATCCGTCTGCCCCTGGACTTTTGTTTTTGGTAGTGCTTTGATTACTTCTTCAGTTTCACTACTTGATATTGGTCTGTTTAAGTGTTCTATTTTTTCTTTGTTTAGCTTTGGATGGTTATATCTTTCTAAGAACTGGTCCATCTCTTTTAGACTGTTAAGCTTGTTAGCATATAGCTGCTCATATTATTGTCTGATTATTCTTTTAATCTCTTTGAGTCTGTTGTAATTTCTCTTCTTTCGTTTGTGATCCTGCTTGTGTTTTCTCCTGTTTTTCCTTTGTTAGCCTGGCTAGAGGTTTATCTATTTTGTTTACTTTATCAAATAGCCAGCTTTTGGTTTCATTCATCTTTTGGATTGTTTTCTTGATTTCTGATTCATTTATTTCTGCTTTAATTTTTATGATTTCTTCTACTGGTTTTTGGATCCTTTTGTTGCTCTTTTATAGATCGTTAAGGTGGGAGGTTAGATTGTTTTTTTGAGTTTTTCTTGTTTGTTGATGTGGGCCTGGGTTGCTATAAACTTCCCTCTTAGTACTGCTTTTGCTGCATCCCGTACATTTTGGAATGATGTGTCCTCATTGTCATTCAGTTCAAAGTATTTTTTAATTTCCTCAGTAATCCATTGTTCTTCTAGTAGTGTTGGTTTCAATCTCCATGTTGCGGGTGGGTTTCTTGTTTTCTTTTTGTGATTTATTTCTAATTGATACTTTTGTGATCAGTGAATATAGTTGGAATGATTTTGACCTTTCTGAATCTGTTGATGTTGGCTTTGTGGCCCAATATATGATCAGTTCTGGAGTATGTTCCGTGTGCACTTGAGAGGAAAGTGTAATTTGATTTTTTTGGTTGTAGGGTCCTATGGTTGTCTATTAAACTCATGAGTTCTAAGTCTTTATTGAAGGCTCTGGTCTCTGTTTATTTTTTGTCTTGTTGATCTGTCTATTGGTGAGAGTAGGGTGTTGAATGAAGTCTCCTACTATATAGGTGCTTTCTTTAATGTTTTCTTTTAGAGCTGATAGTAATTGACCTATATATTTTGGAAGCCACCTAATTTTAATGAATTAGGATTAATCTAAAAATATTTTGAAATCTCTCTCTCTCTCTCTCTCTCTCTCTCTCTCTCTCTCTCTTTTTCTCTCTCTCTCTCTCTCACACACACACAAGCACAATAGTTTCAGGGATCAGAAAATGTAGGTAAGCCAAAGGAAGAAATCTCATCCCTATGTTGGATTATTCCCTAATCTAAAAGCTAGGTCCTCCTTCACAGCATTTATATAAACGGGTTCCAAGTGAATTAAAGGTTATATTCAAACATCTTAGAAATTTCAGAAGAAAATATAAAACATTTTTAAAAGGTTGGGAGGCATGCCTTTCTTAACATGACATCACTCTATATTATAGATATATTATAAAGGATTTAATTTTTTAAAAAGATTTATTTATGCATGCAAGAACTAGGGTGTAGACCAGAGGCATGGAAATGGGGGTGGCGTGAGAGTATCCACCGGAGAGAGTGGGAGCAGAACAGGCAGATCTACTGAAATGCACTGCTGAGGGCAGCAGCCAATGAGACAGGAGCGATCTGTTGCACCATGTGGGTTAACTCCCTGGCTGGCCAGGGATTGAACTCGTGCTGCGGTGGCTGGCTTGATAGCTCAATAGCATGTGTCTTTAACCCCTGGCCACCAGGGAGGCCTCCTAATGGATTTGATTTCTAATTAGCCTTCTATATAGAAGTAAATGTTACAAATTCTAAAGTTATGTGCATGTATTAATGTCCTTCACATGGACCAACCTGGTGGTGTCTGGGTTTGAGTGCAGCAATGTGGAGCTTCCACAGCCACTGCAGTGCAAGTTCTATCCCTGGGCGGGGGAGGGAATGCACAGGGAATGCAACAGACATCTCCTGCCTTGCCTGCTGCTCCCCTCAGTTGTGTACTTCAGTCAGTATGCCTGTTCTATTCTGCACTGTCTCTGATGAATCTCCTCATCCGCACACCTCTGGTCTGTACTCCAGCTCTCTTGTATGCATAAATAAATAAAATCTTTAAAAAAAATAGCCTTCACATATATAGATAACACTTAATAAGTCAATAATAAAGTAACTAAAAAACATTGAGCAAAGAGCTTAATAGGAAGTTCAAAAAACACACCTTAGAACAGTTATTTTTTTTCAGCCTATTGAACAAAGATAAAAATACTTGTGGCTGGTAAGTCTGCAGGGAAAATGCTTGTATATTTATTTCCATAGGTTTGGTCTCTTTCTTTAAGGGAATTTTAGTGATACATCAAAATTGAAAGCACTAGGGCCTCCCTGGTGGCTCAGTAGGTTGAGCCCTGCATTGTGGAGCTTCCATGGCCACTGCAGTGCAAGTTCAGTCCCAGCCAGGGAGGGGACCCACATGGCACAGCAGACCTCTCCTCTCCTGCCTCACCCGCTGCTTCCCTTAGTGCAGTGTATTTCCCTCAATCTGCCTGTTCTGCTCCCTGCTGTGTTTCTGGGGAATCTTTTCACACATACACATCCTCCCTACCCCCCACCCCTCTGGCCTCTGCCCCAGCTCTTGTATGTATTAAAAAATAAATTGAAAAGACTATACCATTTAATCAGCATTTATACTTCTAGAAGAGTGAAGCCTTGAGAAATAAATGTATAGACATGCAATGACATGTATGAGGTAGTTCTGAATATACTGTGATTTGCAAATTGCTAAGACCTCATGATTTGCTAGATGGACTCTTGGAACTCAAGAGTGTTATGTTGTTTGTTTAATATGTGGCTGCTGTAGCCCAGCTTCAGACTTCAGTGACTTTTTTTTTTTTTCAAAGATTTATTTATTTATGCATACAAGAACTAGGGCATAGGCCAGAGGTGCAGGAGATGAGAGGATTCACCAGAGACAGAGTGGGGAACAGAACAGGCAGATCTGAAATACACTGCTGAGGAGACCAGTGGGCGAGATAGGAGAGGTCTGCTGTGCCATATTGGTCACCTCTTTGGTCAGGTATCAAACTCATGCCTCAGTAGCCGTGGACAGCCTCATAGCCCTGTGACTCAACCCCTTGCACCACCAAGGAGATCCCACAGCTAATATTTATTATAGCAAAAGAATACATGACAGGCAAGAAGACACATGTGGAGTCTGGAGAACTCCACACAGATTTGCAGTACATTCTCCCACCTGTGAGGAGATGTGCTGAGTTTGCTACTTTCTCTAGCAAAAAGTGCTGTAATGCATGGGCAGTTTTTTTGTAGCACACTCTACTCTGTCCAACATGTGCCTACACTTCGGTTCCTAGAAAGAAAGCAGCTGTTCCCCATATACTTGGTCCAGATGGTCTAGACACAACGAACCACTCCTGTCACCGAAGGAGTGGGTGGAGATGCCAAGTTCTAGACAAGAGCCAGGACCAGTCTTGCAAACACTCTTTTAAAATGATGCTGTTGGACCTGCTATGTTAACTCTTTTTTGCACAGTTATTTAAGAAATGTATTTTGCAAATAGTATAAATATCGTGAGCCAGTTTATTGGTTTAGATATAGGTGCACTTTTGTATATCTACATTGCAGTAGTCTGAAGGGATCTATACCAAACTTGGTAATATACTGGGTATTTGTTTATGAAGGCATATTTTCCTTCTGTCTTTTTGTTTTTAAAGTCTGTCCTTTGAGTATTTTATATCATTTATTTTATCATCAGCAAAACAAATCTCACTTAGGGGTAAATAACTTATTTGGTAGGTTATTCCCATTTTATACAAAAACATAGACTTGAATGATTTTGATTTGTCCACGATAATTCAGCTAGTGAGTGAAATTTGGGGCCATTCAAAGGCATCTTGACTAATGAAAAGTGATTGTTGAAGGACTTAAAGGCAGTCCATTGAATAAAAGAACTGGTTGGGAATTTTTCTTTTTAAGGGATGTTTCTGAAGAACATAAGAAACTTTCCTTGGAGGAGGAGACCATGTGGTTAAGAATCCGTTCCTTAACATTGAGGCTGATCAGTGGACTTCCAAGTCTTAACCATCCTATGGAACCAAAGAACTCAGAGAAGACCACTGAAAATGGTGTTTCCTCCCGGATTGATATTCTTCGTTTGCTCCTTCAACAGTTGGAAGTGACCCTGGAGGAAGGAAAGCGATTTATTGAGAAGGAAATTCAGGTACATGCTGAGGAATATGTATTTACTATAAAAACTTCAGTAATCTGACTGTCCTTTTAAAAAGAGGAGTTTGTTGTGGGTGAAAAATAAAGAACAGATTTCTTTCCAACTTTAAGGCATATATAAGGAAAAAGGGAATATACCAGGAAATTGCAGTCTTCCTTAATATCTAAACTGGATATGAGAAAAAGCAAAATAAGTTTATTTTTGTATTGATAAATTTTTAAAAACTATCAGTAAACTAATAATGGTATTTCTATATTCACAATAATGATTTAGTACTTAGTTTACTGATCTGTTTTTTGTAAGTCAATTACCAAAATATTTATATTCAATAGTTATAGTTCTGTGTTTTCTTTGTGTTAATTTGATAGTTTTAAAGTTGTTAACTTTCCCCCCCTTTCTTTTCCAGTATCCTTTCCTTGGTCCTGTACCTACAAGAATGGCTGCATTTTTAAATTCTGGTTGTTCTCATTGTCAGATTAGCTCTTTTTACCTTCTTAGTGATATTTATGAGCTGGATACCAATGGTTTAGGTAAGTGTACACTTACCTGAGTATATTATCTGGTCCTTTTCATTGAAAACTAATTGAATATTTACCTAGTAAACAAAATATAATCTCAAATATTGGAGAAAATAAGATGAAGCTGTTCTAGAAAAGTCTGGTTTAATCTAAAGAAAGTATAGTCACAGATTACAAAGGAATGTCTTAGAAACTCAAACATTTGTTTAAGTGACTTGTTAGGTCCAAAGGTTGAAGGAATCCTTGATTTTTTGAAATTTTATAGGATTTCAGAGTGAACTTCTTAAAGTGAAACTCTAAACTTTATAGAGAAGAGTTGTTTTTATATTATAATTTTCCCTAAGCTCTCAAACCTAGTGAGAATCATAAGTTGTTCTGTAAGACTGTTTTGCTCTGTTTTAAATCATAAGGTGTGTGGAGCCTGTTATTTAGAGTACTTGAAACACAGATTTCTTTTCTTCTTAGAGTAATGTAGGTAGTGCTTTTGTCAGAAAGGTAATGAATGTATTTTCTTACTTTCCCTTTCACCTTTTTCTCTGTCTCTCAGTAATGGAATTTATATACCTTTGGTTTTCAAGAGAAAAATATCCTTGCTCATGAGTTGCTTGCAGGTGTTTAGCTTATTAAAAATTTCACTTTTTCAATTTTAGAGGACACAATGGAGATCCAGGAGCGCATAGAAAATAGTCTTAAGTCTTTATTAGAACAATTAAAAGGTAAGCTACTGTGGAATACTCATGCTCATTTTTTAAAATAGAAACTTGGAAGAGAATTTGTAAATAATAATGCTATTGGTATTTTAAAAGACATGTTTTTAACTTTAAAAAGCTTTGATTACAAAAGTAGTAGATATCTGTTACAAAACAGTATACAAATGGGAGGTGGTGGTCTTTCTCCTTTTATAGCCCTGGTCCCCCGGAGGTAACTTAGTACTGTTTCAGGGCTATACTCCTATATAATACCTATGGGGATAGTAATTTTTTTTACTATAAGAGGATATAAAATGAGCTTTTCTGGCTTTAAATTTTTGTTATTTTGGATATCATACATTGTCAGTTATATATACCACAATTAGTTTTAAGGACTGCTTACTAATTCACAGCATGTATCAGTGTATGGAATTTGTTTATGTATTCCCCTATTGAGTTCATAATGTATTATGCTATGAGTTATTTATAATAACATATTTATAACAATGCAGAGATGAACATCTTGGGACACAGGAACATCTTGGGACACACAAGGGAAACATCTTGGGATATTTCCTTGGGATTAAATTCCTAGAAATGGAATTGGTTGATAAAGGATGTACATGCACATTTTAAACCTATTTGGTCTTTTCAGTAGCATAAGTAGTTCTTTTATTGCCCAAATGAAGAATGAAAATTAAAAGAGAATCAAGATTATGAGATTAATAAGCAGTATTTGTTTATGAGGATGCATTTCTTCCATGCATTTTAGTCTTTTGGTCCATAATGGCAAAAATCTTCTAACCATTTCAAATGGAATCTTAATTTTATTGTGCCAGTGGCCGATCTGTGGGAAGAAGTTTCTGTTGGTGTTTAAGCCCTAAAATGTATTTTGTAAGACTAACTTTTCTATTTTGAAGGCAGTAGAGTTTTTTCCAATATTTTGAAGAACTTTTTAAGGAACTTAAAATAGTTTTTGACGTATGGTTTATTATGAAAGGAAAAAACTTTCTGGAGTAGCCTTCACATTTGCTTATTCTTTATTAGATTATGCATTATGTCTTAACAATAGTATGAAACAAAAGCTGAATAAAACCATAAACTATTTTTCTATTTTTAGATGTCTTCAATAAATGTAAAGGTGATCTCTTAGAAGTTAAAGATGGTAATTTGAAAACACACCCTAGTCTTTTAGAAAATCTAGTCTTCTTTGTTGAGGTATGTTCATTCTCTCTTGCCGAAAAACTCAATTTCCTTTAATTGTATGCAGTTTTAATTTTCCAAAACTGAACTGGTAATAGACACCTTATGTCTTTGATATTTCACCCCTGCATTTTGCTAATTGGAAAGCAATATAAGTCATTTTCTGAAGCAACTGCTTCTGAGAATATTAAGAATTCATTCATAAAGTTAAGATAGAAGTTTTTAAGATTTGCTGTCCACCTCTAAAGATTTGATTCACACCATATGGAGCTGTTTTCTCTTCATTATCCTTTGATTCAGCTGTCCTGTTGTTTAAATTAATGCCTCCAGTTTCTTTTTTTGTTGTTTCTCATTACTAATTTCTGAGATTCTGCATTGTGAAAGAGAATTCAGGATCAGATGTAGCAAAACTCCTTTTTTTAAGTAGGGAAATGAGAAGGGTTGCTACCACTCACGATCCATTATCTTTCCTTTTATTTCTCTCATGTTTATTTACTTTCCTTCCCCTTTTAATTATAAGCTTCCCTAAGACAGTATTCTCTGTTTTGAGAATTGCTAGTGGTCTAAGAGATCTTAATGAATGAATAGTGATACACACATACATACATACATATGCACACACATTAGCATAGAAGACGTGTAAATACCTAACTTATGACAAAGGAGACTATGTATTCAGGTTTACAGACTGAGGCGGTTTGCCTGACTGGAAAGAAGGTTATAAACCTTTGGATTCCATGCTTAGGAATTTGAACTTTGCCCTTGAACGAAAAGGCATTAGATTCCCATTGTAATAATCATAAGAATTAAAGAGTAGAGAGAAGAAAGATTGAAAGGATTTGCAAGAAACTGTCAGAATTTCTTTGTTTAATACATGACATTTAATTGTGCCTGATAGAAAATTTAAGTATAATCCTTACTGATAAATTTACAATTTTTTCGCTTTCAGACTATTTCAATTATCCTTTGGGTGTCCAGTTACTGTGAGAATGTCCTGCGACCATATAAATTAAATTTACAGAAAAAGAAAAAGAAGAAAAAAGAGA
>JAGFMF010012285.1:38600-51824 GCA_019455555.1 Galemys pyrenaicus | reverse complement strand
CAAGGAATTGGGCAATTATAACCAAAAGTAAACAACAACAACAACAAAAACTTAATAAGACCAAAAAGCCAGGATAAACCAAAGGGACCATGGGGGAGGAGAGGGGGAGGGGGGAGGGCAAAGACGGGGAAGATGCCAGAGGGTGCACAAGGGACTGAGGTGATGGTGCACGGGTGAAATGGTGGTGGGTACCCCCTGGGGACTACAAATTATGTCAAATATAACTAATAATAAATAAATAAATAAATAAATAAATAAATTTGTGGTTCTATTCAAGATTACCTTTCCCCCTAACAGAAGTTTGTCCATTTTGTTTATTATTTTCAAAGAACCAACTTTTGGGTTCTTGACTTTCAGAATGTTTTTTATTTATTTCTATTTCATTTGTTTTTGCTTTTTTATATCCTTTATTGGTTTTGAGTTCTTTTGTTGTTGTTTTTTTTCTAGTACATTGAGATGGGAGATTAGATTGTTTGTATGAGTTCTTTTGTTTATTGATGTGGGTCTGTAGTGCTATGAACTTCCCTCGCTTTTGCTGTGTCCCTTACATTCTGGAATGTGGTGTCCTCATTGTCATTCAGTTCAAAGTACTTTTTAATTTCTTGTTTGAGCTCTTCTATAATCCAATGGTCTTCCAGTAGTGTGGGCTTCAATCCCTATGTGGTGGATGGGTTTCTTGTCTTCTTTTCATGATTCATTTCTATGTTTGATGCCTTTATGTTCAGAGAATATAGTTGGGATGATCTGGATCTTCTGTATCTGTTGATGTTTGTCTTGTGGCCCAATATGTGATCAATTCTGGAGAATGATCCGTGTGCACTTGAGAAAAATGTGTACTCTGAAATTCTGGGGTGCAGTATCCTATAGATGTCTGTTAAGACCATGAGGTCTAGGGTTCATTTAGGGCTCCAGTATCTTTGTTTATATTTTGTCTTGATCTGTCCATTGGCGAGAGTGGGTGTTGCAGTCTCCTACTCTAAATGTCTTTTCTCTATATCTGTTTTCAGAGATAATAACAGCTGTTTGACATATTTTGGTGCTCCTTCATATGGTGCGTGTATGAAGAAAAGTGTTATGCATTCTTGATGTACTGTCCCCTTAACCACAATGTAATGTCCATCTTTTTCTGTTTTTACATTTTTTAGTTTGAATCTATTTCATCTGATCTATATATAGCTGTTCTTACTTTCTTTTTTGGTCCATTAGCTTGAAGGATTGTTTTCTGCCCTGGGCAAGGGTGTTCTTTTATAGGTTCTTTGATGGATTATTTGGAAATGATCACCTGGGTTACATTGGGTTGGTCTTCTAAGATCTATAATCCTCTCTGCTGTACTTCTGGCTGATAACCTTTCCTGACCCCACCTCAGATTCCAGGAACCTTCCAGAGCCAGGTTTAGTTGAGACTCATTAATTGTCCCAACGCCACCTCTGGTGTTTGTTCTTTAGAGGCTTTCCATCCTGTCTACTACTACCACTATCTACTCCTACTGCTCTACAATTCTGTCGTGGCCAGCACCAGACCAGACATGGCTGGCCTGCATAGGCCCTGCCAGTCACATCCCCATGGGTCTGGTGACTCAGGGACAAGGCACCATGACGTGGCCTTGATCTTGGGCTCACTCTGGGGAGCTGCTTATGAGAGACACTCAAGCAAGCCTATTCATGTGTGGATGAGGCCTCCTGCCCACAGCCATGTGAGGGCATCACCTTGGAGGTGGTCCAGTCAGACCCAATGGACATCTTGTTTCCAACTTTGTGAAAGAGACACCCTGAGTCAGGGCCACCACCTACCCCTCTCTCCCTTCATGCCTCTCAGGAAAGTGAGATAATTAGTGTTTGCTTTCAGTTGTGTGTTTGGGGATTTGTCATGCATCAAGTTGAATAGTTGCCTAGGGTCCCTCTCTGCAGCCAGCTCACTCCTCATCAGCCTCCATCTCTCTCACCACAGACGCTCATGGCCGATGATCATGTGTCTCTTACACACTTGCCACTGGTGTTTACACCTGAACAAAACAGACCCCAGACGCCCCTGTGACAAAAGCCATATCCTGTGGCTACATGGCTGTGACTGGAGATGGCGGGAAACCACCAAAAGAAAATACAACATCAATGTCAGTGAACTATGGAATAAACAGGGATCCGCCATCCTGACACCAGAGGACTCCTAGGGAGGGTTGACAGGAGGCTTTCGGGGAGGGGACATCTGAGATGAAACTTCAAGAATAAGAGAAGCCAGCAATACCTAGAGTCTGGAAAGAGTGCAAAAATGGGAAGGCAGAGGCTAAGACCTGGCAGAGGATGAGCCTGTGCCTGTAGCACTGTGCCTAGAGCACGCGGCCTGGAGACCTGTACCTGGAGCATAGTGCCTGGAGCACCATGCCTGGAGTACAGCTTCCCCCAGGGTCAGAGGATCCAGAACAAACATCAGAAGCACTCATGCAGGCTGCCTGGCCTCGTCGCATCCAGAGAGCGGGTTCCACTTGAAAGGCACAGGGCGGGCACAGAAGTTGAGACTAGGACTCCCGTGAACATGCTCTCATGCTGGTGAAAGAAGAGAGAGGGACAGGCAGTGGCCACTGGAGTAACTGGTTTGTGCTACAGTGTAGAAAGGGGAGCATGCGCCTGTCCACTGGACATGAGAGACAATCAAATTGGGGTCCTGAGAGGGACAGAGGGAGCAGGTGGGAGCTTGTGTTGTAGTAACTCTGGGCTGGGGTGGCCTTACATTAAGATGAGACAGGGAGGAGTGGCTCTAGGGGGACAGCTCCACATCCAGAGACGTGTTTCCTGCACAACAACATTAAAATGCCAAAACCGCCTCCCTGCCCTTTCCAGGGTAAACTGAGTCAAAGCCCTTTGCCTCCCAGACCAAGCAGCTGGAGCGAGGAGACAGCACCCCCTCCTGGCCAGACCTATTCCTGCTCTACACAGGAAAGGCCCCTAGTCATGGCCAGAACCCAGGAGACACACTGGACATTGGCCAGTTGCAGACAGGGCTCAAGTTACAGGACTTCCTCACGGAACATACCCCTGGGGGTGGGGTGGGGTCGGCCTCCATTTCAGGTCACAAGGCCCACTCACTGTCATTAAGCAAACAGCCTCCACAGTGAGGCAACCACAGCCCAGAGAAGGGAAATCTGTGTAGAGGAGCAAGAGGAAGCTTCTAGGTCAGATATGCACAAGGTGAAAGCCACTTCTCCTTCCTTAAAATCTTGTCATGCTGCCTCTGTTAAGAGTGACTTGGGAGGGGAGGAAGGGCCAGTGAGTCAGGCTTAGGGGGGACATGCCCCAGGGCAGAAGAGGGGGGTCTCCTGCTCTGGCAAGCTATGGAGGTGGTTTGGGGTGAGCTGTTCCTCCAGGAGGCTGGGCAGGGCCCTGACTGCTCTGTTCCTTCCAAGTGGGTCTCTAGTCTCTTTCATCCCCTGCTCCTCCTTTCTGTACACTCCCCAGCTGGCTGTAACACCACCGCACTCCCAGTTAATCCACAGAGCTTAGCTCCTGTTTCCCATCTTCTCATCTGCACACTGTAATTGAGAAACATGTACTGCTACCATGTGAGTGTGGAGGTGCAGACATAATAGGAAGTGATGAGAGAGAGACCCAAAGGAGACTGGCAGGTTCCTTTGAAGATCCACAGAGAGCAGGTCAAGTTATGGCCTGGAAGCCACGGGAGCTGTCCAGTGCTGAATCCAGATGTAGACATGTCTGTGGGGCTCAGAACCCAGCTTGCTGCACTCAGGGAAGCCAGCACAGGGCTGCCAGGAGACTGCCGCAGAAAGCTGGGACAGCAAGAAGCAGCGGGGTCCAGGCCAGACATGGACCTGCAGAGACTCGACTCCTGTCAGGGGCAGCTGGCCCAGACTTCTATGGGCACGTCCTGCACAGGTCAGAATGTCCTTGTGACCCCGACAGCACCCAAAAGCTGGAGGAGAGCACAGTCACCAGTTCGCTCCAACCCTGACTTTGCTGTGGGAATAGGGGAGAAACTAGCCAGATTCTGTGAGTCTGTATGATCCTGTTTACTGCTCAAAGTGGATATGTGATGTGGGGAGGGGCCGCCAAGAGAGCCTCAGGCTGTCAGGGGCATCTCCTTCACTCACATCACCTGTGTCCGTTTCTCACTCCTCTCTCCTTTTTCCTTTGAAGTCCTGTGTCCCTGAGCCCCCTGGGTCTCCTTAACTCTCAAGAGACCCTGTGCTTATTCTGTTGTGTGAATATCCCAGCTCTGAGTTGCTAAGCTGTGTATCTTCTTCTTCTGGGAGTGAGGATGGGGTGCAATGAACCTCATGAAATTCACTGATGTGAAAACCCTAAGCCAATGATCGCAGCCTCAGGTGAACTTGTGCTGCAACTGGCCCTGGAGTTGGGGGCTGACCTGCGTGCGCCTGAGTAACTCTTAGAATGTCCCTGGAGTGGGAGCTGGGAACTGCTTGGAAGCATTTCATTCATTCATCACACACTTGGAGTTTGTAAATTGAGTTACTATTGCTTTAAAAAATCTTTGATGCAACTAAATAATGTATAACAATGCGAACAGGGCCTCCCTGGTGGCACAAGGGGTTGAGTGGCACACTGTGGAGCTTCCTCAGCCACTGAAGTGTGAGTTTGATCCCCGGCCTGGGAGAGGGCCCACATGGCACAGGAGACCTCTCCTGTCTCCCCGCTGCTGCCCTCAGCAGTGTGTTTCAGTCCATCTTGCCTGTTCTGCTCCCCACTCTGTCTCTGGTGAATCCTCTCACCCCATGAACTGTTGACCTGTACCCCAGCTCTTGTGTGCATAATAAATAAAATCTTAAAAATAACAAACATATCAAGAACTTCCCTGCTCCTTCACTCAGTCCGGTCTGGAGAGCCACAATACAAGGGTGTGCTGAGGGGCCAGCACCAGCCGGGCTCAATGTCGTGCTGGGCCAGGACCTGAGCATGAGCTCGGGAAGTGAAGCACAGAGCAGGGCCGGGTCCTGCCCGGGACTCCGGTGAATCTGGACAAAGGGGCCTCAGTCCAGAGCTTTTTCCTCATCCAGCGTCACACGCTCGGGAGCAGCCACGCGCCAGTCTTCTCCAGAGGACAGAGCCAGCCTCCCTGCGGCAGGGCAGGAGGACCAGCGAGCAGAGGACAGACAGACACGACTGTCCGTCCATCCAGGCAGGGCTGGGTCCTCGCTGGGAACGTGGCAGTGTTGGGAGGGTCAGGGAGGGGCAATCAGGAGGTCCCTGTCCCACGAGTCCGAGCTCCAGGCCTGGGGGCGGGGGGGGGCTCAGCCAGCTCAGTGCTTCCGGACGGTGCTGTATTCCGTGGGCTCCTCCCAGCTCCTGCGGGGGCCGTGGGGGGCGAACTGGTCCAGGTTACCTAAGGTTGTCTGCTGACCCAAGGCACCCAAGGACAGGACTGCGTAGGAAACGTCCTCCTTCCAAAATGGGTGCTGAAACAAAGATGGCGGATCAGCCGCTGGCAGGAGCTTGTGCCGGCACCAGGGGAGGCCTCTTGAAACAGAGACAGATCCTACTGGCTCTGAAGCCCACCCAGGCCTTCTAGCTTCCCAGCCCTGACCCCTGCCAGGCCTCTGAGCTCCCTGTGCCTCAAGAGGTCACCCCCTCAGCCTCTGCAGTGGGCTCCAGCTCTCTCGGCCGTGAGGCTCTCCCCTGTTGAGGACCGTGTTCTAGGGGCCTCTGAGTCCCAGTGCCGAGACCTGCTGTGGAGACACCTCCAAAGCCCCAAAGCTGGACGGGTTAGGAGCGGGCGCCCAGGCAAGCACTTCAGAGGCTGTGCCTTGGCTTCCCCCTCTGGACCCACGGGGGTAGCAGGAAGCCCGGCCTCAGGGGAGGCCACAGCAGGTGAACCAACCCCCAGCCCCCAACCGCAGCACGCACCGCATTGGTGTATTCTGCCTCCACCTCCATCTGGGCGGCAGAAGTGTGCTTGGCAGACACCTTCATCCGGGGGGTGTCTGTCTGATGCAGCGCCAGGTTTGCATAGCAGAGTTCTCTGTCTGGGGGCTGGATGGGAAGCATGGGTTTCTTCTCCTCTGGAGGAATACTAAACTCCCTGGTGCCCCTGCCTGCCCCTCCAGCACCCCCTTCCCAGGACCCCTCCCTGCCCCTCCAGCCCCTGCCTCAGACTGTTCCTGCCCCTCAGCCTCCGAGCCCCCCCGGCCTGCAGCTGGGCCTGAGTACAGGACTCTGGCCCTGGCGCGTCTGCTAGCTTGGGCCTCGGTGCTCCTTGGAGGGCGGGGGCTGCTGGCTGTGTCTCTGTCTGGCCTGGGGCTCTCACCTGCTCTGGGGAAATCCCAGCAGCTGCAAGACAAAGACAACAGGAATCAGAAAACCCACTGGACACTCACAGGCCCCAGTGCAGGGGAGAGAAATAGGGGAAAGGTGAGTCAGGTCCTGCTCAGAGCGGAGCCGGCCTCTGCCGACCGGCTGACAGCGTCTCGCGCACCTCACCTGCCCGGGCTCCCACGTCTCCACCTGAGAAGCAAGGACCCTTGTCCAAACTCTTGGCCATCACCAAGTCTCAGGTGGCCCTGCGCCCCCACTGCCCTGGGTCCATTCCCGTCAGGTTCCAGGCTCAACCTGCCTCTTTGGCCGCAGCCCTGCCCGGAACCCCATGCCCCCCAGTTCCCACTCGGAGCTCACTGACTCCTCAGCTGCCTGCCCCGCCACCCAGGGGCCTCAGCCCTTCCTTGTCTGCATCTGGGAGCAAAAGATGGGAAGGACTTGGTCGCCCTCCTCCCAGACTAGCAGAGGTGGGCAGAGAGGGCTCTGCGAGGTCCCAGGACAGCCAGGTCCGGGGCTGGGAGAGGAAGGTGGTTACTGTGAGAGTGTGGGGGTGGAGCCGACAGGAAAAGGGTTGGGCTGAGGTCAGAGTGCGTGACCCAGCGCAGGCCCCGCTGGAGGCTCTTCCTACAGAGTAGATTGTCTCGGGACAAGTCTGCGGGCCTAGAAAGGGCTGGGCAGAGGGAGCAGACGTGGAGATGCTGTGTGTGTGCATGTGTGTGCAAGCATGTATCATGCATGTTCCTGTGTGATTCTGCGTGTTTCAGCCCCATGTGAGCTCTGTCCCTCCTTGGCAAGCAGGTCCAGCCACCCCAGTGCCTGGGCCATAGCTGAGCTGCCTGCCCCAGGCCACTGCCGCCTCTGCTGCCAGGAGCCAGGCCAGGAGCAGAGGAGGGGCCCAGGGCAGAGGGGAGTGGGGGGAGGTCGGGGAGGGGTAAGCAGCAGACAAAGACACCCAGCACCCCAGCGCTCGCCCTCAGGCCAAGGTCTCCCTCTAGCCCCTCACCCTCCATGCTGGCTGTGGACATGTCCCTTCATGACCTGTGGGTCACCCTTGTCTGCAGGTCCCCAGGGCAGTGCGGTGATTGACCCCATCATGTGCGCAGCCGGCCTCTCACCTCTCCTCTGCCGCTTCATCACCCTCCAGGCCAGGAGCAAGGCCGCCATCACGACAAGCAGCAGCACCACGGCCACAGTGAGGGGGAGGAGGAGCTCCCTGGAGAAATGCCGAGAAACACAGAGGGGACCCCATGCACCCCAGCTCACCCCGCTTGGGCCTCCCACCCGCCAGGCTGCAAGGAGGACACCACCTCTTGGCCTCCAGGCCCGCGGTGTGCACCCTGGACACCCCACTCTCAGGGGCCCTCAAAGATGGTTAGAAAAAGAGCAGAGAAGGATCCACGAGGTGGCTCCAGCATGTCTGGGTGCCCACAACTAGCTGCAGCCTCGGGCTCCACAAGCGGTTCGTGACCTCACCCCAGCGCTGGTGGAGGAGGGTCCCCCCACAACCCAGGCCTCTCAGACCCGGGGTGCCCCTTGGACAGGAGACCTTTGTGGTGTAATCAGGTGAGGAGTGCTCCGGGAGGGAGGCCTGTGCAGTGACTGGTGTCCTTATAAAAGGGAAATGGGGACCAGGGACCCGCAGAGGGTGCTGGGAACCGTCACAGACCGGGGTGCCGCTGGTCCAGAAGAGGAGAGGGGCCGGGGCACACCTGCCTCTGACCCCCAGCAGGAGCCACCCTGCCCACGCCTGGGTTCAGGTTCTGGCTCCTGAGGTGGGAGAGAAGGGGACCCCTCAGCACCCCCTCAAAGAAGCCCGAGGGTCCAGAGACATGTGCTGGCCAGACCTAGGCTGCATGGGGTCCCCAGGAGGAGATTTAGCCCATCGGACACAGGACACGACAGGATCAGAGCTGGCTTACCTTCGACTGCTTACAGTTGGGGGTCCATTGCCGTCTCCTGGGGTGACTGGTGCTGTGGGGGTGGTGGTGACAGCGGTGCGGGTGGTGGTGGCTGTGGTCGTGGTGGTGGCCGTGGTGGTGGTGGCAGTGGTGGCTGTGGTGGTGGACACTGTAGTGGGTGCTTGGCACACAAATCAGATCCATCCTCTACTGCCCGCCCACCCCAGCCTGCACCCTCCTCTGTGCCTGGATCCCCAGGGCTGCCCTGGCCTGAGGAGCCTGCAGCAGGGAGTGGGGAGGGTCTGAGCTAGACTTCTCATGTCTTCAGACCTCGAGCCACTCATGCGCTGGTGGCAGGTGGGCTGTGGGAGCAGGAGGGCATGCTGCTGCCCCAGGCAGAGGGCAGGATGCTCAGGCAGCTGGAGTCCCCCGACCCTATACAGCCCTGTTGCTCATGCTGGTCCTGCACCCCCACTCTCCCCTCTCCTGTCTCCCCATCCAGCAAGGAAGGAGAGGAGCAGAGGCATCAGGCAGACAGACCAGCTGGTGGGACTGAGGTCAGGAACAGCCTGAGTCCACCATGTCATCAGAGACGTCACTTCACATTTTTTTTCATTTTTTTTAAACAGAGTTTATCTTTTAGAGAAGATTCTGAGTCACAGAGAAATCAAAGGAGTAGACTTCCCTGCACTTCTACCCTGCACAGACAGCCTCCTCCACTGTCAGCGTTTGCTGCAATTGGTGAACCTGCATGTGACCTGTCAGCATCTCCCCAAGTGCAGGGTGTACGTGGAGGTGCACACTGGGTCCTACACTCTGTGAGTTTTAACAGGTGCATACGTGCCAGTATCCCCATTGTAGAATGATGAATTAAAAGTTCACAGCCCTAAAATCTCGATGCGGTATCTCTCATCCTTCCCATTCATTCTCCCCCACCCACCTGGAGATCCCACATTTTGGGCAAGTTTTTAACCTTCTGTGATGGGACAGTCCCTTCCCAGGAGTGAGGTCAGGGCTACACGAGACTGTCCAGGCTGCACTTTGCAACTGAGGTGCTTCTCGGGGCCCAGGATGAGGGCTCCCCTTGGCCACAAGGACCCTGGAGTGGTCACCTGGAGTGGGTCCCCAAGATAAGCTCCTTCACACCGAGGAATGGTCCCTAGGCTGCCTCTCTCAGGGTGTGGGCATTCTAGCAGGACGGAAGGGAAACATCCATAAGCCAGGTGCAGACATGCTCAGGTGGGCATGAGGCAGCTGACCGTGGAGGCATTTCCAGGTCTCAGGAATTAGCGAAGGCCCTGACTGATCTGGAACTTTCACCCCCCCAGAGCATACTTGGATAAAAAAGTGAAAATAGTCATGGTGAGGCCCAGCCCCAACTCCAGAGAGAGCAAGGAGCCTGCAGGAGAGCACCAAAGGAGCCGGCATCTCTGGTCCGGGGAAAGGGGTCCACGAGGTCCATGCACTGACCAGGGCATCCGCTGACCTCCATGACATGCACTGAGAACTGAGCTGTGCGGAGGAGAGTGAGCCACAGAGGGCTCCTCCCAGTCAGGAGGGGCTGGAGCCAGGAGTATCCCCAGTGCCAGTGGGGAGAATCCACTCCTGTCCCCACCGTGACTGGTCGCTCCGAGGGACAGTGATCACTGCACAGGGACCTGAGGGAGCAGGACAGAGCAGACCTGCAGAGACCCCCCACAGGCACACGCTCTTACCTGGGTTAACGGTCACTTCAACTTGGTCCCCAAGGTCAGCTCTGAGCCTCTCAACCCCACACCAGTAAGTGTCTGCATCGTCCAGCCTGAGCTCCTCCATGGTCACGGTGAACGTGCGGTCCTTCTGATGGTCCCTGATGGACATGTGGCCCCTCTTCACCTCCTGCTCTGACCCGGTGGTTTGAACAACGATCCTGCAGCTGCGCCAGGCAGCCCCTCGACACCAATATTTCTTGTGAGTCTTTTGGCCTGGGCCATAGCGAAACTCCACGGTCAGTGATCCGCGCTCCCAGCCCTGCACTGCGCCTGGGCCCCTGAGGCCAGATGAGCCTGAAACCACAAGTCCACGCACCTGTGACCACCCACTGTGCACAGGCCCACGGCCTCCTGCCTGCGACTGGCTCCGTCTGTCCATGGGCGATGACGTGAACACAGCCATGGAGGGAACACCCCCCAGAGACAGACCTTGTGTCCTGAATTCCATGTGGGCACAGCTTGGGAAGTCACCTGAGACTCAGCGGCAGCTCTCAGGACACAGACGTGCTGACACCGAGCAGTGACAGCCCCTAGATGCACGTCTCCCTCCCTCCCCCTGACCACAGTCAATCTTTGTATTTCAGCAATTTCCTTCAGCTCCATCCTTGTGTTATTGAGTCTGACAGGAGCAAACCCCAGAGAACCATCTCCACAGAGGAGTCTGTGCCCTGGTTTGCAGGAGACCCAGGAGGGGCAGCTCAGCTCCCACATGCCCTGGGGTGGGGCTGCCCCTAGTGGTCCATAGGAGCCCACCTGCAGGAGCACCTCTGATGACACCCAACGGTGCTGCTCAGAGGCCCCGTGAGCTCTGGGTCATGTCACAGGGAGGTCACTGCCACTTCCTGGAAAGGTGACATGTGAGGTCAGAGGAGCAGAGGTCAGGGGTGAACCAGCCGCCCCGTCCATGTTTCTCTTGTGTGCAGATTCTGTTTAACTCGATGGACATGGCTCAGGAAGAGTCAAAAAGGAGTGACACTGAAAGCCTTCCTCGTCCCTCTCTCATCACGCCAGCCTGCTTGGCCTTGTCAGTCCAGTCTTTCGCTTTAGAGATAAAGGAGACCTTCCTCAAAAATCTCTAAATTCACTGAACCAAGGGAACCGGCCACAGAGAGCAGCCTCTGACAGTGGACGCGCTGGCGCTAGGACAGCTGTGATGGGCAGTGACTGAGGGGGACGAGGGGAGTGTGGCCACGAGCATCTTACAGCTCTGTTAGTGTCCAGCCCTCACTGAACACCAGAGACTGGCCACAGATAGAGAAGCCCACATGAACTGACCGGCCCCCAGGGCATCCCTGGAGCAGGCCTGGACCCGCGGCCCTGACCCCAGGCCTGCCTCATTCTTCTCAGCCCAACGGGCCTGGTGACAAATCCCAGCAGGAGCTCAGGCCGCGTGAGCAGCCCTTGGTGCTGGTGACAGTCAGCTTTTGGAGTTCATGTAACACCCCTCATGGGATTGATGCGGATGGAGAGAGACTCTGATGCTCGCCTGCTTTATTTTTTTTTTTTGTAACCCTGAACTGAAACTCTTAAAATTAAAATTTGTGGTCAACCCTTTAGCATGGGCTCCCCCTTCTGTCCTTTCTTGTAATTGTCCTCTCAATAACAACTTCATTTTCACCGAACCTGGGTGGGGCCCAGCGGGCTCCGGGACCTGGCTGTGTCCCCTCCAGGCTGCGCTCCACAGACACCAGGCCCAGTGTCTGCTCACGGCCCAGCCCTCAGCGCACGTCATCATCATGGCAACCGGTGCACGCATGTCAGGACCAGCTCTCTGTCTGGCTGATCACCATCCTCCCCATCGTCACCCTCCCAGGTGTCACCTGAGAAGTCACCTCTGACTCCCAGGTGGGACCTCCAGGTTCACCATCCTGGCCCAGGCCACAGAGCAGCCAACACCCTTTGGGTTTTAGATGCCTTACTTAAAAAACAGAATCTGCTCCATCTGTAAAGAGCAGTGACCATAAACCCAACAAATGCCAGGATCCTTGTGACTCATGGTGTGACTTTATACTAGATTGTTGATAATTGATACTGGTGTTCCTGCGTCTTTCTGCAGAAGCATGATTTTCCACTTCTAAAATAGCTTGTAGGTGTATATAAACCCGAAGTCAAGTGGTGTTAAGCGGTGACATGTCTCAGGCGCTCAGCTGAAATCAGGAACAAAGTTCGCAGTTTTATTGTCAGGTGATTCTGGGAGCTATGGTCAGAACACGAGACAACAGGAGCATAAAACTTACATTTTAAAGGAAAATGACAATTCTAAAAGTGTTGTCTAAATTTGTCTAATTCTAATATTGTCTCAAAGACAATTTCTAAAATAAAAAGACAATAGTTGAAAAAAGATTAAAACCATGTTAGTTCATAATTGAATTCAACAGAAAGACTAGACATGCTGTTTGGATTGAAATGACTCTCATACATACCAAAAATAAATATGGATCAATCAAGTAAAAACAAGCAGAATCCTAATAACATGAAGTTGTATTAAATATCTAGGAAGAGCCACAGCAGAGCAAGTAAGCTTTGTAAACATGCACTGGGCTTTGGCGCCTCAGAGCAGAAACTCAGAGCAGGTGCCAGGTGCGGCCTGAGCCTCCCAGACACGGCTGCTGCTGCCCTGCCAGTGCCCCCTGTGCTCCAGCTCCAAGGGGCTGAGGTTCCGCAGTCCCTTCAACCTCCAGAATCCTGGGTTTCCCTGACAGGATCTGCCCTGCGCTGAGACCTGCTCCCAAGGAGAGATCAGGAGAGGACCTTTGGGATTTGCTCACCATGTGCCCCAGCCAGGAGCAGGCTCTGCCCCGGGGCCATCTCTGCTGGGCCCTGTCCTCTGACTCACACCGCAGGGAGCTGTGGCAGACACTGTCCTCCTCAGTGAGGAGAGTCTGCATGAGCGATGGCCCTGCCTGGCCCTTCCGCATCCCTCCCAGCAGACCCCGTGTCCTGCCCCAGCTCTGAGCCTCCAGGGCCAGGCCCAGCCACTCACCTGGGACCATGAGCAGGAGCAGGGCCCAGACCAGACTCGGGGTGCTGAATCCCATCCCCCTGATAACGAGCTCTGCTCCCTTCAGCACGTGAAGCTGTAACAGGGTCGTCCCAGGAAAAGGGGAAGTTCCCAAAATCCTGGTTCTGCCCTAAGTGGGTGGAGCTGAGGAGGAAAAGAAAATTTCTGCAAAGAAGAGAGAAGGAAGAAAGGAAGTTGGAGAACAGCAAGGAGACCTGGATGAGGCACGTGGAGCAGAGGGACATGTGAAGAAACTGCGCTTGCTTTTTGGTCTTGGACTGGTTGGAACAGATGT